>CM035817.1:38692014-39129514 GCA_020458035.1 Magallana ariakensis
ACTTTACACAAATATTGCTTATAACCTGAGGGTGTGTCATTTCTTTGACCAAAGGTCATTCGGGCAATGTGAAGGTCACTGGCAGAAATATGTGTGTCTTTGTATTGAGAAACAATAGCAGTTATTACTTCATATAAAAATTGTTTCTGACCTGATGGTGTGTCATGACCTTGACCCAAAGTCATTTGGGCAAGTTCAATGTCATTGTTTTAAAAATGCTTAATTCCTGTCTGTATCATGTTTTGTATTAGTAGAAACGTTTCGAAGTTATACATTTTTTTAATTTTAATTTTTGCTTGTCAAGATTTTTTATAAGTCTAGACCCCCCCCCCCCTCCAACTTTCATTTGCTTCCGACGCCACTGGGATGCAAATGTCTTCATGCATTAACAGTAAAGTTAAAAATAAAATGGAATTTAAAGAATAGAAATTTGTTTGTGTACTCGTTTTAGCATTAAGAATTTTAAAAAATAGAGCAGTTGTTATTTATAGAAATTGGACGGTGAAATAAATAGTATCCATTATTTTCTATAATAGAAATATACTTGAGTTATGGTTTTTTCTTAGCGGGGGTATCATTTGTGAGCTTGCTCGCAGTACCTCTATTTTTTTTTACTGATGTAATTTAATAGCATTGTATTTTCCAAAAAAGAACTTATTGTCATGGCGAAATGTATATGAAATGTTTGTTATTGATCTTTATTCTTGCGCAAAGGAATGTGGCTGGCCGTTTCATTATGATGCATTGTTTTTAATCTTGTTTGCATGTAATTAGATTAACTCTTATTGTAATGCAGTATTGAGTAGACAGGACATTTTGAAGTTATGTATTTTTCTGTATTTGAACTTTTGCTGTAAATGTAATTCCTACATACTTTATAAAGGACAATTATTCATTGGTTTCTCTGATCACATGACTAATTTTATAATTAGAAGTCTATATATATGAGGAAGAAACGCTTGCATTATCAGTGCATCACTGCATATCACGTCATAACGACTGAGCGGCTTTTCTGAAATAGCAAGATAGGTTACTCCACCACACAGACACCACAATCCACTTTGTTATAATTATATATAGTTGGATTTGGAATTTTAATTATTATTAAATGATGAGATGCTATGATGACTGACTTAATAAACTATTTTGAAACGAGATTATGGAAATTAGTCATATCGTATCAAGATCAAGAAAACGAGATGATATAAATGTACATGAACTTGGGAACCGGAGGATACCCCCCTCCTTCGTATTTCTTACATTTTATTTATTTTTATTATCAAATAAACGGAGGTTAGGAAATCTGTAAGATAATTTATTTGCATTTGACAGGGTGCTATAGAAGCTTATAGTAATTGGGATCGGGGAAAATTCACAATAAAATTAACCCATCCAGAACTAACAAAAGATGCTGACATCAAAGAAAGCCCAACAAAGGTCGTTGTTGCAAATATCTTCAGTTTTCGACTTAGTAACATTGTATGGCTTGCTAGCAGCAACAGCCTCGGTCTTTTAGTGCATCAAAACAAATGTATGCATATTTACGATGCTTAATATGAAAAAAAAATATCGATTAACTGCATGCAAAACCTAGCCTAGTAAACAGCATTCCATAATAATTGTGCACTTTTAGCTTTGAACCAAAACATTTTACTAGACTCATAACCACCATTACAGCTGTGTTTATCAGCGCTACAGGTCACAACATATTAAAAGATGTAGTAAGCATGAGTGGAGTTACTACTCAAAACCAAATGCAAGGACATTAAAACCGATCTATATGATCCAATGATAATTTGGGATATATGATATTAAATCGAATTGAATCATGAAGAACAAATGGGGTTTTTTCTCTAATATTTGTTGTAAAGTTTCTAACGATGCTAATGAGAACACAAAGCAAGGTACATGTATTAGATTTTTACAAATAAAATGTTCATGACAATACCAAGTTATATCAAGTTTATCCTTTAGTGAAAATAAGAAAGCTGACGAAATTGTATATACATGTATATAATCTACAGGAAAACAAGGGTAAAAATGGTTGTTTTTTTAGCTTTAAGTAAGGAAAGATTTGTGTTAAATAAGCTTGAATAACTCTTTTTTTCAAAGTTTACAAAGCTAAAACAACATAATGAATATATATTGCAAGAAAGTAGAATAGAAATAAACATTTTTTGGTAGAAAAAATTGTTTTATTTTTTTATTTTTTTATACAAAATTTTTGTGTAATTTTGTTAACAGCATTTAATGTACTTAATTGTTGAAATTTTCCTACGGCATTTTGTTTATCCCTTAGGGTGCCTCTTACACTGACCAGCGTGCTGAAACTGACCAATAAAATTGATTATTCGTCGAAGACGAATAGTTTCAATCCAGCCATTTTTCTTTGCGTAGAAGCCACGGAATTTTCCGTGAACCACCTCTTCCCCATCCCCCTCCCTTTAATTGCATAATTTGTTGTTATATTTTTCTTTATATTGCTGCCTTTTTTCTGCACCACCTTTTTGCTATGTTAAGTGTTTTTTAGTTTTTTATACATTTGTATGATTGGCTAGGCTATTTTTTGTCATGTGATTTGTCACTTTCTTTTTTAAACTTAAACTACTCAAGTTGTAGTTTAAGTACAATTTGTAATTAAGCCCAGCCAATTTAAATATTATGTAATTTCATGTTTTATAGAATTGTAGTATTTTCTAGTCATTTACATATTGTTAATAAATGACAATTACACAATCAAGGAGTTTGTTTTACCTTTTGAATTGTAATTATATCAAATTCTACAGCAAAAACAAGCTTCGAATTGCCAGAATCATTTTTCGTACACCGCAGAAAATTTGTGGATATAAACTATGATTTGTACCGAATTAATAAGGTTTGAAATACAGAGAAAGTGCTTTAATTGTTTAATACTACCAACGTCTTCACCCTTCGCAACTTCTTCGGGTCTTTTAAACATACGGAAAAACAATGATGTTTTTATTGTTTAGCATACATAGCAAATATTTTGTAAAATTCAAAAAATGAACTACTCCAATTTTAGCCTACAATAACTTATTTTATGCCATCTAAAATTGTTCATCATTTACCAATGCTACTAATTTTGATTTTATTATTTGACCAGTTGCTGTAATTCAAGTAAATAAAATCTTTAAACCGTTTAATAATTTTATTACCTATTTGATTGTTTACGACAGAAATTTGCATTTTATTAGTGCAGAAAAGTAACACCATTAGTTTTATGATGTAATTTGGAACTTGCTTTGACCTTTATTTTAAATATTTTGATTCTAGATGGAATAAGTATCATTTCATGAATTTTAAAAACCTGCCTTTAGATGCATTGTTAAACAAATTGAATATTAACTTTAATTCTTTTTACTATAGTTGGTAATGTTTTTATCGAACATTGATATATTTTTTATACTTTTGATGTTGTTTTTCTTTGGACTTAATGACTTAACCATTTGCGTCTAATGGGGACATAGAAAGACTGCAGTGGATTATTTCGTGATCGATCAAAACTTTCGTTACATTGAGAGCACATAAGCTTTGCAGACTACACGATCAAACGTCAGACTTCAAAGTAGGAATTATTTGCTCTTATCTTACCAATGTGAGAAGATATTAATATAATAAACAAAATATCGATAAAAATATTTAGATATTCTAAAGGAACAAAATAAGCTGTTAAAGGTTTCAGAGATTAATTAATCTCGAAGTAATCCATATCATTTTGAACAATATGAACTATAAAATGAAACCGCTCAGTTGGTGTCTGTTTTATTCACTCTTATTCGAAAATAATCAGAATCATTTATATGTGAATCAGACATTGGTACATGCCTTATATTTTCTTTTTAAAAAATTGTTGTACAGAGAACGTAGATTACCCCCTTTTCAATTAAAATAAATGACCAACATCTTGCTCCAGTAACCTAAATATCAACTATTGTTACTCCCTGTACCTTACTTTCAAGTTCGTTTGTTTTACTATCAACAACATTGAATGGTTGTCAATGTACATTTAATGAGTAAAAACATACAAGACACCATTTGCTCAAAATACCTTCGAAATATAGAGAGTTTAATCAACAAAACATAAGCTGCCTAGATTTTTTTTCCTGGTTTAATTAACGTGGCAGTGATATGAAAATTGGATACGTATATATATCCAATTATATATTTATGTATAATTGTTTAATTGTGGTATAACTTTTCCAAAAAATTGAACATTAATTGCTTGTAAATGTTTCTAAATACAAAACCTTTAAATAATTTTTCCAAAATTGATAACATGATATTATTTTAGATTATAAACATCAATGTTTAGTGGCAGCAATTATTTAGAACAAAAAGATTCAGAAAAAATACTAAACTAGCAAAATAGAAAAAGAGGAAGCCAGGCAGGTGTATATCTGCTGTTTCCTAAGTATTATGAGATGTATTTTTAGAAAATGCTTTCTCGCGTCTTTTTCATATGGCGAGATAGTTAATGAGTTAAAGTTAATGATTTTAATTTTCTTAGAAAACAAAACATGCGGTTATGCACCCCACCCGCATTCCAATTCGTATATACATTATTTTATGTGCAATATTTTGCACTTTTAATTTTTTTCTATTTAAGTTTATGTACCTAATATAGAAAGACAATTGCAGGTCAAGAATCCAATCCATCTGGATTTCGTGTGACGAAGTGTGTATACAATGATCCCAATGAAACCTAAGACTGCACAAAAATTCCAGTCGAAGAGAAAATTAGGATTTCAAGCACTATCTGCTCGTTCAGTCCTGAGAAAAAAGCACATAAGTTATTAAGTACGCCATGGTATGAATTGTACTGCAGTTTGCCAAATGTATATATTTCAACTGACTATATTTCTTACATTATTTACGAACTCGCGTTATTTACCAAGTCGCATTTTCTTACCTGACGCGGATTGTACCTCAACGTCAAGAGAGTTATACTCTGTCCCAAGATATCCTGGATTTACATTTTGCTTAATTAATTAATATTTATAAATACCTCAGGGTTCAAACAATGTTCATTCAGAAGTATGAAACATTTCCAAGATTTCTCAGTTAAAACGCCCCCGTTAGCTTATCAGGTTTCAATACACAGCTAAAAAAAAGTAATGTCTACGGGGATTTTGTATTGCAGTAAGCCCGGATGATAACATTGAAAAATTGCGCGAGGTAATCCGAGTACTTCCGAATGGAGAAAAGATGTAAACATTCCCCATTATAAATCTCGTAAGAAATCTGTTTTCGTTCCTGAGAATTTTTTCGAGTGAAAAATGATAATGTGTCAATGAAGATATCTTGGAAATTTCCCATTTCATCGATTTCAATTGCACTTCATTCACAGGTATGTGTATTTTTAGTAAAAATCGGCCAAATGTGCTGCATAAATATCTTGGGACAGACTATAGTACTCATGTAACATTTTTTTTTCTCGGCTGTAGAGTTTCTATTTATAAAACTACTGTCAAGCCAACCGTGAACACATACGATAGAATACCTAAGTCCAACTAAAAAATGAGCATTATTTGGGTAGAAGAAGTTCCTAACTCCGCTGAATAAATGCGGAGCAAACTTATATATAACACATTAGCAGCATATACCGTGATATAGAGGTGAGGTTTTAGGGCGATGACGTAACTATTGGGGTGTCCTAGAGGGTATTTTTAGAAAAGTAAATTTATAGAGGTCGTGTTTTCATTGGAGGATTGAATATAGAGGTGATGACGTAGTTACTATTGAGGCCTTATAGAGGGGACTTTTTAGAACAGTAAATTTATAGAGGTCGTGTTCTCATTGGAGGATTGAATATAGAGGTGATGATATAGCTATTTAGAGAAAAGGTTCTGTACAGAGCTTGTTCGTCACCGTTATATTTAGAAAGGTATCATTATAGAGTTCGCATAGAAACATATTCATTATAGAGTTGATTACTATACCAGATAATGAGCATGCGCAAAAAAAGATTTTTAGTTTATTCATTAATGTAAAAGCAATGATGTGGAAAATTAAATCAAAGTCGTTGGTTTGACAAGTCTGTAAAGGAGATTTTAGAGAATTAACCCGAAACGGTTACGATTTTGCCGACAGCTGGGGAACTAAAGAAATTTTATTAAAACGTACAGTTATGGCTCAGTGAGCGCCTGATATGAAACACGATGAATGCAAGGCAGAGAGAGTTATCAATGAAAAAAAAAGTTCATATTGACAATAATGTTCACACTCTGTTAGTTCCATACGAAAATAGGAAAGGTGAATGGATGAATTATGCCATTGATAGAGCCCATTTTAGGAAAAGAGTTCAACAGACAAATAATTTTTTTTACCGATATTAAATAAAGTTATTAAAGGTCAACTGAACTTAGATTTAAAAAAAAAATGTTTATTTTAGTGAAACTTTTCGACTGTAAAATCTGACGCGTATTGATTTGATATATAAGGTTTACTTTGACTCTTTTTTTCAAGAGAGGATGGAAGAATATAAAAAGTGAGTGTAGACTACTTAAAAAAATATTTCCAATTGTTTAAACAATTACGAAATTTTTCGAAAAGATGTTTTTTTGTTACATCGATATGAAAGTGTAACTTTTTACTTTGATAGATTAAAAAATAATTAAGAACAATTATTCAACGATATACATTTTGCTAAAAAATTATTTATAAGAAAGTTTTTGGAGGGTTTACAATGATGTGACGGTATAATAGGTGCATAGATATTTTTTGGTTAAGAATAGTATTTTTGTTGTTGTTTTTTTAAATACAAAATCATCTTTCTTCATTACTTTTTAAAGGTTTCATATAAATACTTTGCTTGAAATATCATTAATGACATAAAAATACTTTTAAGTAAGTAAAAAGATCAAAATAAGTCTCTACATTATGGAAAATTTTCTATGAACAAACAAATAAACTATTGATAAATACATTCAACTAATTTAAATTGAAAGATTTGTAAAATAAACTATATTTTATGCCTTTAGTTTTTTTACTCAAGTGTATTGAAAAAATAAAGTTATTTTTATCTTACAGATGTATTATAATGTATTTTTGTTGTTGTTTTTTTTTTAAATAAAAAGTCATCTTTTTTCATTAGTTTTTAAAGGCTTCATATAAATATATTGCTTGAAATATCTTTAATGACATAAAAACATGTATATTTTATTGTTTCAAATGGCGTTTTTGGAATTGTATATATATAAACGATGATTTTTTTTCACACTAGTTTCTTGCTACATTGGTCTTTAATAAAGAAAAAGTAAAGTTTATAAGTGTTATTCTTTTCTTTCAGTAATGATTTATTTTCATACACATTTCATATATTAGGTTGTTGGACATGAAAAAAGATAAAGGATGTAGAACACGAAAATAGATAAATATATTTGTCTGGTTTATCAACTTTTAATGTACACGCTTTGTTAAAACTTTAGCCACTTTATGTTTGTTTTAGTCACTGTTTTTTTCTTTGGAGGTTGATAGTTAGGAGGCGCTCCGTTTGTTTGTTTTTTAACCACACTAGTCTTACCTTTGTAAAAATGTGTGATGAACATAGAAGATTCTCGGTTGAAAGCTTTGAATGCTTGCAATCTTTCTCAATTAAAGGCTAACACGTATTTTCATTTATATATTCGATCTAAAAAAAACTGCATTAGAGAAGTGGGTATGATAATCGCAATTTCCCTTCACGAAATATCCTTTTGTTTTAAAGCAAAAACATCTTTTTTCTTTAACACCGGCAAATCAATCAGTCGTCGATATTATTAAAGATGTTCACTCCTCAGGTTTTGGGTAGCCATTTTGGGTCACCTCTAGTCGGAAAATTCTGCACCACATATTAATTCTAGTAGTATATTTATATTTTACAATGCCAATTAAACTTTATTAAATAAAATTGTTTTTAAAGAAATACATTTTTACAGAGTTTATTAAGGGACTATATTTGTGGCGGAGTGTTTTAAAGAAGAAAATGAACAATTTTCATAACTCAACAGTTTTGATGACTGTAACTTTAGCTTCATTATTTTCAGCGCAGACAAAACTTCTAGGTAGTTTGTGTATTACGATATATTCAAGATGTTCTGAAAACATATTTGAACAATGTTTTGCTATTTCTTTCGATATCTTTTGGCATATTTAGCTTATATTTCATGGAAGTTAAGAAAAATTAACTCCATTGTTGGCCTAAAATTAGCTTATTTCATGCTATATCTCAAATTTTTGAGATCTGACCCCTAGTTTTTTTACTTTTACATGAGACACTAAAAGTATGTCTATTTGTATGCAAAATATTGGAAATATGACATTACTATTCATTTTTTTATTCGCGTTATAATTTGATAACTCCAAAATTTTGTAACAATCTTAACGTCTGTTGTTATGTTCATTATGTACTGGCATTTGAAACCATCAGTAAAGCAAGATTTTTTAAAATTTGATTTAGATATTACTTTTATAGTCATTACATGTCTTTAACTTTATACCTGTATTAAATCATAATTAAATAAAAGTTCAAACTATAAATATTTGTTTGATTTCTTCAAATAATCAATTTCCATTAAAGATTTTAGCAAAAATTGCAGGAAAATTATCGTTTCTGTTTGGGGCCCTATATTTCCAAAAAAATGGCATGTGACATGGGTCACAAATAAAACAAATGAACATTTTAGATCCCAAACTTCATATCCAAGTGGTTTTAGGATGATTGACATTACGATTATTTCAGGTGCCAACCTCCTAAAGTTGTATAGCACTTTGATTATTCATATTAAGTAATAATTAAAATATTTCGAAATTCTACAGTTTTCCTACACTACTGAAACTGAACTTGTATATTGCCAGTACTTGAATCTTCGTGATATTAAAATAAAACAGGTAAATTTAAGCATTGCATTCTGTTAAACAGCAGTAATGACTTTTCTCTTGCTGTGTTACAATATTCTCTCGTACTATACACTTTTGTAAAGTTCACTCGGAATTTTCCAGAGTTCAACGGACTATCTTTCTTTTGTGACTGAATGTTCAGTACATTAAAATCAATTCCGAGAATCTCCTAAAATCAGACTCTTTTAAATTTACACAACATTTCAATATACTCAATCAACGCTCATCATATATTCAATCATTCAGTTAACACCATTAGAAACGTTATCACACTTTCACCGGTGATTCTCTAATGACGATAGTAATGCACTAAACGTTTAAGGCAATATATCAGGTTTAGAAACACTGCGAGACCATGGTTAGTTCCTGTGTGGATATGGAACACATTATGTTGTCATTTGTTTTATTTCTGGACAGGATACACAAATGTCATACAGCTGAGACAAGGATCACGATGCCCCCAATTCCTCTCAGAACAAGACCGAGTGGACAATAAAAATTGAAATAAATCCCACCGAGTGTAGTCCATTAAATTGTCTGTTTAAATGATTTGTAATGACTGTATTTACAATTAATGCAATATACATTGCACCTAAATGAACAAAAATATATTTATAAGCTTAAACGCATGATGATATTACTGAAAAAGCTGTCCATTTCACAACAATTCTCTTGTAACTAAAACTTAAGTTTTTGTTAGTAATTTAAAAGTGTTTTATAAAGGTATATAATTTTTCTATTTTATAAAAAGTTAGAAAGTATATTTAGATACAAAACGATTATTTTAAACATAATATGCATGTGTTTACAAGAGGTAAAAAAATATTAATACCGCAGATGCAGAGACTGATACAAGCCAACAATCCAACACATCTGCATTTCATTGTGGCTTGCGTTTATACAATGGTCCCGATGAAGCCAAGATTTGCACAGAAAATTCCAATCGAGGACATGATCAGCATAGAGTTCCTATTCAATCCTTAAAAATTAAAATTGTCATCTGTCACATGGAATGTCTTCTCTAAATCAGAGTTATGTTACTTAATAATGAAAATATACATGTATTACGGAAGCGTTCACAATGTCATTGCTGGTCTATTTACCTCTTATTTTTATTATACGCAGGATCTAAAACTTGATTTGAGAACGCTGTCTTAAAGTTTAACGACTGTGTAACCAAGCGACATTCCTGCTCATTCGTTGATCCAGATATGGTTTGATTCAAACAAGCTTCCCTAAAAAATATTGTGAAATAGCACTTTATTATGTGCCTTTGGTGCATATTGAATATTTTCAACATACACCAATTGATCAAGATAGATGAGATTTTTTAGGTAACTCAGTTTACAATTAACCCTGGACTGACAAAATATACTGTCACAACAACCACTCCAACAAAAGTCAGTAACGAGGATTTTTCATTCGTGTCTGTCACTAGCTAGCCTCTTGAGTGTGCCCAAAATTCTCTTTCGTTCTTTTATTTCGGCTTCAACAACAAAAATTTGAAAGTCTTTTCTATTAGTTTTCAGTATTTTTTTTACAAACGAATTGTGTTGTTAGCATTTTTTGTTATCGTGTTAATTTAGTTATCACACAAAAGTTTATCTTACAATAACCTAATCTTGATTTGTAAATAAGTAATTCATGCTATAAATAAAAAAATTGCTCCAGTAATCATAATGTCATACTTCATATATTAGAAGCTCTTGTCAAATACTTTTAAACTAATCAAGCTAATCGGGTTTTTTAAATGTAGAATAAAACTCTAAAGAAGGTGATATTTTATTAGAATAAAAATATGTATCGTATACAAATTAATATTTTGTTTGCAAGATATAACTATTAAAGTAATTCTTGTTCATTTATGTTCAAATGCAATTATAAAATAGATAGAAAAATACAAATTTAATACTTAATATAAAAAAAAAATAAAGTATGCTTCAGTATGCCAGTCGTTTTTGTTTGCTCTAAATTATAGTATGAAAAGTCACATTCAGGTAGTATTACATAATTTTAAATTATTTCAAATACAACAGTCATGGTTTATAAGGAATAACAAATTTGGATGTTCTTCATAACATAAAGATAACAAACATCTGTAAAGATATTTTAGTCAAACAAGTAGCAAATAAAATTCTTTGAACATTATTCCATTGCCATCATCAGGAGATGTCATAAATGAACAAGTGTTTACATTTAGAGATGAGAAAACAAGAAAATGATATTCACATGTGAGTACGTCTCCAACAACTTAGGGTTAAAGAATTGAAAAGATGTTAAAATTGTCCATACTATATCGAAAAGATAGCAAATTCGGGTAAACTCGATCATGCGTATGCTTATATACAAAAAGAAAACTTTTTAGATCAAGCACTGTATTGAAACA
This sequence comes from Magallana ariakensis, assembly GCA_020458035.1. NCBI lineage: Eukaryota > Metazoa > Mollusca > Bivalvia > Ostreida > Ostreidae > Magallana > Magallana ariakensis. The sequence continues at coordinate 38,703,299 of CM035817.1, forward strand.
AAAATAATTGAAAAAGCACATACATTTAAACTCAAGTTTCTTAAACAATAGCTGAAACTCATGTCAGCAGTTTCAACGACTAAACTAGTTTGAAAGTTCATGATAATATATCTTTCATTTGTATGAAACAAAGCCCGCCTCCTCATTTTTCTCCATATTGCCAACAAGTGGCACCTTTAACCCAACAGTCGCGTGGTATCCCGGTGGTGCTATGGTCGTGTAGGAATGCTGCGAGACGGTTCCTTGGTTGGTTCCTTTGTGGATATGGTACACGTGTATGTCATCAGTTCTGTTTTTTGACAAGATACACAAGTGACCAAGAGCTGAGACGAGGATTAAAACGCATCCAACTCCTCCAAGAACGAGACCCCATGGACAATATAATCGGAAAGCTTCTTCATTCCTACTAGTGTACTGCCATATGCTGTCTTCGTAAACATGAGTTGTAATCGCTGTCTTCACTATTGTTGCGATATACGTCCCACCTAGATTAATAAAAATGTTTGAACTATACTAAGCATTATAAAAAAGTAAACGAGCAATGAGTCCCTAGTAACTAACATGCACGAATTTTACTAGCGAGTACGTTAACAATTTTTGTAAATAATTTTCTATTTGATAAATATGGGTAGAAAAATTATTTAAGATAAGAAGGACTGTGGTTGATGTCGATTGCATGTGTATAAATATTCTGTTAATACCCGAGATGGAGAGACTGATGCAGGCCAACAATCCAGCACATCTGGATTTCGTTAAAGTCCGAGTGTATACAATGGTCCCGATGAAGCCAAGAACTGCACAGAAAATTCCAATCGAGGACATAATCTGGATTTCCAGCATATTGTTTCTAGTCAGTCCTGCAAAAAGTTATTTTTCTTAATATATTAACATTGATTGCTAAAGCGTACAAAAAGCCAGAATTGAATACATTGTATATGCTAATTACAATTTTGTATGAAATAAAATTATCAGAGAGTTTGAGATGGGGTTTGGATGGTCGTAGCCATTTTCAGATTACATTAATCTCCTTAAAAAGAGTACTGTATGAAGATAAGCAAAATATTTAATTTTAAATCTAAAGTATTTGGAATTTTACTTTACTACATGTAAATGATAGTTAAAACTAATCAAATCATATCTAAAAAATTATGGAACATCTGATGGTTAATTTATTGACCACCCAACCTCCTTTAGGAAGCTTTTCGATATATTTTTTCATACAAAAATGTATGAACAAGTTGCTGTCCTTTAAAAAAGGACTGCAATACGTGGACCATATGCATGTGTTTCTAACGGAAACGCGAAAGCCTTAAGATTATCAGAGATTCCACCGACTCTAGCTCCCTGCTTTATATAAAGACATCTATGGGGAGACCTGTGATCGCAAAAGTGTTATGATGAATTAATATTATAGTAGCAAGCCTGGATATAGTGCCTTTAACCACTGAATGTGTACGTTGTATCACGTAGAGCCCTGACCTTTTACCTCAGAATTTAAACACAATTATATATGAATTATATTAATGAAGACATTAATGAAGATACTATACATGTATAGTATTAGGCGTTCAGCGAATTTCACTACTTGCGTACTACTTTGTTCACTATGTAAATTGATTTCGTATTTTGATGCATTTCTCTTGAAATTTAAACTTTCATACGGTGACATAATTATTCAATGATGTATTATATACAGTCACATAATTATTAAATCATGCTTATATGCGCAATTGGTTTTTAATCGGGACGTACACTAGCCTCGTCGTAAAGTTAAGCTATTTCGGAAAACAATAAAACATCGCAATTTATGCCATTAAATGCATGTTGTAGTTTCGGCATAATATTAACGTATTCCATGATGCTGATAATTCATATCACATGTCGATTATTTCTTTAAAAGAAATACTTCAGTTTGTTTCTGTACTGTTCACCGACAACATTACAAATACAATGAACATGTGCATATTTGGCATTAAATCCCGAACCCGATTTAGATACACGTGTGCTAGCCTGGTTCCCTTAGTTACCCATAATGTCGCGCAGGAACCAGATTAGCTCATGCGCAAGCTAAATTTTCCCCAGTGCATCCGGTTTAACCTCGCTTATATATTTTCTGCGTGGACCTCAGGGTCCACGCAATTATACATAAACTTAAACATTCCCTTTTAAATTTCATTACTTGACTTAATGGTTTACCTGAGACAGTCTGATATGAACATAGAAACTTGCTAATTACGGACTGGCAAAGGTAATTTGTAGACCGCAAGAACAAAATTACCCCATAACAGTGTTTAAATTACTGGTTACTTACCTCTGACTTGACCATACGATGAATCTAAAAATATTTGTGAAAACATTCTTTCAAAGTGACATCTCTCTTCTTTCATTGATCCAGAGAAACTTGATATTTGAATACATAATCTGAAATACCACAGCCCTGCTGATAGATGAGCTTCAGTAGGGAATCCATCAAGATATACCGATGAGTCAAGCTGAACGTAAGGTTCTATGAAAATAAAGTTAAATTTGCAATTCACCCATCCCGGACTGACGAAAGATACTGTCATTAAAACCACTCCAACGAAAGTCAGTATCAGGAATATCTTCAGCTTCCTATTCAGCAACATTGTCAATGGTCGAGCGAATATATCCACCTTTGATTTTGTGATTCTCTTTTTTTTTAGATGCATCAAAACAAATTGCTACGCATGCGTAAGACGTTGTACCTTATCAAATAATCAATAGTTACCTGTGTGCAACGTTAGAGCAGTTAAGCGAGACAAGATAATTTAAGCATCCGGGTTTTCGTCTCATTTTTACCACCACTGTGCATTATATTAAGTGTATAATATTGTTTTCATTTTTAACTTTTCTCTTTTAAAAAATACTTGCTCAGTAAGCCGTAAAAATTAGCAACTCAAGTCTGGTTTATTTATTACTATTGAAGTTAGATGGCAGTTTTCCATTTTAGTTAACAGTTTTTACAAAATCAAGAATTTCTTTGTTAGCTATTAATCGTCACGTGCATGTAGTGGTTACTCAACATTTTATCTTATAATAACCTAATTTTCATTTGAAACAAATATATTTCTCAGCTCTATTAATACTAGAAATAACTATATCTTAAGTCATTTATATTAAGACCTTGTCTAAGACTTCCAATCTAATCAAGCTTATCTTTATTTAAATGAAGGTTAATTCAAAAGAAACTTGTGCCCAATCCCAATTGTGTTTATACAATAAAAATATGTTCAAAATAAATCAAAACAAAAGAAAGTGATATTCTATTAAAAAAAAAATATATATCGTTAACAAAATATTTGTGCGCAAAAAAAAGACTACGAATGAAATTGGATACATCGAATGTTTTCTCAATATATACTGTATATAATAATCATAAAAGTAATTCTTGCAAATTAAATTGTAATTGAGAGGAAAAGACAGCTGCATAACTTAAAATGGAGTAAAGCATGTTTCAACCATGTGCACTCGTGTTGAATATTTTGTATATGTACTGATTTTTTATATTTTTTTTTCCTTTTCCAGTATTACTTGTGTAAATGTGTGTATTTGATGAGACTCTTTGGAAACTTTACGTTATTTGTATAATGTTCAATCTCTATGTAGAGGAAATAAAGTATGAATAAATGAATGAATGAGTGCTATTTGCTCATGGTTAAAAGTGATCGAGACTATTCACCGGCGGCATTCGATTTCCTTCGTTTTTAAACTCGGAACACCTCTGACAAAAAAATCCGAGTCGCTACATTAAATTCAAAGTCCGATAATTCTAGTTTGTTTATCATCAAGAATTTCTGCATCGCCGACGAAAAAAGTTTTCGGTATAATAAAAATACCTATTTACTGGCTATGAGGACGATAGCAAGTTTATTGTCCCCCGAGACAGCACCTATTTCCCTCGGCTTCGCCTCGTGAAATAGCTGCTGTCTCGGGGGACAATAAACTTGCTATCGTCCTCATAGCCAGTAAATAGGTATATACTGTATCAAGAAGATGACAAATTCAGGTTACCTCGATCTATCGAGTGCTTATATACACAAAGAAGATTTTACAAAAGCAATGTTGCCATCAAAAGGTAAATGGTTACAAAAAAGCAAACACAATCAAGTTTCAAAATAATAAATTTAAATACATTTGAAGTTCATAGCAATATATCTTTTATTTACTAGCATATTAAAGAAAGCTGCCTCCTTTTTTGTCTCCATACTACCAACAAGTAGCACCTTTAACTCTCTCGTGGTATCGCGGCGGTGCTATGGTTGTGGAGGAATGCTGCGATACGATTCCCAGGTTGGTTCCTTTGTGGATATGGAACACATGTCGTTATTTCTGTTTCTGGACAGGATACACAAGTGACCAAGAGCTCAGCTAAGGATTAATAGGTTTCCAATTCCTCCCAGAACAAGACCCCATGGACAATAAAATTGGGTTATATCCCACCCTGTGTAATCCCATAAAACATGTTTGTTAACGTGTGTTGCAATTGCTGTCTTCATTACCGTTGCGAAAGTTCCACCTAAATTAACAAAAAGCTATAAACTTTATTACGCATTAATATTACATCATATATGTATAGCAATAGATACGATAGAATACCTAAGTCCAACTAAAAAATGAGAATTATTTGGGTATAAGAAGTTTCTAACTCCGCTGAATAAATGCTGAGCAAACTTATATACAACACATTTTACCCACCCTGGGCTAAAAAGGGAAACAGTCATCATAACCAATCCAAATAAAGATAATGTCTTCAACATTATTAGTTTGCAAATTACAAACATTTTTGGTAAGATATAAAACAGTAAACAACATATCCGGATACCAATGCAACAAAATAAAATATTGCGCATGCGTTATTGTAAAAATGAATAGTTTATGTTCATTGAAGCTTGACACATAAACATTCTTGCTGTTTTGAACAAGATGATATTCTTCTTTGGGAGGGTGGAACAATAGTTGAAACCATATGTAAATAAAATTTAATCATCATTTTGTGTATAGCATTTAACATAGAGAAATGGAGGCAGAATCATTTTGACAACTGCTTTTGATTTTTTTATCGTTTCAGATTTTACGTCACATGCCATCTGTCAATTTTCCTCCTCAGCTAAAGACCCCAAATATCCTTTTACGAATACATATTTATCAAACGCAAATAAAAAAAGACATCATTTTATAACCTTTGAAAGGATTGTGGTATACAAATAAATGCATGCTAGCGGAAATAATTTTTCTAAGTACTGTATTTGGATTTTTTAAAAAGATGTTAAATATATTAGTCTTACCTTTGTAAAAATGTGTGATGAACATCGAAGATTCTCGGTTGAAAGCTTTGAATTCTTGCAATCTTTCTCAATAAAAGGCTAACACGTATTTTCATTTATATATTCGATCTCAAAAAACTGCATTAGAGAAGTGGGTATGATAATCGCAATTTCCCTTCACGAAATATCCTTTTGTTTTAAAGCAAAAACATCTTTTTTCTTTAACAGCGGCAAATCAATCAGTCGTCGATATTATTAAAGATGTTCGCTCCTCAGGTTTTGGGTAGCCATTTTGGGTCACCTCTAGTCGGAAAATTCTGCACCACATATTAATTCTAGTAGTATATTTATATTTTACAATGCCAATTAAATTTTATTAAATAAAATTGTTTTTAAAGAAATACATTTTTACAGAGTTTATTAAGGGACTATATTTTGTGGCGGAGTGTTTTAAAGAAGAAAATGAACAATTTTCATAACTCAACAGTTTTGATGACTGTAACTTTAGCTTCATTATTTTCAGCGCAGACAAAACTTCTAGGTAGTTTGTGTATTACGATATATTCACGATGTTCTGAAAACATATTTGAACAATGTTTTGCTATTTCTTTCGATATCTTTTGGCATATTTAGCTTATATTTCATGGAAGCTAAGAAAAATTAACTCCATTTTTGGCCTAAAATTAGCTTATTTCATGCTATATCTCAAATTTTTTAGATCTGACCCCTACTTTTTTTACTTTTACATGAGACACTAAAAGTATGTCTATTTGTATGCAAAGTATTGGAAAGCTGACATTACTATTTATTTTTTTATTCGCGTTAAAATTTGATAACTCCAAAATTTTGTAACAATCTTAACGTCTGTTGTTATGTTCATTATGTACTGGCATTTGAAACCATCAGTAAAGCAAGATTTTTTAAAATTTGATTTAGATATTGCTTTTATAGTCATTACATGTGTTTAACCTTGTACCTGTATTAAATCATAATTAAATAATAGTTCAAACTATAAATATTTGTTTGATTTCTTCAAATAATTAATTTCCATGAAAATTTTAGCAAAAATTTCAGGAAAATTATCGTTTCTGTTTGGGGCCCTATATTTCCAAAAAATGGCATGTGACATGGGTCACAAATAAAACAAATGAACATTTTAGATCCCAAACTTCATATCCAAGTGGTTTTAGGATGATTGACATTACTATTATTTCAGGTGCCAACCTCCTAAAGTTGTATAGCACTTTGATTATTCATATTAAGTAATAATTAAAATATTTCGAAATTCTACAGTTTTCCTACCCTACTGAAACTGAACCCGTATACTGTCAGTACTTGAATCTTCGTGATATTAAAATAAAACAGGTAACTTTAAGCATTGTATTCTGTTAAACAGCAGTAATGATTTTTCTCTTGCTGTGTTGCAATATTCTCTCGTACTATACACTTTTGTAAAGTTCACTCGGAATTTTCCAGAGTTCAACGGACTATCTTTCTTTTGTGACTGAATGTTCAGTACATTAAAATCAATTCCGAGAATCTCCTAAAATCAGGCTCTTTTGAATTTACACAACATTTCAATATACTCAATCAACGCTCATCATATATTCAATCATTCAGTTAACACCATTAGAAACGTTATCACACTTTCACCGGTGACTCTCTAATGACGATAGAAATGCACTTAAACGTTTAAGGCAATATATCAGGTTTAGAAACACTGCGAGACCATGGTTGGTTCCTTTGTGGATATGGAACACATTATGTCGTCATTTGTTTTATTTCTGGACAGGATACACAAATGTCATACAGCTGAGACAAGGATCACGACGCCCCCAATTCCTCTCAGAACAAGACCGAGTGGACAATAAAAATTGAAATAAATCCCACCGAGTGTAGTCCATTAAATTGTCTGTTTAAATGATTTGTAATGACTGTATTTACAATTGTTGCAATATACATTGCACCTAAATGAACAAAAATATATTTATAAGCTTAAATGCATGATGATATTACTGAAAAAGATGTCCATTTCACAACAATTCTCTTGTAACTAAAACTCAAGATTTTGTTAGTAATTTAAAAGTGTTTTATAAAGGTAGATAATTTTTTTATTTTATAAAAAGTTAGAAAGTATATTTAGATACAAAACGATTGTTTTAAACATAATATGCATGTGTTTACAAGAGGTAAAAAAATATGAATACCGCAGATGCAGAGACTGATACAAGCCAACAATCCAACACATCTGCATTTCGTTGTGGCGTGCGTTTATACAATGGTCCCGATGAAGCCAAGATTTGCACAGAAAATTCCAATCGAGGACATGATCAGCATAGAGTTTCTATTCAATCCTTAAAAATTAAAATTGTCATTTGTCACATGGAATGTCTTCTTTATATCAGAGTTATGTTACTTAATAATGAATATATACATGTATTACGGAAGCGTTCACAATGTCATTGCTGGTCTATTTACCTCTTATTTTTATTATACGCAGGATCTAAAACTTGATTTGAGAACGCTGTCTTAAAGTTTAACTACTGTGTAACCAAGCGACATTCCTGCTCATTCGGTGATCCAGATATGGTTTGATTCAAACAAGCTTCCCTAAAAAATATTGTGAAATAGCACTTTATTATGTGCCTCTGGTGCATATTGAATATTTTCAACATACACCGATTGATCAAGATAGATGAGATTTTTTAGGTAGCTCCGTTTACAATTAACCCATCCTGGACTGACAAAATATACTGTCACAAAAATCACTCCAACAAAAGTCAGTAACGAGGATTTTTCATTCGTGTCTGTCACTAGCTAGCCTCTTGAGTTAGCTGCAATAATGTAGCCCTCTCCTATTTTTTATATCTGATGTTTACCACCCCTGCGAATGTTATTGTCATTTAAATTTAGACCACGTGGTTTTATTTGACCCTTTCAGTTTCGCAGTAAAAATCGGGTTTCGTGTTTATAGTCTATTTCCTAATATCTAGGTACTTGAAGTCAAATATAAAACTTAGTCGTTTATTGATTTTAAACTTTATTTTCATTAATTGGTGGATAAAATGAGTTCTAGAAATAAATGTGACAATAGAAAATATATGTTTTTTTCTGCTGTTGCAACGATTAACATGCTTAGTAGCGATACCCCCTACGGATTAATTTTCGATCCTCGCCGGACCTAGTAATAGCATCAAAAGTGAAACATACTATACTATTTTGTGCGGAATGTTCCTTGAAAATGGCTCGATATACTAAGTTTTTATAAAAAACCAGACACCCATTCTTTTTTTAAAACCATGGTATTGCATACCAAAAGGCTAAAACATGGCTATGATATTATCAAGCAATCCAATGTTTATATTTTCAACCACGTGTAGAGTGGTTGAACACGAACGATAACTCTGTTCTGAATATCATCGTTTAGTTTTAATAATCGCTATATGATGAAATAAGACATATATCTTAATTGGTTTTCATGTTTTAAAATAAATCAAAATAGGATATGATATTAAAAACGACTAGTACCTACGTATTTTGAGAATATTATCCGAACACTTATAATTCCGCTCGAAATTTCAAAGGAACTGAACAAATCTCGGGGAAGTCTCGTGAACTTTCATTCGAGCACCTCTGGATTTATTACATACTTAGCAACGATAAAGAAAACATTCCGAACACATTCGCAGGGGTGTTTACTGGAGAGGGCTTCAATTCCATAGGATCTCCGTAACGGTGCAAAAATAAATATCGAAAATCGAATATTTATCTTATTACAAAAGTTACGAATGCTATATAGATTGGTAAGAGTACAAACTTTTTACATGGGTACGTCTAATAAAGTTGTTTTTTATTAAAATCCGTGTAGAACTACATAAACTGTTCGTCTAGACCGCCATACTTGTTATTGCGAGATCTCGTAGGCGGAAGAGGCGGAGCTTGTCTATATTTGGAACAGCACACTACAGAACCAAAACAATGTTGACAAACGGCGCGAAAATGAGATAAAAAGATGGATACAAGTAATTATCAGTGCTGTAATTGCGGAAAAACCTTTCCGACAAAGAAAGGAAAGTCTATTGGCGGCAGAAAAGGTTTGCAATCAACTGCCGTCATTAATAAAGTCAATAAAACTCTACAAGATTTAATTGAAGAGGAATTCGACATCGTCCTTAGCCCCCAACAAAAACGCCAGCGTTTTCTCTGCTCAGCATGTTCGTGGGCAGTAGTGTCAATGGCGAAATCTTCCGTGGCAAAGAGGGAGGCTATGGTTAGAATCAAGGAACACGGAGAGGTTTCTTACCTAGCTAAGAAAATAAGAAGCCCGGTGCCTACTCCCCGAAAAATTAAGAGGATGAGGGTCACTTCGCCTAGAAAAGTATTTTTTTTTAACTTTCCATTTTTTCTAATATGTTTATTTATGTTAAATAAACAGATAATTTTATACATGATTAAATTGTAGGAGCAAGATATGGTTACTTCCCAGGCATTGCCAAAGAAAAGGAAACAGGTAAATTTATTATATATTGATTTTAAAAATTGAAAATCTTTTAATGGTTCTTTTTTTCTTTTAGAGACTTTTAGTTAGAATTAAGCTATATATATTTTACAAACTTATTCTATGATATCTAACTATGATAAAGAAGTTAGACAGATGTTATACGGATTTTGCAATATATCATTTGGTTTTTTTTATTTTTCAAATAATTCATGAAAATTAATGTTACAAGAATGAAAATGTCGTGTTATTAACATAAGACTTTACAACCATAAAGACATGCTTACTGAAAAAAATGTATTTGGGGGGGGGGGGGTGAAGTGCTTGCATGTTAATCAGGAATGCAAAATCTCTATATTTTATACCAGATATGCAATATGCAATCAATATCTTTACACATTCTAGTTATCTATGCCTGAAAGGGAAGTCCATAAAGCACTGAATTGCATTAGACATAGAAATGAAAAAATGACAATAACAAACCGTCAACCATCTCAAAAATCCATAAAACGAAATACAAATTCAAAGCAGAGCAACACGGACCTCCAAGATAGAGGTAGGATCAGGTGCCTAGGAGGAGTGAGCATCCTCCGCTGACCGGTCGCACCGTTCAGAAATGTTCAGAAAGTACAGCAGGGGGTTATCACTGCTCATTAAGGCCAGAACAGGGTTCAAGAAATCTGTCATCGCCTTTGCCCAACGTGCAGTTCGGATGGAAATGACCTGCTTATGCAGAAGCCAGACATCACCATTCAAGGGTGGAAAAACCGTGGAAGAAATTGGTGAATTTGACTGGGAGAAGCAGTTTACTGAACTAAGTAATAATGTCCGATACTGTCGAGTGTCCTAATTGGAGCACTAACAACAGAAAAGTCTGTACATCACTTTGGCCTCGCATCAAAGCCATGTATGGCAGCCAAACCTGTCATTGGCACACTTGGTTCAATCCTGGCATTCCAGAGAAAGCCAAAATCTATGAACTACTTTCAGGAGTTGAATTCTGTTCAAATGTGGCTTGCTGGCTGTCAACGAGAGGTAAGAAAAATTTCAAGCAAAATGTTTTAACTTCTTTATGTAAACACTATTTAAGGTAAGAACCTAGTAAATTGCTAGAAATTGTGTTCATACACATTGCATGTCATATATACAAAATGTTCAAACCACTAATTTGCAAAAGTGGGGTTTCATTTTCATTAATTTGTGCATAAGTGTTGGATTGCATATCTCATGTAATATTTTCTGTTGTATATAATTTTATTTGTTTTGTTTCTTAATATTATATCATATTTTTACTTATGCTTTTTCAGATGTTTAACAAATTAAACCATCTCAGGCTGTGCGTGGGAATAAAAGGAACCAGAAGCTACCTAGACCGAATTAGATCAAGCTATGACACTGAAGTTTTCAAGTGGAAAACTGAAATTTGTGACTATTTGCATGGACTTAGATCAGACAGCTCAGTCTCGGGTACTTATACCATTCTATATGCTGACAGTGAAGCAACTATATCTGTTGATTCTTTCCCTTCGTCAGCAGCTTCATCCCCTCAAAGACCACCCGCAAGGAAGGAATATTTTCAGCCACAAACGCAGCAACCAAATGAAGGTTAATGTTGTTATGATATGTTTAGAATTAGACAATCCTAACATTGAAATAGATTTGAATATTGATGAAGTACATGTTAATTAATATGCCTGCATCATTTTTTATTTCAGACTTGGATGTAAGTTTAACAAAAAGTACTTCGGAGGAAAGTTTGTCCTTAAGTGACAGGTCTTTGCCAAAAGATGAGAGTTTGATGATTGAATGAGAAAAATCCTAGTATTTAACCAATGCATTAGGAGTAATAACAGTTTCTTCACGTTTATGTGACATCTAATGGTTCTAGATATTTTGATTTCTGTGAAAACTGAATAAATATAGGATGAAAATTGCTTTTACTTTAATTTCAGGTCGGTGTGGATTTTCCCATTTTTTTGATAATGTAAACCAAAGAACAACTGTCAGACATCAAACAAAGGATGCCAAAAATAAAATGTTTAATATGGTTCAAGGGTATGCAGCACGGGATAGAGTACCAACTCTTCGTCTAAATGATGACCTACCATTACCAGAAAGTATTAAGACCATTCCTTTGGAAAACTACACCCCATCTGAGATGGATGAAGTTGATCTTTGGGTTGAATTCACCACAATTGTCCACAGACTTCTGTGTGAATACATTCCCATCTTTAAACCTTTGGCAAATGCTATTAACTGGCACATCCAACATAGATACTCAGATGTGTCTGCAGCAAAAAGTCAACTGTTCAGTTTATATTTTACTTTTTTGCATTTATAAACATATGTAAACTCTTTTTAAAAATTGCAACTTCACAATATTAATTCAATTGCAAGTCCCAATTGGTGTTCTGGATAAGGACGAAAGCAGAGTTTAAGATACCATAGACATCCTTGAGGAGTATCAAAAATATGTTCCACTTAAGCCAAATGGACAACCTTTCCAACTTCTCCTACATGCAGATGGCCTAAGTGTTGAAAGGGGTATTAATGCTCAGAATGCCAGAATAAATGGGAATACTGCATGGGAACAGCTTCAAGGCTTGCAAATGAACAATAAAGAATGGCATAAGAGATGTCTTTTTTTCCAGGTAATATAAAAACAGCATTTGTCTTAATTACTGTGAAGTGACCATTAATTTTGATGCTTAAAATATGCTTTCAGTTTGAATAATTACCTTTGGAGAAGAAAAATCTTTATGTTTAACCACCAAATACTTTGATGGATTATTCTTTTAGGACATTTTTTATGAGATGTACAAAGGTTCCAGTGGAAGAGAAATAGGCACAATCTTTCAGCTGAAGAACTACTTCAACCATCGTAATGTGACAAGCAATGTCAAGCAATCGTTTAATCACGATGAAGAGTTTTTAGAATTTGCAGCAAATGGGTATGTTGTATTGGCTGCTATGCATGTTCTGAACATGCAGAGTTTAAATGATATTCCAAATTCTTTCCCAAATACTGAAGACAAACAAATGCATTTCCTTCATGCTGTGTCAGGAAAAATAGTAGATATGGTGTTTCTGTCAACTCAGCCATACGTAAAACACATTCTACAAGACCAAAGCAATGACCCGGAAGCAGAAAATAAAATTTGTGTATGCAGGTCAACCCATCAAGATCCAGGAATGGTATACTGTGCAATCAAGGACTGCATGTTTGGGGGATGGTTCTACTTAGACTGTTTAGGTTTTGAAGAAGATGATGTGACCGATGAAAACTGGTTGTGTTCATTGGAATGCAAGAATTACCAACATGGAAAGAAGAAGAGAGCAACAGTTGCTGACAACCTGACAGACCACAAAAAATGTTATGCTTTGAAAGTTATGTGGCATGGTACGCCGTGATGCCTTGCGGGAAAATGATGGGAACCTCATCGTTATGCATTGGAGGTTTGAATTGTTTAAATTTCTACGAGCACAATCATCCTAAGTATTTACATGTTTGTCATCAACTATTGTCAGCAATTAGTGGAGCTGTTAGCCCAAGACTCCAGCACTCACTAACGTGGAATAGAACAGTTAATCCAAATGGTGGACCTGGAAAAAATCTTGAAATGGATCTACAGATGGAGTTCTTTAATAAAGAGTACAAAGATACATGTATAAATTTACAATTACCTATTCTTCTTCTCTTATAATTAGATTTTAGGATGACATATTGTTAATAATGACCTTCTGTTTTTTACATGTTCCATGAAGAAAGTGTCAAAGATACTACAGGACAACTAACTGAGGCTACTATTGCCAGACAGCCAGATGGTGGGTGTTGGTAAAGTCATCGGAAGTGTGTATGAGAAGCAGGTAGCTTCCATGAAGAGGTCTACTGTACAGACAACCAGTACCCCTAGCAGAGAAAATGATATCATCGAATTCGTTTCCATGATGAGCAATGAAGAGATCTTCACAACAACCCCGGGTCGACAATTTAAGTCATTCCCAGACGTTATAATGTCTTGTTTAAGAAAATCTCAGCCAGTGCATTCAGGAAAAGACTCATCAGACTAAGAAAAGAACTTGCAAATCATAGAGAAATCACTATCCAAATGCAGAGAAATTAAATTATGAATGTCTTAATTTGTTTTCATGACAGTGTGTTTGAACAGTTTGAAAAAATGGCTTTTACAAAATTTACAACAGAATCTTGTGTTACTGGCAAAGATCCATAAGCAAAAAAATCATTTTACCAATTCTGAAAGTATTTGAATAAAATTGGTTGGAATTTTATGTGTCTTTTCTGTGACAAGCATTACCATTATTATGACAAATGAATTATCATATATCAAATCAAAAGAATGCCCTTGCAATATGAAAAATGCATTATTGCACCTTATATCTGTAACTTTTTCAAAGTTTTAATTATATCAGAAGTAAAATTTTCCACTGTGGGGTGTGGCTACATGTAGATTTATTGTTAACTATTAAAAGTAGTATGGGGAGATTAAAAAACCATTATACCTTCAGTCTAATATAATGAGGCTAGATGAACAATAAGTAAATAATTTCTCAATCCAATTATCATCAAATGAACAAGCTCAGCTTGTACACTGCAGATCATGAATTTGAATCCACCTAGGACTTGTTAATTTTTTTTTTAATTTCATCTACAACTGCATTTTATTTCCACCTACATTTATATAGTATGCTATCTTTCAGAATCAAGCAATTTCCTACTGATAAGATACTCTATTCCAATGTGTCAATTGCTTTAATATATGATTAACTGACAAATTAAGACAGACATATATCAGATTTACTAAAGAGACACATTGAGCCTTATTCAAGTTTATAATAGCAATATGTAATACCACTAAGCCAGTTAGAGTTAGAACAAATCATAATGTTACAAAGATACTATACTAAAAATAAAAAGGAAATCTAATGCAACCATTTAATGTCGTACAAAAGTAAGGTACATGCAGTCATAAATTTTATCATGTACAACCAAAGAATTAAGTCAAGAATGATAGCAGGTGATCTTTTATGCGGCGGGGGCAGTTGCAAAGGTTGCTGCACACACTGCAACATTTGCATTTCTTGCAATTGCAAACTTTCTCACTATCACCATTACAAATGATGTTCTCCTTCATGTTATCACTATTCATTCCACGCAGATGGAAATTGTCCAGTACTAATAGAACCATTTTAACAAGACCTTGGACTTTCGGTAGGATGTAACTATCATTTTCCTGCGTCAAAACAAGTTAAAAATGACACTGGTTTGAAGTGAAATATACACAGACTGCGTAGTCTTAGCTCAAATACCAGACAAATCTTGTTGATTTCAAAGAGCAAAGGCTGAGTGGCCAACAATGAAATAGACAGGCCTACGTCACAATGCTGTTTGACACAACTACCCAAAGTCCAAGCTCTTGTTAACATGGTTCTAAACGGACAGATGAGTCGAGTTTTATAATGGCTTTCATTTCGTCCTCACATTTGGAAACACTTCTTTTGAACCCATAACATACTGCATGTCCAACTCTGCTGTCCCTTGCACATCGTCCAACTTCTTGCCAGTAACTTAAACATGAAGTGGGCAGCCCCCAGTGAACTACAATATCAACATCAGGGATATTAATCCCCATTCCAAAAGCAACTGTAGAAATGACTACTTGCACATTTCCTGAAGGCTTCAGAAATTCAGTCAATATTCTGTTTTTGCTCTCTTCGTCAGTATTCGCATGATACATTTCTACTCTTCTGTTCTCCAGGGATGGCATTCTATGAACAAAGAATCTGTCCTTAATTGATGATATTAACTACAAATAGATGTTATAACATGTGTTAATTGATCTGACATAAACCAAAATTTTTCTTTGACTCTGATTTCCCTTTATGTGTTCTACCATCCAATCTAACTCTTCTTCAAATTTTTCTGTTGAATTTTTCATGTTCAAGAAAATATTTGGCCTATAAAGGAAGAGAAATTTTAAGCTTTGAATTATTATAACAATTAATTGTGGTCAGATTAAAGAGAAAAAAGGAATTAGGCAATAAACCTGCATACCTATCCGGCAGGACTGCAACAACTTTCGTGGTGTCTGTTTCAAAGCCAAGAGTCGTGTAAATATCCTCTTGGATCTTTCTTGTTGCTGTTGCTGTAAGTACCAATGTACAGGTATTGGTAACACTCTGTAATCCTGCCACCTTCCGATAAGCTGGTCTAAAATCCAGTCCCCTTAAAATCATAATATGTATAACAGATTTATGATTCATCATTTTAGATCTAATGCACATTGCATGTTTTCAGAACCAGTTGCCAAGATTTTACAATAAGTGTATGTATCATTACCATGATGAAATACAGTGAGCTTCATCAAACACTAGAACACACACTCTTGGTTTCAGCCAATCCCTTAGTACTTTTCGCCATCTTTGGTGTATAGCTGCTTCTGGTGATGCAGAAATCACACTGTAATGCTTGTCCGCAACATCTGTAAAAGTTTAATATACCGATATATATATATATATATATATATATATATATATATATATATATATATATATATATATATATATATATATATATATATATATATATATATATATATATATATGGACTAACTGTATGGAAACTAGATTATCTGAATTCATATGATCATGCAGAATAATTTTTATCTCCATATTAAAATCATATCTTTACCATTTCTATGTATAGATATTATTGTATACATATACAATCACCTTTGAGTTGAGTGGTGTCCATAAGAGCAATGGAACTGACATCATGCAGTTCTAAAAAATCAACCTGGTCTCTCATTAATGCTCTTAATGGTGAAATAACAAGCGATGTGTGGCTTGGTGCTCCCCCTTCAACTAAAACAAATGACCTATTTATTAAAATGTAATCTAAGTAATCTAAATACATTTATATATTCTATAAATATATAACAAGGCACGTAGTATCAAATTATTCTTGAAAGGCAAAAAAAGGGGGGGGGGGGTCATGAAAATCTTAATCCTTTGAGGTGGGGGTGTCCTACTATAACGTCGATTTCACTGTTGATCTCCTAGTTTTCACTTTTTAATCGAGTTTCCACATTTTTTTTCTTGGGGGGGGGGGGGGTTCAACTCCATGATAATTCAATTATTCAATTATCTGTATGTAAATTTGAAAGAAAAAATGGAGGAAGGGGGCATCATCCCTGATGCAAGGTGCCTGTATATATCCCGATTCACGTACAAATGATTATATATAAAAATAATTCATTAAATAAGCGAGCTGCACAAAACAATCACACACTTACCTCGTCTGCAAGCAGTGGCATCAAAATTATGTCATCGACTTGCCAAAGCCAGTTGGTAGCAATGCAAACACATCCTTCTTCTCTAATATACTAAATAAAACACTCTGCTGTTCCTCCTTTAGCTTAATTTCGAACTTAAACTTCATTAAAACATTCGCCAATGTCCTCTTGTATATTTCCTCCATTATGGAAGAGCGATGTAAACACGACCTTATATTGGCATATGCAAATAAGCACTTAAATTGAAAACCGGAAGTTCAGCTTCAATACAGCAAAGATGGCGCCCAATATGAATCGAGAAATCGTACTAGAGAAAAATTGTGTATTTCCGTGGGATAAAGCCGATTAAATTAAGTTACAGCTAGTAAATGAATAAACACAGTAAATTACATGCATAATAATATTTAATTTTACTAAATACAATTAAAAAAAAATGCTTTTAAAAACCAAAAATGTTGCGGGAGTGAATCACTCCCGCACTTGCACCATTACGGAGATCCTATGGAGTTGTAGCCCTCTCCAAAAAAAAAAACAATAGACAAACAAAAAAATCGGGAGAGGGCTACATTATTGCAGCTACTCTTGAGTGTGCCCAAAATTCTCTTTCGTTCTTTTATTTCGGCTTCAACAACAAAAATTTGAAAATCTTTTCTATTAGTTTTCAGTATTTTTTTTTTTTAAATGTGTTGTTAGCATTTTTTTTTATCGTGTTAATGTAGTTGTCACACAAAAGTTTATCCTACAATAACCTAATCTTGATTTGTAAATAAGTAATTCATGCTATAAATAAAAAAATTAGCTCCAGTAATCATAATGTCTTACTTCATATATAAGAAGCTCTTGTCAAATACTTTTAAACTAATCAAGCTAATCGGTTTTTTTTAAATGTAGAATAAAACTCTAAAGAAGGTGATATTTTATTAGAATAAAAATATGTATCGTATACAAATTAATATTTTGTTTGCAAGATATAACTATTAAAGTAGTTCTTGTTCATTTATGTTCAAATGGAATTACAAAATAGATAGAAAAATACAAATTTAATACTCAATATAAAAAAAATAAAGTATGCTTCAGTATGCAAGTCGTTTTTGTTTGCTTTAAATTATAATATGAAAAGTCACATTCAGGTAGTATTACATAATTTTAAATTATTTCAAATACAACAGTCATGGTTTATATGGAATGAAAATTTGGATGTTCTTCAAAACATAAAGATAACAAACATGTGTAAAGATATTTTAGTCAAACAAGTAGCAAATAAAATTCTTTGAACATTATTCCATTGCCATCATCAGGAGATGTCATAAATGAACAAGTGTTTACATTTAGAGATAAGAAAACAAGAAAATGAGATTCACGTGTGAGTACGTCTCCAACAACTTAGGGTTAAAAAATTGAAAAAATGTTAAAATTGTCCATACTATATCGAAAAGATAGCAAATTCGGGTAAACTCGATCATGCGTATGCTTATATACAAAAAGAAAACATTTTTTAGATCAAGCACTGTATTAAACAAAAATAATTGAAAAAGCACATACATTTAAACTCAAGTTTCTTAACAATAACTGAAACTCATATCAGCAGTTTCAACGATTAAACCACTTTGAAAGTTCATGATAATATATCTTTCATTTGTATGAAACAAAGCTCGCCTCCTCATTTTTCTCCATATTGTCAACAAGTGGCACCTTTAACCCAACAGTCGCGTGGTATCCCGGTGGTGCTATGGTCGTGTAGGAATGCTGCGAGACGGTTCCTTGGTTGGTTCCTTTGTGGATATGGTACACGTGTATGTCGTCAGTTTTGTTTTTTGACAAGATACACAAGTGACCAAAAGCTGAGACGAGGATTAAAACGCATCCAACTCCTCCAAGAACGAGACCCCATGGACAATATAATTGGAAAGCTTCTTCATTCCTAGTAGTGTAGTGCCATATGCTGTCTTCGTAATCATGAGTTGTAATCGCTGTCTTCACTATTGCTGCGATATACGTCCCACCTAGATTAACAAAAATATTTGAACTTTACTAAGTATTATAAAAAAGTAAACGAGCAATCAGTCCCTAGTAACTAACATGCACGAAATTTTACTAGCGAGTATGTTAACAATTTTTGCAAATAATTTTCTATTTGATAATTATGGGTAGAAAAATTATTTCAGATAAAAAGGACTGTGGTTGATGCCGATTGCATGTGTATAAATATTCTGTATGTATATACATTTTCATTTTCATTTGCTGCTTTTGTTTTATTATAGTCCTTGCCAAGCAGCCTTCGGGTGGGTGGTTTGGTGGCCTAGTTTTTTGGTGTCTACCCACCTTTTTTGTGGGCAGGCAGTTTTTTGGATGCTTGTTTTTACTTAAGTGTTTACAGTAGGGGGTCTGTCATGTATTTTTTGTACATGTGTTACATAATATTTCTAGTCCTTCGGCCTCCTATCTTGTGATTTGTGTAGATATTTATTTTTCATATGTGTGTATAATAGGGGGTCATGGGTGCATTAAGCACATGTTTTATTACTATGTAACATGATTTTGAATGCCCCCTCTTTTGTATATATCTTTTCGTCATTTACTAAATAAATGACAATTTTCATTCTTACACATGTGTTCTGTTTTATGCCTGCTTAAGCAAAAAAGAAGCTCAGTCTCCTTTGGCTAGGACATAAAAGCTAAGGAACATAATTAGTGATTATTGTAAATAATAACTTTTATGTGACGTGCTGTGTTTATTTGTTTGTTTATCTCACTTTACACTGTTCCATACTTGTTTATGTAATCTCCTGAGGTCTATGTTTATCCTAACCCTTAATTTGTACTTCTAGTCCAATCAGATGTGTTCAAATTGTCACGTGTCTCATATTGATCTGTTTATTTTTAACAAGAAGCCACGCAATTGCTGTGCAGTGAAATTTGTACCCACCGTCCACCCCTTCTACCTCCTTAGATAGTTATTTATATTTGTATTTTTTGGCCTAGTTTTTAGTTTTTTGGTGTCTACCCACCTTTTTTGTGGGCAGGCAGTTTTTTGGATGCTTGTTTTTACTTATGTATCTACAGTAGGGGGTCTGTCATGTATTTTTTGTACATGTCTTACTTAATATTTCTAGTCCTTCGGCCCCCTATCTTGTGTTTTGTGTAGATATTTATTTTCCATATATGTGTATAATAGGGGGTCATGGGTGCATTAAGCACCACATGTTTTATTACTATGTAACATGTTTTTGAATGCCCCCTATTTTGTATATATCTTTTCGTCATTTACTAAATAAATGACAATTTTCATTCTTACACATGTGTTCTGTTTTATGCCTGCTTAAGCAAAAAACAAGCTCAGTCTCCTTGGCTAGGACATAAAAGCTAAGGAACATAATTGAATATTCTGTTAATACCCGAGATGGAGAGACTGATGCAGGCCAACAATCCAGCACATCTGGATTTCGTTAAAGTCCGAGTGTATACAATGGTCCCGATGAAGCCAAGAACTGCACAGAAAACTCCAATCGACGACTTAATCTGGATTTCCAGCATATTGTTTCTAGTCAGTCCTGAAAAAAGTTTTTTTTTTTAATAACATTGATTGCTAAAACGTACAAAAAGCCAGAATTGAATACATTGTATATGCTAATTACAATTTTTTATGAAATAAAATTATCAGAGAGTTTGAGACCCGTTAAGGGGTTTGGATGGTCGTAGCCATTTTCAGATTATAGGGCTGGGCAATAATATCGATATTCCAATATATTGCAATACACTTTAAAAAAAATATCGTATCACAATACATTTTTTCTATACCGATATATTGGCAATATTGATAACACTCAGAATTCAGCTTCTAAATTAAGTTTTCTTAATCATATTAAAAGAAAAAATGGCCTATATCTAATACAAAACAGACATTTTAGTACTAATTCTTATTATTTGTAACCTTAAAATGAAAATAAAATTCCTAAACAAAAATAATTATTTTCTTCATAAATTTTTTATCATATATTTATAGTGAAAAGTACATTTTAAGACAATTAAACATGGAAATTTTACTATTTTTTCATGCAAATAATATTGCAATACATATCGCAATACAAATCAAAATATTGCAATATATCGCAATACGAAATTTCCAGCCAATACCCAGCCCTATCAGATTACATTAATCTCCTTAAAAAGAGTTCTGTATGAAGATAAGCAAAATATTTAAATTTTTAATCTAAAGTATTTGGAATTTTACTTTACTACATGTAAATGATAGTTAAAACTAATCAAATCATATCTAAAAAATTATGGAACATCTGATGGTTAATTTATTGACCACCCAACCTCCTTAAGGAAGCTTTTTGGTATATTTTCTCATACAAAAATGTATGAACAAGTTGCTGTCCTTTAAAAAAGGACTGCAATATGTGGACCATATGCATGTGTTTCTGACGGAAACGCGAAAGCCTTAAGATATCAGAGATTCCATCGACTCTAGCTCCCTGCTATATATAAAGACATCTATGGGGACACCTGTGATTGAAAAAGTGTTATGATGAATTAATATTATAGTAGCAAGCCTGGATATAGTGCCTTTAACCACTGAATGTGTACGTTGTATCACGTAGAGCCCTGACCTTTTACCTCAGAATTTAAACACAATTATGAATTATATTAATGAAGACATTAATGAAGATACTAGACATGTATAGTATTAGGCGTTCAGCGAATTTCACTATTTGCGTACTACTTTGTTCACTATGTAAATTGATTTCGTATTTTGATGCATTTCTCTTGAAATTTAAACTTCATACAGTGACATAATTATTCAATGATGTATCATATACAGTCACATAATTATTAAATCATGCTTAAATGCGCAATTGTTTTTTAATCGGGAAATACACTAGCCTCGTCGTATAGTTAAGCTATTTCGGAAAACAATAAAACATCGCGATTTATGCCATTAAATGCATGTTGTAGTTTCGGCATAATATTAACGTATTCCATGATGCTGATAATTCATATCACATGTCGATCATTTCTTTTATAGAAATACTTCAGTTTGTTTCTGTACTGTTCACCGACAACTTTACAAATACAATGAACATGTGCATATATGGCATGAAATCCCGATCCCGATTCAGATACACGTGTGCTAGCCTGACTCCCTTAGCTACCCATAATGTCGCGCAGGAACCAGATTAACTCATGCGCAAGCTAAATTTTCCCCAGTGCATCCGGTTTAACATCGCTTATTTATTTTCTGGCTGGACCTCAGGGTCCACGCAATTATACATCAAACTTAAACATTCCCTGTTAAATTTCATTACTTGACTTAATGGTTTACCTGAGACAGTCTGATTTTGAACATAGAAGCTTGCTAATTTCGGACTGCCAAAGGTAATTTGTAGACCGCACGAACAAAATGACCCAATAACAGTGTTTTAATTGCTGGTTAATTACCTTTGACTTGACCATACGATGAATCTAAATATAGATGTGAAAACATTCTTTCAAAGTGACATCTCTCTTCTTTTATTGATCCAGAGAAACTTAATATTTGACTACATAAGCTGAAATACCACAGTCCTGCTGATAGATGAACAATTCCAGTAGTGTATCGATCCAGATATACCGACGAGTCCAGCTGGACGTAAGGTTCTACCAAAACAAAGTTAAATTTACAATTCACCCATCCCGGACTGACGAAAGATACTGTCATTAAAACCACTCCAACGAAAGTCAGTATCGGAAATATCTTCAGCTTCCTATTCAGCAACATTGTCAATGGTCGAGCGAATATATCCACCTTTGTTATTGTGATTCTCTTTTTTTTTCTTTAGATGCATCAAAACAAATTGCTACGCATGCGTAAGATGTTGTACCTGATCAAATAATCAATAGCTACCTGTGTGCAACGTTAGAGCAGTTAAGCGAGACAAGATAATTTAAGCATCCGGGTTTTCGTCTCGTTTTTACCACCACTGTGCATTAAATTAAGTGTATAATATTGTTTTCATTTTTAACTTTTCTCTTTTAAAAATACTTGCTCAGTAAGCCGTATCAATTAGCAACTCAAGTCTGGTTTATTACCATTGAAGTTATAAGGCAGATCTCCATTTTAGTTAACAGTTTTTACAAAATCAAGAATTTCATTGTTAGCTATTTATCGTTACGTGCATGTAGTGGTTACTCAAAATTTTATCTTACAATAACCTAATTTTCATTTCAAAAAAGATATTTCTCAGTTCTATTAATACTAGAAATAATTATACCTTAAGTCATATATATTAAGACCTTGTCTAAGACTTCCAAACTAATCAAGCTTATCTTTATTTAAATGAATGTTAATTCAAAAGAAACTTGTGCCCAATCCCAATTGTGTTTATACAATAAAAATATGTTCAAAATAAATCAAAACAAAAGAAAGTGATATTCTATTAAAATAAAAATACATATCGTTAACAAAATATTTTGTGCGCAAAAATAAAAAGACTACGAATGAAATTGGATATATCTAACTTTTTTTCAATATATACTGTATATAATAATTATAAAAGCAATTCTTGCAAATTAAATTATAATTGAGAGGAAAAGACAGCTGCAATACTTAAAATGAAGTGAAGCATGTTTCGATTTTGTTTGCTTTGAATTATTATATGGAAAGTAGACAGTCATGTAGTATTATGACCTCATAATTTTATTACAAATACAGCAATCATGGTTTTACACGGAAAAACAATAAAATTGATGTTTATCATAACATTTAGAGTAATGAAAAATATAAAGCTATATTACTCAAACGAGCAACATCTAAAATTTATACAATATTTCATGGAAATCATCAGGTAATGTTATAAACTGAACAAGGATTTAAATGTAAGTACGTCTCTTATAAGTAAGGATTAAACAATTGAAAAATTTGGTAGAATACGAAAAATTCTTATACCTCTCTGACAATTTTCAATTTAAAATTACAACGAATAAATATGCTATTATATTTAACCGTGAAATGGTTTCCGTGCTATTTGCCCATGGTTAAAAGTCATCGGAACTATTTACCGGCGGCATTCGATTTCCTTCGTTTTTAAACTCGGAACACCTCTGACAAAAAAAATCCGAGTCTCTACATTAAATTCAAAGTCCGATAATTCTAATTTGTTTTTCATCAAGAATTTCTGCATCGCCGACGAATAAAGTTTTCAGTATAATAAAATACCTATTTACTGACTAGTCGGACGATAGCAAGTTTATTGTCCCCCCTCGAGAACACCTATTTCCCTCGGCTTCGCCTCGTGAAATATTTGCTGTCTCGGGGGACAATAAACTTGCTATCGTCTTCATAGCCAGTAAATAGGTATATACTATATCAATAAGATGACAAATTCAGGTTACCTCGATCTATCGAGTGCTTATATACACAAAGAAGATTTTACAAAAGCAATGTTGCCATCAAAAGGTAAATGGTTAAAAAAAAGCAAACACAATCAAGTTTCAAAATAATAAATTTAAATACATTTGAAGTTCATAGCAATATATCTTTTATTTACTAGCATATGAAAGAAAGCTGCCGCCTTATTTTTTCTCCATATTACCAACAAGTAGCACCTTTAACTCTCGCGTGGTATCCAAGCGGTGCTATGGTTGTGGAGGAATGCTGCGATACGATTCCCCGGTTGCTTCCTTTGTGGATATGGAACACATGTCGTTATTTCTGTTTCTGGACAGGATACACAAGTGACCAAGAGCTGAGACAAGGATTAATAGGTTTCCAATTCCTCCCAGAACAAGACCTCATGGACAATAAAATTGGGTTATATCCCAACCTGTGTAATCCCATAAAACATGTTTGTTAACGTGTGTTGCAATTGCTGTCTTCATTACCGTTGCGAAAGTTCCACCTAAATTAACAAAAAGCTATAAACTTTCGAACGCATTAATATTACATCATATATAATAGCAAAGACTTCCTAGTAACTAGCACGCAATTTACATAATTTTCCGTTTTATACACGGTTGGAAAAATTATCTAGATATAAAATAAGTGGTAAAACTGTTTTGTTAATACCTGAGATGGAGAGACTGATACAGGCTAACAATCCAGACCATCTGGATTTCGTTAAAGTTCGAGTGTATACAATGGTCCCGATGAAGCCAAGCACTGCACAAACAACTCCAATGGAGGACATGATCTGGATTTCCAGCAGAATGTTTCTAGGAAGTCCCGAAAAAAATTCATTCGTTGCATGCAGTTCAATATTTGAGTTTAAGAGTTATTTTCCCTAATATTTGAACGCTGATTATTGAAGCGTACAAGATGCCAGAATTTGGTTCATTATTTATGCCAAATACCGCTCTGTATGAACCATATATCATATTTATAGAACATTTCTTTTTATTTCATAAGTTGATTTGTTGATTAACCTGATACAGTCGGATTTTTAAAGTTGGCATTACTAACACAGAACTGATATAAAGTGCAACATTAGACTGACGCGAAATTCCTAAATATCAGACTGCCAAAGGTAAAATATTAAACTGCAAGAAAAAAGTAATGACACATCTCCAATGGTTTGGTTACTTACCTTTGACTTTATTATACGTTGGATCTAAGACTTCATTTGCGAACGGTGCCTCAATGTTAAAGGGTTGTGCAGCCGAGTGACATTCATCCCTTTTCAATAATCTAGTCCAACTTAATCTTTGAATACATAAAATGAAATACCACAGTCCTGCTGACAGGTGTGCTTCTTTTGGGTATCCAAGTTGTTCACTGTAAACCATAAGACTTTTTAGGTTACTTAACTTACAATTCACCCATCCTGGACTGACAAAAGATACTGTCATCAAAACCATTCCAGAGAAAGTCAGCATATAGAATATCTTCAGTTTCCGACTCAACAACATTGTCAATATGAAAATAACCACATTGAAAATGTTATTGCGATGTTCTTTCTCTCTTCGGATGCATCAAAACACACTGCTACGCATGCGTGCGTTAGTTTGCCTAATCAAAAATCAAGTTAAATATCTGCAACGCAGTTAAACGAGACTAAATCATATAAGCTTCCGGGTTTGTATTGGATTTTTTCACCACAGTGCAATAATTAAAAAAAGTAAGAATTATTTATTATCAACTATTCTTAGACGTAAGGCAGTACAAAACACCCATGAAATATTTTATTTTTTTAAATATTTTCTCAAATACAAAAAAATAATGGCATACTTACTGGGAAAAAAAGTTAATTTTGGTATATCTTAATGTCTGGGTCATGCCAATTGTACTGTAAAATGTTATGTACACATAAATTATACAATTGCTTTTTAGAAACATTTCAGTTTAGCAATTTTTTTGTCTTAAAAAGTAATTCACAAACACTGCTACTACATGTACTGTCAGTTAAAAGTTAGAATAAATTCAGTTTTTTAAACAAAAGGAAACCTATATTAATTGAAGCACAAACACTAATTGTAACATCTTTAAAAAGTTTTTGACAATGAAAAATTTAACAATGGCCATTTTATTTTAAACTCTGGACACTGAAAGGAGATTCAAACGGTAGGTTTAATGCGATATTGGCAAATCATTTGAGATCAGATTTCTTTCAAACTTTCAATATTTACAGGTTTCAATTCAAAGAACAAATTATAATCGTTTCACAAAAACTGAATCATAGGAAAAGTTCGAATTCTATACCGTGCACTTCCTTAAGACACGATATTCATAAATGCGCAATAAAACGTAAAATATGAGGCACGCAAGTCTAAAATCTGAAATATTTGCTATCAAAATTTGGTTGCCCTTTTCTATTAGTTTTATAATTTCTAATTTTTTATTACTTTTTATTTATCATTCTTTGTTAAAAAAAAGTTTATTTCTTATTTTATTGTGTATGCTCTTTGTTGTCGCATTCATATAATTGTCAAACAAAAGTTTAATGAACAATACATTAATCTTCTTTTTTAAAAAACCTATATCTCTTACTTCAATTAATACCACTAATCATGATGTCTTAATGCATTTTAAGAACTGTCCTTGTTATCTAGATAATGTCTTTTTATTGTATGTCAGTCAAAATGAACACGACGTGAAGTTTTATAAAAAAAAAATTATTAATATAAAATTTGTTTGCAATGTAATAAAACTTTATATTTAATTACTTTAATATCTATAAAAACAATAACTGTATGTTTATGTTCAAAAGATATTACAAACTGAGACAGCTGAAATACTCAAAGTAAAGCATGTTTAAATATTCAAGACTTTATTTTATTTGTTTTTTTTTTCTTGTATAAAAAGTACACAAATCATGGCTTAAAATTATTAAAAACTTTCATTTTAAGCTCAACAACGGTGTTTGAAATAGCCCTCCGCCAGACCGCCATAGAAACGTAACTTTTTCCGCGGGCGAACAATTATGCTGATTTCTCAATGTCAGACTGGACGTGTTAAATCTTCCTCATATATTCATCAAAAATGTTTAGTTATACTATAAAATCGTAAGATCGTACCGATAATGAAGTTTATACCATATATTATTCTTATAACTGCTCAAATAGCGTATGGGCTTTAACTTAGGTCCGCAAAAGAGTCTCATTTACATAGATTTTGAATTGAGGCGAAGAGCGGACTAGGTGTGAAAAGTGTTTCTGATTTTATTGTCTTTGTGAGTTGGCATTCATGAAAAAAAGGCAAACAATATTAAAACAAATCAAAAATACTAATCACAAAAATAGTGTTGAAACAAACAAAAATATTTAAGTTTGTAGAATATTGTAAAGTTTGTCGATTATCATATGACCATCATAGTCGCAGAAAAGTATTAAAAGCAAGCGGTTACAGAAATCAGCAGGGTTTTTTGGCCTTTCGTTTGTCCTTGAATTCTAAATAGAACACTTCGCTACCGTTTTCTCAGGGGATGGAAATCTGTGACAGGGTCAACAACTTTTTCTAGGTATAAGCCGTGGATATCCAGATAGTTTTCTGACGAATTTCACACAGAAATAACAATCGTTGTTTTATATGGAATAACGAAAATGTATATTAGTATGTTCTTTGTAACATCTAAATTAAAGAAATAATCTTATGTTATTTTAGTGACACAAATAGCAAATGAAATTTGAACAATATTTCACGGACATCATCAGGAGATGTTATAAAATCTACCAGTATGTACATTCAGTGATTACAAAAATAAGAAAAGAAAAATGAAATGTCTTACAACTAACGGTGACAAAAATTTAAAGAAATTCGGAGGAATTGGCTAAACTACATCACTAAGATGACGAATTGGGATAACTTTCATTTATATGAACGACAGCTTGCCTCCTCGTTGTTCTCCATACTGCCAACAAGTGGCACCTTTAACTCAACAGTCGCGTGGTATCCCGGTGGTGCTATGGTCGTGTAGGAATGCTGCGAGACGATTCCTTGGTTGGTTCCTTTGTGGATATGAAACACGTGTATGTCATCCTTTGTTTTATTTCTTGACAGGATAAACAAATGGCCAACGGCTGACACCAGGATTAAGACGCCCCCAATTCCTACCAAAATGAGACCCCATGGACAGTAAAACTGGTCTATATCCCATCCTGTGTATTCCCAAAAATATTTGTGGTAAATATTAGTTGAAATTCCTGTCTTCAGTACCATTGCGATATACGTCCAACCTAAATTAACAAAAAATGTTACCTTTAGAAAGCATTTACACATTTGTATTAGCAGAGTCTCACTAGTAACTTACATGCAAGATGAACCCAGCTAACATGAAAGAAAAGTTTGAATTTAATTTTTCATTCAATACATGGTTAGAAAAATTATCTTGACAAAAAAGGATCGTTTAAGATTAAGTGGGGGTAAAACTTTTTCGTTTATACCGGAGATGAAGAGACTGATGCAGGCTAACAATCCAGCCCATCTGGATTTCGTTAAAGTCCGTGTGTATACAATAGTCCCCGTGAAGCCAAGCACTGCACAAAAAACTCCAATGGAGGACATGATCTGGGTTTCCAGCATAAGATGATTAGGCAGCCCTGATAAAAAAAATGTGTTTGTTATGTACCATGTATTATCAAAATTGTTTTCCGTAATACATGTATATGAACGTTGATTATTGGAGCGTATAATTCGAAATAGGATACATTATTCATGCCAAATGCAGTTCCGGATGAGCTATTTAGTAAATGTGTTCTCAAATCATTGTAAAAAAATTCATTACTTGATTTGTTGGTTCAACTGAAACAGTCTTATTTTGACTTAACCACTTGTGAAACCAAAGGCAATATAAGACCAATGCTTGGCTCATTGTATCAGAATGTCAAACATTTAGACTGCAACAAGGAAGTCAGGAACTAATGAAGTGTTTGGGTTATTGTTTATTTACCTTTGAATCTTTCATACGCTGGATATAAGAAAGGTGACTCAATATTAAAGGGGTATGTAGCCAAGTGACAGTCCTCCTCTTTCAATGATTCAGTCCAACTTAATCTTTGAATACATAGGGTATAATACCACAGTCCTGCTGAGAGATGTGCTCTTTTGGGGTATCCATGTTGACCGCTGATGATCATGAGACTTTTTAGGTTACTCAGTTTACAATTCACCCATCCTGGACTGACAAAAGATGCAGTCACAAAAACCACTCCAACAAAAGCCAGTATCGAGAATATCTTCAGTTTTCGACTCAGCAGCATTGTCAATAAGTGAATATATCCACCTTGAAAATGTTATTACGATGTTTTCGTTCTTCGGTGCAACAAACCAATTTACCACGCATGCGTGCGATGGTGTTCCTGATCATATATCAATAAATACCTGTGTGCAACGGTAGAGACTTAGCAATTTTATCTTCCGGGTTTTTTTTTATTTTCATTACTACTCAGACTATCGACAAAATATTTTCGCAATAGGCCTTATATGGTAATCTCAGTCTGATTACTCTTTTATCATCGAAATTTGATTGTCGTTTTTATAAGCTATCATTTTTTTAATTCACAATACACGTTTAAGTTACAAGATGTAAATCATTTCCTCTTTAACATAGTGTGTTATATATCGTCGAGTTCGTGGATTCAGTAACGTTTTACCATACAGCAGTTCAATTACGATAACGTACTCTTGATCTGAAAAAGTGTATTTCATAACGTCTCAATGCATAATAGAAATTTTATAAAAAAGGGTAAGACTGTCAAAACCCATTGGGTCAATGTCTTTTTACTATAGGTCAAACTTACTAGGAAGTGTTTTATTAAAATAATCACATAGCTAGCATCAATTAACATAACCTTTCTTTGCAATGCAATAATTATACAAATGAACTTGACTATTGATATGTCTAATGTTTATATGGAAAAATTATTATAAATTGTACATATTTGTGTAAATGAAATTTGAGAGAAAAAGATGGCTGCAATACTCAAATGAATGGTTCAGTGTATTTATGCAAGTCTATCTTGTTTCCTTTGTATTCTTGTATGAAAAGCTTACCATGCATTCAGTTACCTTGTATCATTACTACATACTTTTAAATTTAAAATACAACAATTGTCGTTTTAACGCATTTACGTTTTCTGAAATATTACAAAAATTTCGATGTTTTACATAACAGATGTGTGCAACCTAAGAATGTGTATATATGACGACAAATCAAAACAACAAACAATAAAGTGTCCTTAAACCATTGCACAGCTTCTCCTTGCTCGGCAGAGGGAATCCATGCATCGGGTCCCCGGTCGGGTTGACCTCAAACGGCGGAAGGTCGGTCTTTCCGATTGGATAAAACACTGTTGTCACCACGGGAATGGCGGGGCTGCTTTTCTCCGAGGATGTCGAATACATTGTTGGTCTGTTCTTGTCATTTGTGTCACGTGAGACAATTAAGAGATGAACCACTGCGCCTGCCAGAAAGAGAATCTGCATCGCTGTCAAATAAAGTTTTCTTCGGTATAAAAAAATAAAATACCTATTTACTGACTAGTCGGATGATAACAAGTTTATTGTCCTCTTCGACAGCAACTATTTCCCTCGGCTTTGCCTCGTGAAATAGTTGCTATGTCGAGGGACAATAAACTTGCTATCGTCCTCATAGCCAGTAAATAGGTACATGTATATACTATATCAATAAGATGACAAATTCAGGTTAACTCGATCTTCCGGGTGCACAAATACACAAAGAAGATTTTACAAAAGCAATGTTGGCTTCAAAAGGTAAAGGATTAAAGAAAACAAACACAATTAATATCAAGTTTCAAAATAATAAATTTAAATATATTTAAAGTTTATGGCAATATGTCTTTTATTTACTAGCATATGAAAGAAAGCTGTCTCCTTATTTTTTTCTCCATACTACCAACAAGTGACACCTTCAACTCTCGCGTGGTATCCCGGCGGTGCTATGGTTGTGGAGGAATGCTGCGATACGATTTCCCGGTTGGTTCCTTTGTGGATATGGAACACATGTCGTCAGTTCTGTTTCTGGACAGGATACACAAGTGACCAAGAGCTGAGACAAGGATTAATAGGTTTCCAATTCCTCCCAGAACAAGACCTCATGGACAATAAAATTGGACTATATCCCACCCTGTGTAATCCCATAAAACATGTTAACGTGTGTTGCAATTGCTGTCATCACTATCGTTGCGAAAGTTCCACCTAAATTAACAAAAAACTATAAACTTTCGAACGCATTAATACACGTTCATAATAGAAATACCTTCCTAGTAACTAACATGCAAGTTTTTCCAAGCAATGATCTCCGCGTTAACAACAATTTTTGGGCATAATTGTCCGTTCTATACACGGTTGGAAAAATTAACTAGATATAAAACAAGTGATAGAGCTGTTTTGTTAATACCTGAGATGGAGAGACTGATGCAGGCTAACAATCTGCAATCTGCCCAACTGGATTTTGTTAAAGTTCGAGTGTATACAATGGTCCCGATGAAGCCAAGCACTGCACAAACAACTCCAATGGAGGACATTATCTGGATTTCCAGCAGAATGTTTCTGGGAAGTCCTGAAAAAGAGTCATTCGTTGCATGCAGTTCAATATTTGAGTTTAAGAGTTATTTTCCATAGTATTTTAACACTGATTATTGAAGCGTACAAGATGCCAGAATTTGGTATATTGTTTTTGCCAAATACCGCTCTGTATGAACCATATATCATATTTATAGAACATTTATAGAACATTGCTTTTTATTTCATAAGTTGATTTGTTGATTAACCTGATACAGTCGGATTTTTAAAGTTGGCATTACTAACACAGAACTGATATAAAGTGCAACATTATACTGACGCTAAATTTCTAAATATCAGACTGCCAAAGATAAAATATTAAACTGCAAGAAAAAGGTAATAACACATCTCCAATGGTTTGGTTACTTACCTCTGACTTTATTATACGTTGGATATAAAACGTCATTGGCGAACGGTGCCTCAATGTTAAAAGATTGTGCAGCCGACTGACATTCCTCCCTTTTCAATAATCTAGTCCAACTTAATCTTTAAATACATAAAGTGAAATACTACAGTCCTGCTGACAGGTGTGCTTCTTTTGGGTATCCAAATTGTTCACTGACTTTGTTATACGTTAAATCTAAAACTTCATTTGAGAATCACCACACTGCGACAATTAAGATTTTATCCATCTTAAGGTAATACATAACACCCATGAAATAATTGTTTAAATATTTAAATATATACAAAAAATATTGACGTAATTGTTTGTAAAAGTTATCTTTGGTATATCTTAATGATCTTCACACAATTGTACTATTAAACAGTATATAAGCATAAATTATACAATTGCTTTTTAGAAACATTTCAGCGGTGCAATTTTTTTTTCTTAAATAGTTATTCACAAACACTACTGCTACTGTCAATTACAAGTTAGAATATTTTCAGTGTATTTAGCAAAAATGAAATCTTTATGAATATCTGCACCAACATTAGTAATATCTTTGAATGTTTTTGGCAATGCAAAACTTAACATCGACTATTTCATTTTAAACTCTGGACAGTGAAAGGAGATTAAAACGGTGGGTTTAAATCGATGTGGGCAAATCATTTGCGATCACGTTCCTTTCAAACTTAAAATATATACAGGTTTCAATCCAAAGAACAAATTATAAAAGTTTTACAAAAATTAAATCATAGGGAAATGTTGGATCCTCTGTTTTGTACTACCTTAAGATATAATTTTTAAAATTGTTCAATAAACGTTAAATATGCGTCACCCAAATCTGAATTCTTTTAAAATATCATCAAAATATGAGTTTCTATTAGTGTTATAACTTCTTATGTTTATTTTTTTTTTATGTTTAAATTATTAATTACAGGATGTGTAATACCGATTTGAGTTTTTTGTTGTCGTTCGTGTAGTTGTCATACAAAAGTTCAATGAACAATAACCTAATATTCATTCAAAAACCTATATCTCTTACTTCAGTTAAGATAACCAATCATAGTGGTGCATAATAAGAACTGCCCAATGACATGTTTTACTTTTTACTCTAAATTTTTACTGTAAGTAAGTCAAAATGAACTCGAAGTGAAATTTTATAAAATAAGTCAAGTATATCATGAACATCAACTTTTGTTTACAAGATAATAAAACTAAAAATTAAATTGATCAAATATTTATTCACAGAAAATAAAAATGATAAATGTAATACTTGTACATTTATGTTCAAATGATATAATAATTTGAGAGGAAATGACAGATGCAATACTCAAAATGAAATAATGCATGTTTCAATATTAAAGATTCTGGTATATTTCATTTGCTTTAAATTCTTGTTTTATAAAAGTACACAAATCATGACGTATAAAAATTACAAACTTACATTTTAAACACAACAACGGTGTATATTTACATTCAGTGTATATTTCCCTTTACGTTTGCATTGGATTATTCTGTGACGTTTAATTTCCTGTAAACACACTTAGCCTTTTCACGGCGCATGGGCACAAATATAAACGTCATCACGCGGTTTGAATATATCAATTATTGTAAGATTAAATGACGCGTTCAGACTTACATAACCAATATAAATGTACTTATGAAAAATAATCGATTTTGCTCGACATCGTTTATGGAACAATACTTTTAGTCCCAGAAGCGAACTAAATGTTAAAATGGCTGTTCCATGTTTGTTTCATTTACCTGACTAAGAGCGTATATAATGGCTTTAAAGCGACGGTACAAAAATACTTCATACAAATAAACATCAACATGAATTTAAATATAAGCATTGAATGCTTGTGCAGACAAATTATCATATTGCGTTATATAACGCGCGGTATTAAATTTGTTTGTACAGCCTTGGTGTGTTATAAGATCGACGACATCCAAAAATAAGCATTCAGTGCTTAATTGAAAAAACCGTCCACCCTACTGCCATAGCGCATAACTTTTTCCGCGGTCGAACAATTTTGTTGGTATGAACGCCCGACAGGGCATTTCCCCATATTATATAAATCCAAACTTTTAAAGTTTACTATAAAATCGTACCGATAGCAAAGTCTTTACCATATCATTGTCCCATATTTGCTTAAATACATGAAAAAATGACAATAACAAACCGTCAACCATCTCAAAAATCATAAATTAAAGCAGAGCAACACGGACCTCCACAAAGATAGAGGTGGGATCAGGTGTCTAGGAGGAGTGAGCATCCTCTGCCGACCGGTCGCACCCGCCGTGCGCTCCCTCTCACAATTGGGCATCTCATAATCGAGGTAAATGTCAACATCGGGAAATATGTTAAAATACAGAAAAAACGAGACGTTGATGATTTGGTTTGTTTGTGATAGTCAAAATACAAACCTCTAGCAAACACGGACTTCCATTACATTGGAGGCAGGAAGAGGTGCCTAGGACGAGTGAGCATCCTCTGCTGACCGGTCACACCCGCCGTGTGCTCTTTGACGTAATCGGGAAAAAACGGAAAAGTCCGTAGTCAATAAGGTGATTATTTATGGTCTAACAATAAGTATGAAAAACGTCAATCAGCATGCGACCCAGTGGAAGATTGTATTTGCTGACAAGGTCGTTGTATCGACCATAGAACTAACGAAAAGATTACTTCGAACGAGACTGTTGATAGTCCTGTTTTTATTAACTTGTTTGTCAGTAGCTTGCCTCGCCTTAGAAACTGTTCATACGAAGACCATGCCCTTGCGTATCGAATTAACTGAGAGACAAAAACACCATATGCAGGTGATGAAGGTATATTGCTATATAAGTAAGAAAGGTTGACTAGAAAAATAGAAAAATTGAAGTCATTGCGTTTATCATAAAGTTTTGTTGTTAGGTTACCATCAATTTCCATTTCCAGTATAATATCAAAATATGAAACAGATGACGCAGACTCTGTGGTATCTTTTATTTCAAGTTCACTGGGATATATCGAGTCGACGTAAGTATGGAAATAATAATAACAAATTAACAATTGTTAATTGATAATACGTTGTCGATATACCTGAATGTTGAGTTGAAGGCCACAGCGAGTGATTTATCTTTTTTCAAGTACAAGTTTTTGAATTAATTCTGCTTCATAAGAATACAAAAATAGGTCTGCTAACAACGGGGCACAATTGGTACCCATGGGAATTCTAACAGATTGTTGGCAGACTTGATTTCCAAAAACTACATAGATGTTGTCTATCGGAAACTCAAGCATCTTTTTAATGTCAACTTCAGAGTACTTGTGTGTGCAATCAGAATGGTTTTTAACAAAATATTTTTTTAGATTTCCATGTAGTGTAAGCTTTAACATTAACATAGATTTTGAGGGGAAGAGCAAACTAAGAGGAACAAGTACGTTTGACTTTATGGAGTTTGTGGGTTGCAATTCATGAAACAAAAGGCGTACTATGTTAAAACAAAAAAATATATATAATTATCACAAAACTCGAGTCGGAACAAACTTAAAGAAATCTGTGTTTGATGGTAATATATATGTTGTAATTTCAGTGAATTAATTTGACCGTGTTATATATTGTATAGCTTGTCGCTAAACTTATGGCCATCTTATTAACAAATCAGCGGGTTTTTTTTTAGCCTTTCGTTTGCCCTTGTGACTTGAATTCTATATAAAGTATATGGCTACCGTTTTCTCAAGGCAGGTAAATCTGTGGCAGGGCCGACAACTTTTTCTAGCTATCCGCCTAGTTTTCTGGCGATTTTTAAACACTGACAACAATTGTTGTTTTATATGGAATAACAAAAGTGTATAATATTTATGTTCTTAGTAAGATTATGACTAATGAAATAATTTTAATATACATTGTATTTTAGCGACACGATTAGCAAATGAAAATTTAATGCTTTAAACAATATTTCACGGACATCATCAGGAAATAGTATAAAATGTACCAGTGTGTACATTCAGTGATTACAAAAAAAAGAAAAAGGGAATATGCATAATACAAGTCTTACAACTAAGGGTTCATTTTTTTTCAATTCGGAAGAATTGGTCAAACTACATCACTAAAATGACGAATTGGGGTAACTCAATAACTCAAATGCTTATGAATACAAAGAAAACTTTAGAATAAGCAATGTTAGCATTATACACTAAATATTTGGAAATAAACATTGAATGTTTATGGCAACATATTTCTCAATTGTATGAAAGACAGTTGATCGTCTCATTTTTCTCCATACTGCCAACAAGTGGCACCTTTAACCCAACAGTCGCGTGGTATCCCGGTGGTGCTATGGTCGTGTAGGAATGCTGCGAGACGGTTCCTTGGTTGGTTCCTTTGTGGATATGAAACACGTGTATGTCATCCTTTGTTTTATTTCTGGACAGGATACACAAATGGCCAAAGGCTGAAACCAAGATTAGGACGCTTCCAATTCCTTCCAAAATGAGACCCCACGGACAATAAAATTGGTCTATTTCCCACCCTGTGTTTTCCCAAAAATGTACGTTGTCT
This sequence comes from Magallana ariakensis, assembly GCA_020458035.1. Lineage (NCBI taxonomy): Eukaryota > Metazoa > Mollusca > Bivalvia > Ostreida > Ostreidae > Magallana > Magallana ariakensis. The sequence goes on from CM035817.1 coordinate 38,740,319, forward strand.
ACATGCGTTGCTATTGCTGTCTTCACTATCATTGCGACATACGTCAAACCTAAAATAACAAAAATGTGTAAACTTAACGCATATAATGCATATTAGCAATGTAACAAACTTGCAATTGTAACTAACATGCAATTTTTTAAATATAATTTTTCATTCTATACATGGTTAGAAAATTAATCAAGATGAAAAACAATTATTTAAACTTTAAATGCATGTGTTTAAAAGTGGTGAAACTCTTTGTTAATACCTGAGATCGAGAGACTGGTGCAGGCTAACAATCCAGCACATCTTGATTTCGTTAAAGTCCGTGTGTATACAATGGTCCCCATAAAGCCAAGAACTGCACAGAAAACTCCAATGGAGGACATGATCTGGATTTCCAGCGTAAAGATACTGGGCAGTCCTAAAAAAAATGATATTTGGTGCTTGCGATGCAATATCGGAGTTATTTTTCGTAATATATGAACATTGATTATTGAAGCGTAAAGTTTGAAATTGGATACACTATTTATGCCAAATACAGTTCAAAATCAGTCATATATTTATTCCTTAATCATTGTCATTAAACCTTAGATGATTTGTTGATTCACCCGAGACTTTCTGATTTCGAGAATTTTAATGCATGTTCTACATGTACCTCTGTGTGATATCAATGCAATATTAGATCGACGCCTGACTCATTGTTATCGGAATGCCAAATGTAACAGACTGCAGACTGATAACTTACCTCTGAATTTTTTATACGCTGGATTTAAAAAGGGTGTCTCAATATTTAAGGGGTATGTAGCCAAGTAACAGTCCTCCTTTTTCAATGACCCAGTCCAACTTAATGTTTGAATACATAAGGTAAAATACCACAGTCCTGCTGACAGGTGTGCTTCTTTTGGGTATCCCGGTTGATCACTGTAGACCATGAGACTCCTTAAGCTACTCAGTTTACAATTAATCAATCCTGGACTGACAAAAGATATGGTCACAAAAACCACTCCAACAAAAGCCAATATCGAGAATATCTTCAGCTTCCGACTCAGCAGCATTGTCAATAAGTGAATATATCCACCTAAAAAATGTTATTGCGATATTTTCGTTCTTCGGGTGCAAGAAACCAATTTACCACGCATGCGTACGGTGTTGTTCTTGGTCAAATATCAATACCCTCCCATCTGCAAAGTTAGAGCAGTGAAGCGAGGCCAACTTATTTTAGCTTCCGGGTTTGCTTAGTTCTTATTCTCTGACATTAGACAAAATATTTGCGCAGTAAGCCTTACATGGGCAATCTGAACACTCTTTTATCATCGAAATTTGATAGTCGCTTTTATAAGCTATCATATTTTTGCATTCACAATACATATACCAGCGTAAGATGAATATTCTTTCCTCTTCAACAGTGTGCTATATGTCGTCGAGTTTATATACATGTAGCTATCATACAGAAGGTCAATCACAAAAACCTACTCTTGATTTGAAAAAGTATATTTATTTGTTAAATTAACACTAGTATGGTCGAAGGTCCTTAAATCAACAGGGTCCAAACGACGGTCTTCGTTTTTCCGTTTACATCTCGTACGTTTTTGCAGGAACATGAACATTTTTTTATGCATATGATACTATAGTAGACTAACAATCAACTGGCTAAGTATTTATTAAAATGCACATCAAACAAGTAAGAAATTAATTTTTGAAAAGTTTTCCTAACAAAAAAGAGCAAATTTTGTAAATCCACCTTTACTCTGAATTTAAATCATCGTACTACAAAAATAAAAACGCTATGACGAACCCTATGATGTATCATCTGCAAAGACTGAAGATTCATTAAGGAAAAACAAGTAATGTTGCGAAGATAAATTTATCTGACAAGGCAATATAGTTAAATCGTCGAATTTAGGACATAGTAATGCCGGCACCCGTTATTTTGTTGATGAATTTATACTCTGTGAATGGAAGTAACGAAATGCAAAAAGGTTAATCGGCTTATGTTAAAAAAGCAAGCTATGGATGTTTATTTTTTTTAAAAATAACAAATATTTGACGTATATTAATTTTTAAATGAAATTACAAATTAAGAGGAAAAGAGATCTGTAATACTCAAATGAAATATTTCAGTGTATTTACGCAATTTTATCTTGTTTGCTTTGTATTTTTGTATGACAAGCTTACCATGCACACAGTCCTGTCGCATTATTAACTACATGAATTCATTAAAATGCAACAATTGTAGTTTTCTAAAGAATTACAAATATTTCGATGTTTTACATAATAGGTGCGCGAAACCTAAGAATGTGTATATATGATGACAAATCAAAACGACAAACAATGAAGTGTCCTTCAACCATTTCACAGCTTCTGCTTGTTGGGAAGAGGGAATCCAGGCATCGGGTCCTCGGTCGGGGTGACCTCAAACGGCAGAAGGTCGGTCTTTTCGATTGGATAAAACCCTGTTGTCACCACGGGAATGGTGGGGCTGCTTTTCTCCGAGGATGTCGAATACACTGTAGGTCTCTTCTTGTCATCCGGGTCACGTGAGACAATGAAGAGATGAACCACTGCTCCTGCCAGAAAGGTTGAGGAAGTGAGGGCTCCCAGAACTAGGCACCATGGGATTGGTACAAAGATGCCGTACATGTTGCCCCCATAGTACATATCAATCATTTCATGAAGGTGTAGCAGACTCATGGAGATTTTTCCAACAGCTATCCAAAAGAGGACTCCTGTCAAAAGAAAGGCACAATTTGATATATATGTCTAATTAAAAATAACATGCATAAAAAATAAACAGTTATAATTATGAAGGGATTTGTGGGGAAGATGGGGTTGATTTTCAGTTTTCTCTTTTCTATTTTTGAATAATTCTTTAAAAGAAATTCTTCATAGAAATGTCGATATCGTTTGTTACAATGTATTACCAGTCAGGAGGCAAGAGACGCAGGCCGCCAGACCCATAGATCGCTTGTTACCCTGGGTCCTGTAGTATAGGGCGGTGGTCAGTACCCCCAACACACTGAAGACGACGGCCAGACCCGTCTCTATCTGGAACTCCAACAGACCAAACTTTGTGATGTCTGTCAATGAATGAGTGGTGAAAGAATTATACTTGTATCGAGTGAATAAATGGAGCCGGGTGATGATTTATTTCAGCAACATCTTCAATAGTATGGGATATGGCGAGAGATCTACTGGCACAGATGAAGTTTGCGAAAGAACAACATGTTTGAAGTCATATGTTAATTGATTGATGCAGAAGCATGATCAATCGTATTTTTATAATGAGAAAAAAACCCACCATTTTTTGTTCTGCAATACCTATAAATGTTAAAATATTAATTTACATTCAGTGTTTATATCCCCTTATGTTTGCAACGTTCAATTTTCTATAAGTTCCACACTTAGCCTTGTCACGGCGCATGAGCACAAGTATCAACGTTATCACACGTTTTGAATATATTAATCATTGTAATATTAAATGAAACGTTCAAACTTACATAACCAATTGTACTTATAAAAAATAATCGTTAAATCATATCTATTCGTTAATTAAAAAAAAAGATTTTCCTCAAAAAAGTTTCTGGCACTATATCTTTAGTCGCGGAAGCGAACTAAATAACATATATTAATATGGTTGTTCCATCTATGTTTCATATCCCTGACAAAGAGCGTATATAATGACTTAACGCGACGAGACACACATATTTCATAAAAATACATCAATATGAATATAAATATAAGCATTGAATGGTCGTCGGTTCTATAACACACCAGGCCGTGCATACAAATTATCATACCGCGATAACGCGCGGTATTCAATTTGTCTGCACGGCCTTGTGTTTATAGAACTGTGACCGCGTAGATTTGTACGGTGCTCGGGAATTCTTCTGGAACTGCATCCGTCGTGTGCAGTACGAACGGGTTGAGGGAATGTTGGCGTAAATGGTACAAGGTAAAAGGTTGAGGCGCGCTGCAGGCCGTAAGGTAAAAACGAAGGGTAGGAGTGCCGTATTCCCGAAGGTCCACCAAAATACAGTTCCAGAGAAATAAACATGCAATTGATGCAGGATTCCGTATTTATTGGACGAGACTCAACGATGGCAGCATTACAACAATTTACAGACAGACATGTTACAAACAAGTCGGATATGGCCAGTATTGGCCTCCGGACTCAAGACTCTGGGTGAGTCGGACGACTGGCCGTGGCTGGCCGTCGTATTCCAGACTGCCGATTGACAATTTTACATGACTATATATAAGAATCTGAACAATAAGTATAAATTGACAGGTGATGACATAAGTAAGCTGAGTGAAAAATTGACAGATATAAAATAATTAAATAAACTCAATAAGTCTTTGATGTCCTCGACATGAAAAACAGTTAATTGCACGATGTTGTTTTAACAGATTAGCAGTCCTTGAGACATGGCACTCTGTCTCTTTGAAATCACATAGAGTCCGAAAAGTGTGAATCTCTAATTGAATAAGTAACTTTGTACAAAATAAACTGTGAGAAAATATTACAAATATAACTGAATTTAAAAAGTTAAGTCCAAAATAAAGTTATAATTAAACAGTGAATTTTTCACGGTGATAGAACCGACGACATTCAAAAATAAGCATTCAATGTTTAAAGGTTTCCTCAAAATTAATTACATGTATTTAGGGATGCGTGAATTTTAAGCATCAAAGTTATTGGTTTATTGCAGTGTAGTTTACAATACGCATCCACAATACAGCTAGTTGAAAAAAAATGTTTCTGTTCTAACACCTTTACTCTCTGGAATGAGGTATCAGGTCTGTCATTACTGTTCGTTTGATGTTACAGCTGTTTTAATAAAATTAATTAAATTTACAAGAAAAGGAGCAGTAGAGGGAGAAAATAGGAGATAATGAAATCAAGAATTATGTTGTTTTGATTCCTTGTCGTCCCTTTGTAGAATTGTCATATTTTACACTGAACAGAATTGAAATAAATTGGAGGCTCGCAGATATATTTATCTGCAAAATAAAAAAAAAAATTAAATTTGCAATACACAAAGAAGTCATTTCGCGGCAGCATGCTTCTCAACTTGCAATCAGAAGATGAGGATCAATATATACAGAACAAAATGAGGAGAAAGAGCAATAAACCACTGAAAAACACGTCTTGGAGAAGATAGGGTTTTTTCCAAAAAAAAATTGGCAATTGTTTTACGCAGTCTTGTTATTTCAATCAGTTCAGTTTTCTCTTGCTGCTTTATTTTGTTATATTGTTATTCTAATATATATTCTAATATAACAATAAAGTTTTTGTAACAGTACATGTTTGAGGGAAAAAGAGAGCGATCTTGCGTAAATTAATCAAATTTCATAAATGATTAAAGCCCGATTTTATTCAGACATACATAAAAAGCAAACAAAAATCTTCACGATTTGACTATTTTCACAAGTTTCATGATAATTTTCAAAGTGTTTGACTTTTAATAAATTAATAAATAATGTTAAAAAGACGTCTGATATTTCCTGATTACAATGGCCAAGCGGCAAATATAAAGAGAATAAAAATATTAATCATCTCGCTCTATCCAAGACCTGTTACAGTTCAAGTTACCCACTGATTGCGGATGCACGCCGTTATCATAATGTTATAATATGTTTCAAGTTACAGTAAAAATCGTTAAGGCAACAACAGCTCGTAGCAGTATCCTATTAGTTTTTATTAATTACTCACTTTACAATACTCACGGTGTTATCGCAATCAAATTATAGACTAAGCATCTAGCAGACCGGTTAGAAATCCCCCCTCCCACCCTGCCAAACCGCTATTCTTTATTTTTGCGCAGAAACAATTGCAGTTGACCTGAATGCGCTATCTCTAGAATTGATGGGTATAAATATCTTTTACATACATCGATTGACTTTGCTGTCTTGGAACAATGAATAATTAAAGAAAATAGGTGATTTAATTAGTTGTACAGGGGAATGGTCCATGGTTCAACATCAGGATAAATTTATTTTAGTGCATTGAATCACACAATTGTCGACCAAAACAACCATCAAACAATCAGCTACTGTTCATTCCATGAACGCAAAAAAGACACTACTCGCTGCATGAGAGTAAGGTTATTTAAAAGGTATACACAGTAAATTAATAGATTAAATGTTTCGAGGAAAATCTTTAAAAATAGCTCAAGATTTTGCCTGAACTAATATTTGATAGAACATGTATTTTAAAACACTTACAGTGTATCTTCTGATACGTTCCCCTGACATACGGCGAATTTTGGGGTAGGTGTTTCATTTCCTCCTCAGCCGAGGAATAAGTAGAATGGAAGCATTCCTTTCTGTAGAACATCGAACGGGGCTGCTTGTAATATACGCAGGTGACGAAATACCACAGCCCCATGGAGATGGACAGACGGTGACCCTCCACAATACCCTCCTTGTCGTAAGGCATGGCCACTGGGTCCCCGGGCTTGTGGTCTTTGGAATTAATTTCTTCAAAGGACTCTTCCATTAGGTCCCCTGCAATCCGCTCGGGGAAGTGGATATTAACTATAGCCCAGCCCGGGCTGAAAAATATCACCATTTTTAGGATGAAAGCGACAGAGAGAACTGCCAGTGTGATTTTCAACCTTGATGCCACACCCATGTTTACCCTGCGCTCTGGTACGGTATAGGTGTCGTCGGAATAAGAATGTAGAGTTGACTCGTTGGCTTTTAGAAGGATACTGAAGATGCTTTATTCAGGTAGAGAGAAAATCGATCAAATGGACTCCGAACAATTCCTTTATGACGGGAGGGTTGTGTATAAATATTTTATTACATTTGGAATACCATAATGAAAATACCACAGGTGGAAACCGAGCAAGTCAGAAAACAAATTACAATGAATAGAAGACCGTTTCGCTCTATTACAGTTTTTAAATGGATATTTTTTCTCCTTTTTCATTAGTAATTTTTTTGATTTTAACGTTTTTGATAACAATTAGCTCACACTATGTTTGAAAGGTCTGTCTGTTTTTCTTTTTCTCAATAGCAAAAGCCCTTTTCTATGTTCTTTTTCCTTACCTGAAAGAGTATCCTTCAATGAATTTCATTATATACATGTACTACATGTTTGACCTTTTTCATTATATTGTACAATGTTTAAAAGTTTAAAGCTATGCATCGTGATATGTTTGCCAATAAAATGAATGTATTGGGGTATACAATGTCAGCGTGATTTTTATGTATATGGTATAGATTTAAAAATTATGTTTTTCGATTCTCCTATTAATCTATCAATGAAATACATGTGCAAGTTCCATACAAAATCTACGCATATGCAGTTACTTGCACAAAGTAAAAGAAAATATATGTTGCTGAAATTTGTTATTTGAAATAGGGCATTTGAGGTGACAATTTACTTGGACTTATATGTGAAAACTTGCATTGTGCTTATGAATGTAACTCATAAAATAAGTAACAAGTTCATACCTACAAACTGTATATTATGAATAGAAACAGTGAAGACTAATGAAAAATCAGTTTTAAAAAATATTTTATTGGTAACAAGATGGTATATAAATAAAATAATTGATTTCAATTATTTAATTACAACTGTCATTAGATTTTTTCAACAAAAATTCACTTTGTTATAAATAAATTTACAAAAAAATTAATCAACAAATTTTTTATTTCAGTGTAGTACCACTGTTTGACTTTGGTACATTATCGATGGGAATGAAAAATTTATCACTCTGCAAGCACTCTGATGTTCTTTATATAATGTCTCTGCAAGCAACGTTGTTTTATGAAGGCCTCACCAAATATCATATTGATCAGGATCAAGTCTTGTCTTATTCAGCCAAATAAAAAAAAAACACATGATGATATATAGCCTTGCTACATCTTATATGGTGGCAAAAATCCTTGCTTTGGCTTTTAGCTGCATCACAATACAAGTTTCAGGGCAAAAATCTACATCATTAATCCTTCTTCTGCTCCGATTCCTAAAAATAAAGATAATCTCTGCGTAAAATCAATATAATAAATGATGGTTTCGCACATAATATGCCAATGAATAATGTCATTATATTTAAATGATGATCCTTACAGTCAATTGGAAAAACTTAGTAAGAAATAAAATTGTTATTGAATAATTCATGTAAATCAAATCTGACAAAGCTTAGAATACCCAAGTGCAATTTGCCAAAAGTTCTTTGTACACAATGCACTCAGTAAATCTAAGAATTGATATACATCTAACTATCCACCATTACAGAAATCCATTAAAAAACAAACTAGAATCAGTTGTTGAACAATTTAAATTAGTTAATGTATTTAGTGAAGATGGTAACTCTAGTTATTCTGTTAAAACACATAAGCTACATTTTCAACCCAAGCACTCAATTCATATTTTGACCAGATTAATCAAACTATTAAGTTCTGAATGCAACATTGGAACTAAATAGCAGTAACACTGTTCAAACTGGAATTGTTACCATATTTTTTTTTTATTTTTTTTTCTGAAAAAAAAATATCATTTACATGCAATTTGATGTGAAATTAAAAACATTTGTGATGTAACAGAAAACACTTTTTAAATGATTTATTCTTAAAACCAATATATATATATATATTATATATATGGCCACTACTTACTGGATTTCCATTTGTTTTCTCTTCTTCATCCCCCTCTGCAATTGGTGATTGCTGAAAAGAAACAAGCTCTTTAAAAAGGGAAATAACTCATATTAACCCCCCAGTCATTGGAACTCTAACTCAATACAAGATTTAACCTGTGCATGCACATGCATGTTGATCGAGTTAGATGAACATAATTTTATAAAGGAGATAATAAAAGTTTTGCTACAACCATGCCTTTTTCTACCACCCTTTCTCTTAAAGATTTTTCCATTAGCATTTTTTGGCAATGACCATAAAAGAGAGTCCCCTGCATGGGTCTTAATCACACCTTCACTCAATCCCTGGATTTTTTTTCACTGCTTTTTGTTTTTTGAGCACTTTTCATCACAGTTCAAGACATAACTTTTATTGTGATCGAGACTACACCACTTCAAATGGTACTTTAAAAGAAGAATTGGGTGTGAAGAGATTTTGTTTTGAATGTGAGTTTCGCTATTTTTTTTAAATAAAATGAAAAAATATTCCAAGTTATGGCTCCAATTAAGCTCTCCCTGCCTACCCGTGAATCCAAAGCTCATGCACGAATTTAAAGAAATTGCTATTGTTATTGTCCTAGCGATATTCTTCATATATTTTTATTTTATTCTTAATCAATACATTGAAGGACTGCATGATCATTTGAACTTGTATACTATTTAACTGCAAAACGTAGCTCCCCTCCATTTTTTAAACTATATTTATATGTGAAGAAAAAGCTGTCTTGACGATTACCGTACATAATTTAAATTCAGTTCAGTTCAAATTCCGGATGTATTGGATTTATTTTTGCTGATAGTTAATTAATTAAAGGTAATAGAAAAAAAGAGCCCCGGTTTGCATAATTAAGTTTGATACAATGTATATAATATCTATGACAATTAACTGACAGTTCTCATTCAATTCACCAGTATTAAAGTGCAAAAAATCGAGTCCATTATTTTAGTAGCATAGATGAGGGTTAGAAATTTACATAACATGTACCCTAGAACATTTTATTTTTGTTCAACCCTCCCTTCCCAAAACTTAATCAAGAAAAATCTAGTTTATCACACCACCTATACCTCTTGCCTTTTAAAACAGAGAGGAGTTAGAGATATAAATAAATGTGTTGGACAATTTCTAGCCTATTGACTTACTTTTCCAGTATCTGCCTTGTCTGAGTCGCCACCCTGCTGCTGCTTTTTCTCCAGTATTTTCTTCTCCTGTTCTATGATGCTGTAGAATTCCTTCTCCGCCTTGGTGTACAGATCTTCCTCCTCCAGACGTGCCTCCTCAGGCTCCTCCTCCTGTCAATAACATAGATTAAAGGTTAATAACAATAAACAATGTAATTATGACACAAATCAGTTCTTATACTCAAGTATCATTATAGAAAGTTTGAGTCATATATACCAAAAATAGATAAATTCATCTAACATTAAAAGCATAAAAAAATGTACAAAATTCTAAGTATTTTGAAAGTGTGCACAATTCCTGCAAAAAAAGCTCATTTTGTGGGCTGTTCTTTTTTTTTCAAAGCAAGCATTGGCTACAATCATTAAAAAAAATTAACACTTTTTTCAAATCACGCTGCAAAATCTACCATTCAGGAGTACCATTTGAAAAAAGAGTGTTTTGTTATCAACTACATGAAATTTTTTCCGGATTACATATTTTTTTCACTTGATCAATTCTACAGAAGTGCCTTCAACAACCCAGTAATTCAATGTGCATATAAAATCCACTATCAGCATCTACTTACTTGGTCTGTCTGTAAAATGCATGGAGAAATTCAAAGATGAGTTTCTGAACTTTGATTTTAAGTCAAATAACAATGATATCCGAATTACCAAAATCACAATTGCTTTTGTGATCATATTGCATTTTAAAATTTGTTGTATAATGGTGCCAGTACCAGAGAGTTCTGCAACTGCAAAACTTTACAACTAATAATTTAGCAGTATATTTACAGTAGACAAAATATCTTGCCAGTCTACATATACAGAGACTGCATGATATAGATGTATAATCAATAAAAATAACAGCTAGTTTCTCTTTTGCTTTTTTTCAGACATTTTTAATTCAGCTTACCTTTGCACCATCAGCTGAACTCTTTGATCTTTCTTTTAATTTCATTTCTCTGTGTCGAGAATCCAAAATCTTTTCTCTTCTTGTCTCTCTTTCAAACATCTATATCAATGACAAAAAAAATGCATTCTGAATCTAATGTTTCTAGAGTTATCTCCCATGTTAATTTTAAATTTTGCAAATAAATCTACTAATATATGCACATTCCATTCAGTTTTATCTCATGATGTTCCGAAAATATTCAATATAAGAACTATATCTGTGTATTAATATCACATCAGCCAAAGTATGCTCTACTTACAGCAGTAACTAAGTTCTTCTCGTTTCTCTGGAGAGTGGTTAAACCATCAGATAATTCTAACAGGGTGGTGGTACCCGAGTGAGATCCACAGGCGATCAGTCGGCCCTGCTCCTGTACCCTCAGGCTGTGCAGAGGCTCATCACAGACCTACAGATCATACAGCAATAAAACCAAAATCAAACAACACAGATATAATTATGTAGCTCATAAGATTCCTTATTAAATGCAAAAAAATAATTTCCACCTAACTTAGTGTAAAGCACTCTTGCAGATCTTAAAATCTTGCTTTTTTTCTGAAGTTGTGATCTATATGTATCCGTAATCTTAATAAATTTGTTGCTTTTGCAATTTTATATTCTCCTGATTTGATTCAACAGCAGAATTATGTACTTGAGTTAAATAAGGAATATATATATACAGTTACATGAGCAATGAACTGGTGAATTTTGTATCAAAATACAAATCTATATATTTGTAATGATCTCCTTAATTACCAGGTATGTCTATGATAAATAAAATGACAGTGACAAAGACTGATTTATATGGACCTGTAAACTGAGTGTTGGGTCGTTTTGTTTGAAGATGATGTCCCAGACGTCCAGTGTACCGTTCATTTTTGTGACAAGGAACACAGATGGTCTGACAGGGCTCCAGCATCCGTCTGTCAAGTAGGACTTATATTGTCTGGGAGAAAAAAAACATTTCATTGATTTGTCCATAAATCTTTCGAAACATTATTCATGAATAATTCTATGGCCAAAAAAGGTATCTTTTTTTTTTTTAGAAAAAAGTGTTGGTGCTTACTTTGACCACATGATAGAGGATTCCCTAATATCTTCTGACCAAATCTGTTAGAAGCAAAAAATTCAAAACCTCATTAAGAACAATGTACAAATTATAAATATATGTCCATTTCAGTATACTTGAAATTTTGTGAAAATATCTTGAACAGTTTCATTGAAAATATAGTAAATGCGAAATGACAAATAGTAAATACAAGGTCAGAGGGAAGGCCAATTCAAGGTCTGAAAAAAGAACATGACTGAATTTCTCTCAGCATAAAATTTGTTTTAATAATAGAACTTTGATAAAAATATCGAACAACCTTCAAGTTTTTAAAATGGGCTAGATACAACTTATGATGGAGGGGTGAATGTCAAAAGCGATACGCTTATAGGCTTCAGGCATATACATGGCAGGGCATAAAAATCAAGAATATATCTTCATATGCAATAATGAAAGAATACTTTTGCATCAAATGTCAATCTTACCCTTGCTTTCCAGTCACCCACACTAAGGAAGTTCTTGGGGAAGAATGGATTTCGTTGAAGTGAGTACACAGGTCCTAGGTGACCATTGTACTGAGCTACTATTTTTTCTGCTGGTGTCTTGGCTTTTCTGTTGCATGATAATATTGAGCCTTGTTCACATCCTACCATGAATTTTGTAGGCTGAAAAAAGGAGAGCATGATATTAAGTAAAACCCATTTACAAAAATGTTTCTAATGTAATTTTTTCCTATATATTCATTGAGCATATGTTAATTAGATTCCTTAACAATAGCATAACAAAATTATGCAAAATGATGCATACCATAGTTGGTTCATATTCTAGTGCCATTGCTCCTAGTGATTTGGTGGGGTCCTGTTTCTTTGTTGGGTCTAGGTACAGTTTTTCTGTGGGCTCTCCCATCTTCCTGATGTCCCACCATAATACCTGTCCATCTGAGGAAGCGGAGAAACATTCTGTTCCAGTTTTGGACTGAATCCAGAGAGCCTTGTAGGCTGGATCTCTGTGACTGTGCTCAATGGGTGACATTTCCACTGGCTGGGATCCCTTTCTGGTGTCCCAGTATGCTACATAAAAAACAATACAGTGTCATTGGTGATATAGCCAATTTTATATTGCCTTAAACTACACATTATTCAACCAATACCTGTTTAATAATACATGTATGAACCAATGGAAGTATGTAAAGTCCAGGTTTAACCCTCAATGCATATTTTATAGCAATATCAGCTTATACTTGTATATGGCTTGCAAAAACTATTAAAAAGAACTTTAAGCATTGATTGTTTTACCTATTTGACCATTGTAACAGCCTCCAAGGAGAATGTGGGAGTCTTTTGGGTTATATTCTAAGCACACTAAAGGAGATACTGGCTTCAGAACTGTTTCTGGTTTGTTGGGGTTTTCTGTAGAAGAAACATTATTGAAAAATTATTCAGTGATTCAGTTTAAAGCATTTGCGATTTTGTGAAAACCAATATGTCAAAAAAGTTTGACAGTTATAACAAAATTACTCACCCACATCCCAAATGTATGATTCCATGCTTGTGTCAGGAGTTGAACCTTGAAATTCAAGGTTACAGTAAGCTACTGCCAATTTGCGAGGACCATCTGGGAACCAGGAAATGTGTGTGGATGTTCTCTTGATTTCATTTGGATCTCTGGACAAACATTTTGAAATTTACTGTAGAATCATTAGAATTCGTGGTGGCTCAATTTTCGTGGTATTCGTGGGTAGCGCTCGCCCACGAATTTACATCCTCAACGAATACTAATTATAAAAGATTTAGTTTACCTACTGAAACTGAAAACTGACGCATCCACGAAATAACATCCCCACAAATAAGCAAAAAACCCACAATCCACGAAAGTTGGCCCCCACGAAATTAAATGATTCCACAGTACATTATGATGATATGATTGTCAAACTTATTGAAGAGAGTTAAAAAAAAAAAATTGCCACTCCTTGAACAAAACAATAAAAAAAAATTGTTCACTTAATTGTTTTTAATAAAAATAGGAAACTTTTTTGCACATATATTATAGAAACTGCATGTGAATTCGTATATACCTAAATACATTGATTGTTTTTGCAGATGGAGTTTCATCAACTGTGTCAACTTCTATGTCTTCAAAGTATTCTTCATAAATATCAATGGCATTGTTTTGTCTAATTGTGTGTTCCATAATCTACAATTAATCACATTAAATATTGGCATTATTTGTCATCTTTCGGTTTTGGTATCAAACCACAGGGATTTTGACAATTAATATATGCAATGCATTAAGAATTCTAGAAAGTTTCCTTACTGTTCCTAGTTGTTGTATGGCAGAGATGTACATTTCATCCTTTTCCACCTTCTTCCTGTATCTTGTGACATGTTCAACTTCCTGTGGGTTGACATCTTTAGGCCATCCTCCCTCTGTGTGGTTTATCCCCCTTACACTGGTTTCAAATCTTTCAGTGTTGATCTAAATGAAATTGACAATGGTTGCAATCAATCACTTAAATTAAAGTTTATAATGCTTGTACCAGTAGTAAAGAAAAGGTGTAACAAAACAAAAAACAACAGAACATGTACATTTAACTATACATGGATAATAAAATTATGTGCATTTCCATAAACATTTTAGCTGGATTTTTTTCTCTATCGACGTACCTCATGTTCTGACATTTCCTGGATACATTGTATCCCTGTATCCACTGGATTTCTTTCAATAAAATTTTCTGCCAGTGAGGGGTCTGGAGTGATGTCCACATGCAACTCCGCTTGTCTGTCTGAGAAGTTGCATTGTCTACCAAATTCCTGGCGCTTCTTTGTGTATACATACACAATCTCCATGGTTAGGTCTTTTTGCTCTTGTCAGTGACCCCTGCTTAGAATATTCAGTTAATGTACATAATGTATAAGATCACAAAAGTACATAATTTGAAATATACTGTAAGTTAATGGCATATAGGCTTATACATAAGAGATTTTGCAGATCTTTTTTCTATCATCAGATTTCCATCTCTGTGTGAAACAATCCCAACTGCTTTTTGATATTCATTTTATTTTAATATCAAGGTCATGTTCTTTATTTAAATAACCATAAATCTGAGTTTTATTGGAAGAATTTAACATTAACATTAAACCATAGGCGAGGCCTGTGCCAAGCAATTAATATTTCGACCCATCAAAAAATTATGAAAAAGATGGATCTACACTCTCGTTATTTTCCCAACGACATAATTTAACACTTTAGTTCGCTTTAAGGCGTATCAATGCATAGGTTTACAAGCTAACACTTTTGTTTTGTGTCTTAGTTTTACAAACACTGATGACTGGCTGAGAATGATATACAGGATATATATCTCGTTCATTTTTACAATGCAGTTTATTTCAATACTGAATTTACTTCAACATTCAAATTGCAGAAACTTCATTCATACAGCAAATTACTTACGATTGTTGAAAAAGTTTTGCAATGTTTTCAATAACAAGATCCACCAAAGCCTAGGATATTTGGCATGGAGTACTTGCAGGTGTTGTCAAGAGTAACGATAATCAAGCCATGCGCACTTGTTCTTCCGTTTTTAAAGTTTTTGAAACAGTAGAAAAACAACAAAACGAAAAAAGATAAACAATATTATTAAATCGACATGAGAAGTATTTCTTGAATATACACAACTGTAGGAAATTTAATTGTAAAGCTTTTATTATTTAAAACTGAGATCATTTATCTGACATAACCTTATAACTCATCGTTTCATCTTTCAAATGGTTTAGATTGTGTCCAACATGGCGCTCTCCATGATTGATAGTTTATTTTCTCAGGCTGGGTATAAGAGAGTTTGTTAATCTTCTTTGTATTTAACTTTGCTTTTTGGGTAAATAGAAAAGTTTGTTTTTCGTTAGGTATAATAAAAATAGCTGTCATAATGTAGGATCTCCTAAAGATAAGACTATTCCATTTTAACTTGAATTTTCTCTTATGCAGTTAAGACCAAACTTTTACTTTTATTTAAGCATGTTAACATGAAATGTGCAATCATTTACAAATATACTATATAGCAAGGTTCAATATCCTCATCAAATAGCATGAACTTGTTTTTATTATAAGCAGGGACTTTGTTCTGCAAATTTTTTGCTTACAGGGGGGAGGGGCTTACTGGCTAATACAATATACGTGTAAAATCAATGACTTGTTATACGTGTTACTGAACAGTGCTGTTTAAAGAACGTTTTTGCTAAGGCTCATTAATATGTAGGCCCTTGTTATAATCTAATGGTATGTCGCAAACAATTTCCTACATTGCCACGAAAGGGATTTGTTGATCATTGAAACTATAAAATGCTTTCTTTGATGATGTGTCCTTTCTTGAAATCTTTAGAAGAATTTGTCCACTTGATAAGATAATGGACATATTATTTTCTAGGAATTTGAGAGTACTACTGTACTTAGTCATATTTCACTGATGCAGATTAAAAAATATTGATTGTAACTTATAAAGTACTAATTAAGTTAATAGTATCATTTCTAAAAATAAAACCAGTAACAAATCAGACAAAAATAGAAAACAAAAGTTGCGTTGATTGATGACATACATATTTGACTTATTACATATATAAAATCAAAACACTAGCTGTTAAAAAATTGAAGTACAGTTGAACTTTAGTATCTCAAACACCGATATCTCGAATACAATATGGATATGTCAAAGTGATTTGTAAGTCCCAACCACTTATAGTTTAAGTAAATTACCCTTGATATCTCGAATACTTGGATATCTCAAAGTTTTTAACCAGTCCCATCTAGTTCGTGATAATGAGGTTTGACTGCATTAGTAAATTTAATTTGTTGTTGCTGTTTTCAGCTATACTTCTCAAGAGGAAATCGATCGAATCTGTCAAGGTGTTTTAGAAAATCTGTATGCACCTGATAAATCCAATGAGTGTATGAATCATTTGAGACAGCTTTATTTCATTCTTCAAGCTTCACACACAGAGCCATGGTAAGATATTAAATAGTAATACAAACTGCAAGCTCTTCACTGTTACTTTCTTATTGATGGTATAGAACAAGGATCCTTCTACTTATATAGTCAAAAACATTTTTTAAAGATTAAAATGTCAAATACTTTTTACTGTTATTAATGAGTTATGTTTATGCTACAATCATTCTGACATGAAATATTTACATCAGTCATAATGGTAATATTACAGTTTACCAAGAAATATGATTTCGACTCTGGTTAACATGGTGAGTTCAATGGACCATGACAAAACAAAAGAGTGTCTTCTGTGTGAGCAGATCCTTGCAGAGCTTTTGCCTCGGGAACAGGAGGACCTGGGCTCAGATTTCTATCCAAACACAAATTATCAAAATGCAATGTCATCAGCCAATTGTTTTCCTCTCTATCTGATGCAGGTAAGACAACAAAAGATTTTACTCATGTGAATATGTTTCATTGCTAATTTGAGGCTTGATAATAAACAATTGGTACATACATGTACAAGTATCTTCAAACTCACAAAGTCTTTACTTTGCTTATCAAGATTGACATCATCATGATCATGGCACAGTAAAAATAAGTGTCATCATATATGGCATAGATACATGACTGTATAGTTAAAATTAACCAAAGTCTTCTGTGTCCAGAGGTAGATAAATTCTTTAAAATGGTCACAACCATACCGTTTTTAAAAGAGTTTATTTTAAGTATCATTGTTCATCTATGTTTATTATATGCAAAGGCAATTGGTACTGAAGAAAAGAAAAGAAAAAAATAATAGTAGACTCGGCCTTCTTTGAAAAAATGTTTGTTTGCCTTCTTCTGACTGCTTGATGAAATAATTATCTTCTCTAACAACCCGAGCATTATTCTTTTGATATTTAGATGATTGCAGATTTATTTCAATTAATTTTAATGCAACTTATAAAAAAATCATTTTCCTACCTACTATTCCAAAGTTCATAACTTTTCCACCATTTTGAAATAGCATTTTCTTTGCAGGGAAACAAGAAATTTTGTTTGGCTGATATCATTCCACATGCTGTAAGGTAGGTAAAATCTAGTATTACATGTGTATTGGTTTGGCTTTGTTGTTTATTTTAACCATATGTATAATTTAGCTTGATGTGTTATATCAAGTGTAAAAATGAAATAAAACCATTAGTGTGATAACTACTTAGTCTCTGTTTACAGATGGATGTCCTTGGGGAAGGAAGACTTCAATGTACAGAGGCAGGCCTTCTGTTTTCTTGTGTCTCTCCAGGTTTTACACAACAGATTGGTCAATGAAGGTACACTAATCCTTGCTGTGAATCAGTGTTTGTTTGTCAATAATGAGAATCTGAGTTACTAGTCTTCAGTATTTAAAATATTTTTGTGTTCATAACTGCACATGATAGTGCCTTCTCTTCAAATTCTTTTTTGTTGAATTTAAAAAAAAATACTAATTTGCCAAATACACATAGTGTGCAAATTTAAAATATAAGTATTGCCGTCTTGTAAAGAGTATGTTTAATTCTTTGATATTTGTTTTACAGAGACAATGAAGACCGTGAACAGCACGGCCAGTGACTGGTTGATGAATGCTTCCCTGTATCAGCTCCCCAATCCATACACCATCAACCCATTCAAGAAGGACCAGGCCCCAGTAGTGAATGAGGTCGATGGAACTCCAAGCAGAAATTTCTTCACTGTGCTCAATATTGGTAAGAATTACACTACATACTATTAGACACATGTATAAGAGATATACTACAAAGAAATACACTACATTATCATATCCACTTCATGGATATATATGTAATTGATATTAAATACATGTATTCACTTTTATTTCAACAATTACCGGTATATAGGTATGAATGGCATTCAGAAGTAAGAAGTGTATGTGTGTACAATGTACTCTCTTACATTCTTCAGTTTCATCAAAAACCATTCATTGCAGGACAATACTACACAAATGACCAGTTCCTGAACATATACAGTTTTTCTATGTTGTACAAATGGCTGTATCACTCACAAACATCAACTGAAGAAGCTTCAGACGTGGCCAGTAAAAGTGCTCATGTATTTAAAATTCTGGTAGACAAATCCATTGACTACAGCTTCAGGATTTTGGACCAATGTGAAAGAAGTAAGAAATAGTAACTATGGTAGTCTGTTTTTATTTTTAAATCAATCCATAAGTTTGTTTGCAATCTTTTGAAAACATTTGTGTGATATGTTCTCTTTATTAAATACAAGTATATAAATGTGTATATGTGTATATTTTCAGAACCGAAAGTTCCATCAGACATAGACCTTCAAAACTGTGTAAGGTATTTTACTATATTTGCAAGAATTTATTCTTTACACAATAAATATATTAATATAAGACTTGACTTTATATATTTGGTTGCAGTGTTTGTTGGAGGTTGTTAATGTTCTGGACATGATTTGTAAGATTGAGCCAGGACATGTGGCCCGAGTGTTCCAGGAAGTCCGACGTCTTTATCAGAGACTGATACAGGAACCAGACAAACCCAGGCTTCTTATTCCAGTATTGCAGTTTTTCCTTAATCATGGTAAAATGAATTTTTCATGTATTTGATAAACATACATGCATTCTCATTTTCCATAAATTTTCATAATTTCTTTCCCTTCTTTAAAGAAAGAATGTTTATGGTTAAGGATATGCAGTAACCTAAAATCAAGTTTTTAGGTTGTAGGTCAAGGTAAATCTGTACGTAAAATCTTGTCCAAAAAAATTTCTCTCCATTTTTTGGCCTTATCTGGCTCATACTCTATCTGTAAACTTCACCAATAGAATGCTCAAATGATTGACTCTGTCCAAAGTAAAAGGTTCTAGTTCAGTGGCTAAGGTCAGATCTCAGTGTAAAATCATTGCCTCTCCTATTGGCCCCATTTTACACATAGTTTCTAAAAAGAGTACATGTGGGAAACATTATACAAGACAAGTATTTCATACATATGTGTTCACTTTGTACCTGTAGGTAATATGTTCTCTTTGTAGGTAAGAGTGTGGAACACGACCCACAGGAGGCCTACACTCTGTTTTTCCACAAACTGCTGACCCAGGGCTACCTGGACCCCGCCTTCAGTTTTGACACCATCGCTTTCATAAAAGACAACCTAGAAACTCTCTGTCATAACACCACCGTATTATCCACTTATTTTCCAAACATACTAAAGGTACAAGAACATGCCATATATTTGTAGGCCATCAATTGTTTTAGTGCTTATAAGTAACCTACACTTAATTAGCTTTACATGTACTGTATATTCTTCACTAATATTGACTCTAAGCCATTAGCTCGGGAGTTAATACAAACTTAAATCTGTTTTTTTTGTTGCTAAGGTATGTCATTAACTCCCCCTGGATGTGACATACCGGTAAGTACATTGGAAGTTAATTTTGAGCGTGAGTTGCTTCCCATTTTCAGCTGACGAATGGACCGAGACAGTACAGATAAAGTTCACTGTCCAGAGACATAACACCCAGCATCAAGATTTGGCAGAACCTGATTGTTATTGGCCAAATTACAAATTGCTTTCCTACAGTAGCCAGTAAATCAAAATACAATAGAAACCATAAATGATCCCATAGAATTGTTCTCTTTGTGACATGTAACTCTGGCTTAGTTTTGGATAAAACAGTACTTACCGTAGGTAAACATAATTTGAATGGAATAACAATGTGTGTTATTTGATACTTTGTACATGTATTTTGTAGATGCTTGCATGGAATCCCAGATCCTACCTTGCTGATTTTGAGGAAATTTTACCAGCTCTTATGTCTCCAAACACAGCTATTGAAGTATGTCATATTTAAATAACCCAATTAATTTTGTGTCTCACACAATAATACCCCTGGTACATTGTACATACATTTCATTTAATAAGTAATTCTTTATGAATACCAGTCCTTCACAAAATCTTCAATGTATGTACATGATTGTAAATAGTGTAATAAATATTTTACAAATCTTAACTCAAAATTTACGAAGGTTTTCCATATGCTCCTGGATTTACCCTGTGTGACCGTTGCCCTGGAGATTACAGAGAGATGTAAGAAGAGTGAGGTTCAAACCTTATCCACTGAAGCAGAACCAACCAGTTCATTGTCAGCGTTCCAGAGCGCCCTCTACAGGCCGATGTTCAACTTCTTTACACGTGTTGAAGGAGGACATGGAGATACAATAAATAGGTCAGTGAGCAGATCAAGGTCCTTTAATTAAACAAACAATAATTTAGAGTGATTATTAAATTCAAAATATGGTATTTAAAGAGCACAAGTCATAGAAATATAAAATTTTGTACAATATAAATGTACATGACTTGAACACTATTTTTCTTTTGATATCTAGCATATTACCAAGAATAATAATTTGCTTATCTTTCTTTCTTTGATTATTTCGTAAATGTTCATCCATGTAATTGGTATCTTTGCAGGTTGTCTCTCTTTCATAATATTCTAGCAGACATGAACCAACATCCTCGAGTTCTTGTTTGCTCTCAGGTGGTTCCTGTGTTACTTAGGTGGGTATTCAATTACGGTAATTCATGTGGTTCAATTGTAATTCAAAATTCTTTATGTAAAGTGCAAAAGATATAGAAATAAAAAATTGAGATCTCATTGGGTTAAATTTTTTGCAAAATTTGAAGGATCTAATATGGACATAATTTTATTCTTTTCAGGATTTGGTTTGATGTGGTGTTGGATGATGCCTCCTCCGATTTCTTGAGTCACTTAATTCCAGTTCTTCTTGAGAGAACAGCCTTCTTGTACAACATTCCTGGATATCAAGCAGATGTCAGAAAGTTAGTTTATCCTTATCTTGTGATAACCATTATCTAAGTCTGGGTATTTTACTGTATTTCTTTTGTTAAATTTTTTCTCCATTTTGTAGAGTATTGGCGGAAAATGTAGTTGACCTCTTAAAGAAGTATCCAGAAATACTGTATGACCAAGCATCAGAAATTAAAGATTTTCTCATTAGTCCTAGGAATATATCTGGTAGAGAGGAATTCTTTGCAAATTTGGTAAAGATTTATTTTTTCCCCAGTGTTACAATAGTTAATGGGAGAATTTTAATGGCGTGTTAGATGTAAACCATTAACAGTATAAATACATGTAAATTAGCAAAAGAATATTGAACATGGATGTGTTTTTTGCAATGCATTACTGTAAACGTACTATATTTAGCGTGTATGATATTTGGCCGAATATGATTTTTCAACAAGTTAGCATGGATTTGATTTAGCGCTTTTCTGAATGTACCTATTTATCTACTTATATATTTCACATTTGGCGTTGTACATGATTTAACGGATGCTGTTTTCCGCCAAAAATGCTAAATAGAATACACAGCCAAATGTAATACGTTTATGGTATTATAGTAAACTATATGTACATGTATGTGCAGTTTAAAGGAGATATCAGAATCATTTATGACCCTCCCCTCACTTCCCCCCCCCCCCCCAAATGAAAAAATCCCAACTCTTTTTGCCTGTTGTAAGGTTTACAATGCATACATTCATGTATAATATATTGACTTATTCATATCAATGAATCAATATAAAAGAGAAATGAATGTCAGTGTTTTAAATTCATTTAACTGAAAATTTTCTATTGTGATTTTACTAATATTTTTTATCAGGTTTGGTGTGTGGGTGAACTCTGTTCAGTCAGGCATGACAACAGGTGTACAGCTGAAACAATAACAAGATTCTTTGATACACTTGAAGTGCTGACTTATGAACTCTCAGGGATGTCATCTGCTAATTTAAGAGAAGAAATTTCCAATCCCTCTAAAATCCTTTGCATGCTGATGTCCTCGATCTCAAAGGTTGGTTTATACTGTGACAGTGTGTATACAGCTTAGGACTGCCACTTCCTAATACACACACTAAATGGTTAATGAACCCTTAAGCTCAATTGGTGGAGCATAAGTTTTAAACCAAAGTGTCTCAAGTTGGAGCCTAGTTGTGGCAATCTCCCTAATTGGTTACAGTTTAAACTCTTTTTTTATTCATTGACTTTTCTGAAAAATGTTCCCATCTATTTTTCCATAAACTGTTTCCACCTTGTACCTGTATATTTACATTAGGATCCAGTCTGCCAATGTATTACAAGTAATACATGTATTTACTAACTTTTTTTGTAACACTATACTTTTATTAATTGTAGTTGGCTTCTAAATGTCAAGATTTGATTCCACGGTCAATACTCCTCCTGACTAAGGTTGCCCAGCAACAGCAGGCTAGTTTCTTAGATACAGAGATTAAGGATGCTGTGGTTGGCAGAGCACAAGAACTGATCAACCTTCTAAAACTGCCAAAGTATGTTCATGTACATGTATATGCATATACTGTTTATATAGCACAAAATCTTCTTTTTGAGTTCTGTTTTAAAAAACCTCATTGACAATATATATTTATTTGCATTGAATCTTTAAATGTTTATCCTTGTCTATACACTTGTAGTTTTGCCAATG
Organism: Magallana ariakensis; assembly: GCA_020458035.1. Taxonomy (NCBI): domain Eukaryota; kingdom Metazoa; phylum Mollusca; class Bivalvia; order Ostreida; family Ostreidae; genus Magallana; species Magallana ariakensis. The sequence goes on from CM035817.1 coordinate 38,763,603, forward strand.
TTGTATTGAACCCTGATGATGAGATAGAGACTGGAAGATGGCACAGAGATAACACCAGTTTACCAATCACCCTCAGATGTGTCCAGCACATTTTATCATAGCCCCCCACCAATCCCCACCTGTAAGGATAGACAGGTACCTTGAGTGCACATAAGCAGTGAGGGACCAAGATGTATGGATCATTAAATAGTGTTATGTGGCAAAAATATGACTTTTGGGGCAGTGCAATAATTGTACATTTAAGGTGCTGAAATGTTTTGTTTATTAAAATATGTAATAAATGAAAACTGCTATACTTATTTTTTAAGCCTATACCAAAGCAAAAGATTTCCCCACTTCTTCTTTGGTATGCCAGCCCCTCCTTCAAGTTAAAGTTCCTGGTTACCCATCACATTATACTGTAATGTAATACAGGGTACATGGAAATATTACACCCTCATCCTATTTTATTAATGTCCGCCACCAGAACCCATGAGATTTCTATCCAGCACACATTAGTGTAACAGAAATTCTGTGTGTTCAAACAATGGAACGGGTGAATACATATGACAATTTTTAAATGAACCATACAAATTGTTTAATTTATCTTTTTTCAAAATACAGGTACTGGCTTTATTTATTCTGATTTTGATTAACAGTAGCAGTGTTACCAATCTTTGTATTATTTATTAAAGTTTTCATAGCGACTGGTGAAAATGATTGTTATTACGGCCCTGCTCAGTGGATGCCCTATAGTGATCAGTCCTTCCATCTTTCTATTCATCCATCCATCCATTCCAGATCACTTGTCTGAAGCATATTTTCTCTCTCCTTGGCCCAATCTGGTTCATACTTCACCCACAGAGTACATGTACTATATATTCTATTCTTGGTCAAATCAGCTCTCCTTCACCAACAGTGCCTTTGGTCAAGGGGTGTTCAGTGACCTTGACCTTGAAAGTTTTAATGTCAAGGTCATATACACAACCTTTAAAAATTCCAGGCTCCATCATCACCAACTTTCCTCAAGTCAATACTCAGCCTCAAGTCTGAGATTTGACCTCAAATTTATGCATTTTCTTTTAATGATTTGAGTTGAGGAATAAGTTGAGTGATTTGAAAATTTTGGTGACGGTGGAGCCTGATCGTATATTCTCTCCTCTTAGCCCTATCTGTTGCATTCTTCGAATAAACAGAGCTTTTAGGAAAAAGATTTGCATTGACATTGAATTGTATTTTTAAGTCAAGTGTGAAGTTCATAGCTGATATCTTTAAAATCCAGTTTTAGACCATAAATTCTTTCCCATTGGCTTAAACTTGCTCAGATCAAACCAAACAAATGCCTAAAAGGTTAGCAATGAGTTTGAAGTAAAATTTCTTGCCAACTGAAACATTTCTAAATCATAGATTAAGGTCAAAGCAATTCTTTTGAAATGCTTTTAATCCTAATGTCCATTGTTTAAGGAGGCTGTGGGGTATACAAATTATAATTAGCTATCACATCTTCCTAAAATTTTTAGAGATGATGTTTTTAGCTCATAACTATTGTTTAGTAAAGAAAAAGTTCATATATTTTACCTTTTAAATTTGGACATTTTCCTATTTTCTTATATAGAGCTCTCCTTTTAAAGGAAATCAAAACAGTCTTAAAATAGCCACGACCACCGAGTCCTCTTAACTGGGGCCCTTCGAAATGTCTAGTTATTGATTTGGATATATTGGTATGTGAACAATATAAATTAAACAGTGTTAAATAAAGTACCTATACCTCATTGATTTCTATTCAGAATTCATCAAATCAGATGACTGAGATACATGAGTGGCTGACAACTGCAACTTGCAATCATTTAGGACAAATGCATACATATGTATAATAATTTTTCATTTAAATACACACATGCACATGTATTAATCAAACCATACTGAACAAAAAACAAGTGGGGTGTGAAAATTACATATGAAGAATTTATTTATGTTCACATGTACAGTATACTTTTGTCAGTTCATAACAAAAATAAACAAATAATTTATACATATGCAGTTGTGTACAATATTCCCTCTGTACCGGTATATGTTAAGCCAATGGTGAGAATTTTACCGACTCTATTTTGGAGTTGCCTAAAATCTATAACCTACAGTTCACATATTATTAAATACATGTATCAATAAACTTTTACCCCTGTAATCATATTACAGCAAATTAAGGAGTAAAGGTAATGGTAAATTTAAAACTTTACCTTTAAAAATTTAAATGTGTTGGGGATAACTTTCTTCAAATCATTCCATCAAGTTAAAAACATGTAACTCTTAAATACCATTCAACATGAATCAAAAAGCAGGTGATTAAATATCATTTCAGTGCTATACGAGTTTCCCCCAAACTAATAAGTGTTTACTCTAAGGTTCAATTTCTATCACATTCTATATTCATAAATTATCCTTTTTGTCCAAATTCTTTTTTCACTAGAATGAAAAGACTTGAAGATTTTTGTACTGAAATGCCTCCTCTATTGACATACATGTAGCTTAAAATAAAATGCAACTAGGTTATGCATTGCAAGACATGAAAGAAAATGTTTGCTAATGTTTTAAAATTGTCAAAGGTGTTTTGAAAAATCCCAAGTAAATTTTTCTACAAAAAACAAAAACCTTTTATCATTCCAAGCTGTTCTTGACTGAAAAATGGATTTACATGTATTTAGAAAATTGTCAAGAAGTGATGGAAATAAAAACCTCGAACTATATATAGTACGTACTAAAATACGTTTATAAATTTTGTTTGGGAAAATATTTATAATTGTTTTTGATCAATGAATATAAAAATTTAAAATGCCTTGATGTTGTAAAGTTTGTTTTGAGATTGCAGAAAAGTTTCAAGCAACACCAGTCAAACGTTTAAATTAGAACCATTTTTATAACTACACCTTGGTCTTTTGGTAGAATGTAGCTATCTTTTTCTTGCATCAAAAGAAGTTAAAAATGACGCTGGTTTCAAGTGAAATATGCAAATATTGTGTAATCTTGGCTCAAACGCCAGACAAATCTTGTTGATTTCAAAGAGGACTGAGTGGCCAGCAATGAAATAGACATGCCTACGTTAAATTGCTGTTTGACACAACTACCCAAAGTCCACGATCTTGTTAAAATGGTTCTATTCATACATTGAATTGTTTAAATTGATTCATCACAGGTACATTGATTAGAAACATAGTATGTAAATAGCCAACAAAAGATACATGTACATGTATATTAAATACATATCTAAAATGAGGATCTGTTCTTGTATCATACAAATCACTTTGTAATTGTGTTTTTTTAATAAAAGACTTCACAATTGCATTGATAACCTTGTTCTCATCAGCATATTAATCATAAAGTCCATTTTACATGAATGTTTGAGGTTAGCAATGTTCATTAAATTCATGTACAGTGTACCATTGGTCAGAGGAGAATTGTAAATTTGCCAGTAATACATGTACCTCATTACCGGTACATGTATTTAACATGTATAGCAACCTTTTGACTCATTTACAAGTATATGTACTACACATTTATTGACAATATTCACCTTTCATGTAAACTTCTATATTCATTTAAATACTTGTTATTGATCACTCTGACATTAATTTTTTTGAAATAAACACATTTCAAAAACTGCTCGAATACTAGTGAATCACAATAGAGGCACCAAGCAAATAAAAACAAGACACAGAAACCATACAAAACAAACATATTAGTTCTAACAGACAAAGATTTTCAATCATCAATCACATTTAAAGAACAATCATTTCTCTTGCACTTTCCCATCACAATGAAAACATAAATACTATACATGTATTTGTTCTAACATTATGAAATTGTAAAACTGTCAACTTCTCCAACATCTGATAGGTTCTCTTCATTTGCATTGTACGTAATCTTGAATTTTAATCGAATTTTTTCCTAAAATAGAGAGAGAAACAGTAATGCAGCATGTGTCAACAAAATTCAAAATGCATATTGAAGAAAATAATTTAATTTCATTTGTAACAAGCATTTTGATTGGCTAAACACAGAAAAAAATTATTTATTTTGTATAACCTGGTTAGCTCTGTAGCCACGCCCCCTTGACAACCCCATATTCATGCGCGTGTTACAGTTTTTATGTAAAATCAAATTTTATGCAAAAATAAATAATTTCTTTCTTAAATAATTGATTCTTTTAAATTTTTTAACTTTTAATTAAATTAAAAGGAATGTTTTTAATTTTTGCCCAGATTATCCGATATATAAAGCGGATTATAAAAAAGCGTGCACTGCCTCAAACCAGGTTATATCGGATAATCTGGGCAAAAATTAAAAACATTCCTTAAATGTATCATACCGATTTAGGAACAAATATATACATGTATTAAAATCATTAATTTTGTGTTAGTACATATTTAAGGGGAAAAAACAGTCAACCACTTAACATAGTCATAGTAAAGGTCCTGTCATCATACCTTTTGTGGATTGGCCAACAACATAACTTGTGTAATGGCAGCTGGTGGGAGGATGGGATTGTAAGCCGGCAGGTCAGTGGCTGAAGGGGGCTGAAGCTTGACCTTCATCACCTATTAACAAAACAAACTTAATTGTTGTTCACTGAAGACCAATTTTTATCATTTCTTTGCATCATTAACGGTATATTACATATTTATAGTATATTGTAAATACAGGCGTTTTAAAAACCTATTCACATTATGAACTACTTAACAAGTAACTATATTTCCTTTTACATTGTTCTTCATCCTTTTTCAGCCACTCATAATCATTAAAAACATGCATATACATGTACAGTACCAGGTACAAGTACCGGTAATTGATTTAAAGAATAAAGTAATACATGTTTATTAATACACCTGCAATTTTTGTTCTATTCAGATTTTACACACCTTAGGAACTGCTGCTTGAAAGACAAAGTTCTTGATAGGATTTGTGTTGGTACTAATTGTAGATACAACCATGACTTTCACATCCTCACGGGGTTTGTTTTTAGCAATATGTATTACAATTTTCAGTCCATTCTTATCATAAGCATTCAATGGAGCTGCACCATCTGAAATAAAGTTTCATGACATACATTATATGTACATGATTTTAGGAATAATATTTGAGAGCAGCTTATTTTTTAGTTTTTATGATGAAAAATGAAAACTGTAATTTCACCTGGCTGAATAGATTCGAGTGGTACAAATACATCGGTGAGGTTGAGAGCCTCTGCGCCTTGCTTGATGGGGGTTGACAAGGGGGTAGAAGTCTGGGAGGGCTGGGACACCGGGAGCTGAGCAGGTGCCCCGGCCCGAGAGCTCTCTAACAGGCTATTGGCCGGTAGTGACTGGGGGGAGGTCTTGGTCAGCATTTGGTTAATAGGAACCTTTTGTCTACAATATAACAAAAATCAAATCAGCATGCAACATCTATTTACTAGAAAAAAGAATCAGAATTTTATAGAACTACAAAATCAATATACCCTGTATCTTGAGGCTTGAATGGCAAATTCTTGGGCAGGTTTTGCTGTAGTAGATTTTGTCCTAACATGTCCAAATCTTTCATTCCCTGTGTTTGCAGTTGAGTAGTAGGTTTGGGTTTTGGACTGAACACTGATGTGTCTATTAAGAAGAATTACGTGAGCATTTCAAAAAATTCTAACTTTATAACAGAAATAAACACTGTAAAAATCTTACATCGATCGGTTCTTCTACATCATCATTTGAAAATTACCTACATGTAAAGGATTATACAAACAATATACAGTCAAACTTCGTTATCTCGAACTAGATGGGACTGTTTAAAAACTTCGAGATATCCAATTATTCGAGATATCAAGGGTAAAATACTTAAAAAATAAGTGGTTGGGACTTACAAATCACTTCGACATTTCCATTGTATTCGAGATATCAGTGTTCGAGATATCGAAGTTCAACTGTATTGACATTTTTTTGCTAACTTTTCTCAATGACAATTATTAAGCTTTTTTAAAGCATTTATGCTAGATCATTCTTTCATTCAACAACAACAAAAAGCTACAGTTCAATAGCATGTACCTGAATCACTACTTGTAAATATTGAAGATGCTGGTTGAGACATTGGAGATGAAAATTGAGAGAAGTTTCCTGTCATTGGTTGTGATACTGAGTAATTTGGAACTGGAGCTCTGGCTGCCTGATTAAAACTTTGGAATGTTGGCTGTCCACTGCTCACTGGAAATGCACTGCTCATGGCTGGTGCAGTCATTAAACCTTGTGTCTGTGTCTGTATCATAAAAAATACATGTTGCTTATTTCTAAAGATGAAGAATAGAACTGGTACCTACTGCATATGATTTTGTTTTCCTCAATAAACTTGCAATATACATATATATAATGCTCGCCTGGTATGGATGTGGCAGGGGGATTCATACATATAATAAAATAACTCAAAATTGGACCCTATTTGGAAAGTACCCCCCTTTGGGGGGGGGGGGGGGGAGAAAGGGTGTTAGCACCTCCTGATTTTTTTTTTATCCATCTCTGTACTGTATTATCTAATCAGTGAAAATTACACAAATATTTAATTTAATATTTCATTAGATACCAGTACATTTGAAATGAACATTTTTCTAAAATGCAATAAACATATTGAACTTACTGATCCACTGCTTGCTGAGGAAGCAGCAAATATATCATCCAAGTCACCAAGTAGAGATTCTGATTTACCTGTAGTGCTGCTATCACCTAAACCTTTAACAGGACACATTTACAGGTTAATTTGGAACAAACATGGTCAAGTACATGTACAGTTTACAATCATGTACTTTTGAAATATATTTAGAGAATAAAGCCAGTGTAAATTATGCCTACATAACTTCTCACAATAATGTAACATAACTCCATAAAAAAAAAACAAATTAAGGACATTAAAGGTTGAAGACAGAGGTTTCAGGTTCTCTTTCTATCACATTCAGTTATATGTAAATATTCAGAAATACTTCTGAACTAGCTAAACTAGAATGAAATAGATTTATGTTTTGAAAAACCCCATCAGCTGGTTGAATGACATGGCTAAAAATAAAGTTTATCAGCATTTAGCAATGCAAATGACATGAAAAGTACCATGGTATCTGGGCGATATTTTACAATGTGTTTTGAAAAATTCTTCATGGGTATTCAAAGATGTCACATTTTCCCATTATAAATCCCTGGAAGAAGTTTGTTTTCATTCTTGTCACTTCTCAAGAGAGAAAGAAAGGACAGGTCAATGAAAAATTTTGGGCATTTTTATCCAGGGCTGTCACAGCACTTTTTGGTACAGGGACCGGGTCCCTCTCCATTGGGAAAATTATCGACATTTTTTGTCAAATTGGGAAAATTTAAGATACTTTAATATATCATCAAAATGACTTCTGTATTTAATAACTTAATCTGTTGTTCACTTCTTAAATTAAAGTTTTACAGATCACATGATGTTCTGGGAACTAACCAAGAGTAAAAAGAAGACAAACTAAAAAAAATAGGGAAATTTTCAGAATTATGAAGAGTTCAATTTTTAAAAAAATTATTTATACCTAATATTGATTTACAAATTTAAAATTTTCGATTTGAAATTTTACAGTGGTCAGGAAAATAAAAAGTCTTCATTTTTTTCACATGATTGATACATGTTGGTTTAATATTTTTTCAATCAAGGTAACCCACAGGCATATATATAAAAAAAAAAACATTTCTTCAAAAATAGCAAATAAAAAAAGATAATCATCAAATTTGGAAAAGGGAACCAAATCTATATGATGTGGAATTATTATTTTTCATTTAATAGATTAAATACCATCAGTATTTGAAATATCTTACAAGCAAAATTCTGTGTAATACATGACTGTATGTTACAGACATCTTGTGTATTTACGGGTATTAGTAAAACCCTGTGACCCAATTACAGCCGTAATGGAAAAGATCTGTTTATGAAGTCTAAATGATTTTCTGATAACCAAAGAATTTACTTGGAAGGCTTATTATCTAATTACAAGATATCAACCAATGATACTGTGATCACAATAATTTATAACCATCGTTAGTAAATTTCTGAGCACGTTAAAATGCATCAGTTCACTCATGCCGCGCAGTGCAGGTGCCGTATAACTGACTCTGATAGTTGGGCTTGTTAGGTCACCACAGGGGTTAAGTCCAGTTGTGAGAACCTTTTAATTAAAATAATCATCAGTGTCATCCCCATTACTTGATCATTCATGATATAATTAAGTCAGCTTTAATCAATTACGGTTAATCTACTGACCAAAAAGCAATCAGCTTGTGCAATTCGCAAGTTGTAAACAATTATGCATTTGGGAATTTTTATCCTGAAATTGGGAAAATCTGCAGCTTTTTGCCATTGGGAATGGGTCCGATATTCGGTTCAAATTTGAGGGGAGTGATGGCCCTGTTATCTAAACAAAATTTGAATTCTACTTTGATATGCATACATGGATGGTATTTATCATTTTAAAACAATGAAAATTTACAGAAATAAACTTCAGGCAGCTAGAGTATAGCAGTACTGATATAAGGTTAGTAAGAAAGTTTTAAGATGTGTACCTAGGGCTAGGAGTTCTTCATCAAGAATTTCAGTGCTGGGATCTTTGGTCTGTGTAGGTGGGTGTAAGGAGAGAGACTGTCCTGCCAGGTCAAGTAAGGAAGAAGCTGGATCTACATAGCATGGAATGCCATGTATAAAATTGTCTTCAGTTCAATGATTTAAATTCAATTTCACAATCAACTTCTTATTTTGTTTTAAATTTAAATGATTTGAACATACATGTAATACATGTAGATAAAAAACATCTTCAAAACTATGCATTTATATAATATATTGTAATATTATTCAAACACAGTTTTACAAGTTTATTTCCATATGAGAACATATACAATAATTCCAGAAATATTTAGTACATGTATACATTTATTGTAGCATATGTGCACAAACTTACCAGATGTGTGACCATTTTGATTTGGGTTGTCACCCACTTTCTTCTTATACTGAGCCATAATCTGCATTACTTCATCATTGCTCTTTAATATTTCATCTACAAGTAAAAAAATTAATACAAATTATATGTACATATTTGACATATTAGAGAGGTTTAGCAAATCAACGTGTACGCGTACGTGTACGTGTAGAAAGGAAATTATGTGCATTACGTCATCAGTTAGTGTAATGACGTATTTCTACACGTTGGTACCAAAATGAAAATACGTGTAAATTGCAAAGTAAGGTCGAACTTGTAGCTTCTGTTTCCCTGTTAGCTATTTATGTAAACAAATATGTTTATTTTTCTTAATCCTGAATATTTAATGCGAATACTGATATCAATAAACAAAGATTTTCAATAAAATTTGATATGTTATGGGAGTTTTATTACTCGTATTTCTTCCTTCAAAACATGCGATGGCTCTAGCTGTTATTTTATTCATCTGTGGTATATAAAAATATACATATATAAAACAATGATGTTCAAAAAATTTAAAACATGCAATTCTCAATTTTCTACTGCTATTATAAATTATCAGATAAGTAGGATAACATCTAAAATTACATATAAAACATTTACACGTACAGGTACACGTTTCAACTGCTAAACAAGAAAAGTTATGTGAACCTGTACGCGTAGTTATAACTTGTAACCTACACGTACAAGTACGCGTACCCGTTGGTCTGCTAAACCTCTCTAATGACATTGTTCGCAATGTCAGCATTACTAGCATTAACAATATTTAAGGAAGTTGACACTAAATTTCAATTCTTCATGTTATATCAAAGTATTATAAAGTGTAAACTGCCCCAACCCAGGTTATACACGTATAACTTGGGTAGACATTGAGTTCATTTCTTAAATATTTTGGGGGAAAAAAAACAAACAAACAAACAAAGCCTGGGTGAAGAGCAAATTTGAACTACTGCTCCCTTTGACATACTGAATTTTCTGTCATCAGAATCATATCCAAAATTCCGTGTAAATTGCATATGGCTGCCTATTTCAGGTTCTCGTGAGAACAGGTAAAAATGAATTTTAAGAACTTCGTGCAATAAAAAGATACCTACATTGTAAAATATTTTGCTGCTCATAGTTAATTCTCAAGAGAAATTTTTTTCATAAAAAGACAACGTCGGATATCAACATATTTGTTTTTTGATAGACAACAGACCCCAGTGTATTAGCGATCGGGTTACAGAAAACCAGTTGACAATAAACCTGAAATGCCAACGTGAACTCTGACGTCACAATGGCTTCTATAAAAGGAGAGAGAGTTCTTTCTGCATTGAAATAAACAAGAAGAAATTGTACCTGAGAAGCAACTAATGATTAACCAAGTTCTCCTCATTAACAAATCTAAATATTGTGACTAATGCTTATAAACTGAGGCTTAAAAGTTATAATTTAGTATTTAAGAAAACATTGGTGAAAAAAAAATTCTTTTTTTTTTTTTTTTATTTTTTATAATGTTGATGTATTCATTTGGTAATTTTTAGCAGAATGGCTTATGCTGCGCTCACCCCAATGGTCCTACCATAAAACATATTACATGTATTGAAAAAAAGTTCTGCCAATTAATAGAATCCATATTTTTCCCCACAAAACAACTCGCTTCCCCATTAAAGATAAATTATGAAAATTTACCAACACATACTTATTGCCTCATTGTCCTTTTCATCTGTATCACTTGCAAGGCGAAATAAATTCGGTCTCAGTTTCTCTAAACTATCATACAACTCCTGTAAGTCAAAGAAAAAAGTCTGAACAAAATATAGCTATGTCTATAACAGTAGTAAAACATCCTTTATCCTTTTCAAATGACATAAACCATATCCCCTTGAAAAATAGTTCTGACATTTATTCCACGACTCCATCTGATTAAATCAGTAAGACAACTGTAAATGTCACTTTGAGCTATAATAAACCAATATCAATATGTAACAATAACCATTCCTGAAGCTGGGTACAAATGATATTTATCTAGTATCATTTCATCTCCATATTCTAACCTTCATCATATCCAAGTCTGCTTTTGATGAGGATTCAGGAGAATAGTGGTCTAACATCTCCATCAGTAACTTTGTGTTATTGTTAATTTGTTCCAATTCATTTATTCTACGAGATGTTCTCTCCATTTTGTCTACATCCTTCAATTCAAAATAAATTAAGAGCTTAAAGCTACAAGTATACATGTACAGTATGTCATTCTTATACATGTATGTACACGTAAAACATATTATAGTGCAAAAAATCACATAAAAGAGCAGTTATTGAACGAACCTGTTTCACCATATTTTTTATCAATCTGTTGGCAGCTTGTAGATCTTGAGGGTTTTTGCTCTGTAGTAATTTTGCAAGAAGCTGAAACAAAACAAAATAGCATTAAACAAGTTAAAATTAATTCACGCACTGATATACATTATGTAAAGTGATTAACCTACATATACATGTAAATTTAATGTATATATACATGTACGTATATGTAAAGATGAACTCTAAATTTTGATCTACATAGCATCTTGACCTCACCTTGGATTTTTCCTCATCTTCAAAAGTTGCCATCCTGGGTTTAGGTAATGGGAAAATGTCCAACTTCTACAGAAAAAAAACATTCAAAAAATTATTTCCAAAACAGTTTTTGTCTAATGTAAGTTTTTATTTTATAAGGGAAGTAGAGTTTTGTTTGTATGTTTTGGATTGATCAATGGTTATACATGTATTTGGTAACTATTTAGCTTTGTTAGATTTTTCCCACCACATATTGAAACAAATATTAGTATCGTACATGTCTATATCTAGTTTACTCACAATTTCTGAATCCTACAAAAAGTAATAAATTCACACTCTATAATACAATTATCCTGGACCTTTAACACCCAACTTGTAGAAAATAAAAAAAATATCTGTTCAAATTCAAAGCCAACCTCTGTATGTTAGAGCAAATCCAAAATTTAAAATTCCACACTTTAAATTTAACAAACAACTAAGCTTTCAATTTATTACCTTGTCAATATAGTCGGGGTCCTCTTTCACAATGCCTTGCTGTTTCAACATTTTGTATGCTTCTAAAACTTTGTTTTCATGTGGTAAGCCCCTACTCCAACTGTACATAAGTTCTATACATTTTTTCTTCACTTTTTCCGAAGTTTTATTTCCTAAATACTGATTGAAAATAGAAATCAAGTAAAATTAATACAAATTAGCTTCACTTACTGGTATTCTATCAAAAATTGGAATGTGAAAAAAAATACAAAAGATACCGGCCCGGTAGCTAATATAGCAACAATATGAATCATGACTTCTTAGTACATGTATCGCACTGAAGTTACTATAGTAATTTAAAGGAATGTTTTGCATTGAAATACATGTACATTGTGCATTGTTATTAAGAGTAAATATTCACCTTGGGTGACACCACTTTAATCATTTCATTTAAAAACCTAAATTTTCCAACTTCGCAATGAAATCGCCTCCCACAATTCTTCACACATGCTTCTACAGTCTGCAATGAAAATAAACTCCAATAAACCATGCATTATTTCAAATATATCAATAAAATCCTTCTATCCAGTATTTTTAAAGTGTCACTTTGGTAGCCAAAATAATTCACACCCCTTCAACCCACTGCAATATACATGCATGTACCGGTACATGTAAGTACTTGTCAGACTTAAAAGTTAATAAAAAAAAAAAAAGTAATGTCATACTGATAAATACAATTAACTCTTTAAAAGTCTGCATATAAGGACTGAAATTTGAAGAAGAAGAAACAATAACCTCTGTCTGGCAGTATAAATAAATAAAAGTTGCTTGCTATTTCCTGAAAATAAAAGATGACACATAAAAATACTAGGTTTCACCGTTTGTAGTACACATGGTACATGGAAGAAATTAAAGCTTACTGCTAAAGCATACAGTGCCTCCCTCTCTTGTGGCGACTGTATTTTGTGTGCAAGAAGACGTATAGCTATTTGTGGCCCCTCCAACTCCTTGTTAACTTGTTCACAGAACTTTGTAATTGTTTCCCAGTCTTCATCTCTATTTACTGGATTTGTAGCAGAATCTGCATTGTAAAATAAAAAAATTTTGATAATAGCATTTCAATAAACTAGGCTATACAGCTCTTAAATAAATTCTAAAGTCAATGGATAGCAAAATTAAGATATACACTTAAGTTGACCATTGCAAGCTTTAACTATAGAGTTTGACGGTGGTGAATTAGATCTTTGTAATCTGTATCTGTATGAATATGTTGAAACACCAATTCTGGCATACTGAAAAGTTGTGTGATATGCTATATCATTTAGAATTTTTCTCTAATGCTTCAAATTTGGTAGCATGTAGACAAGTTGATGAATGTGTGTACTATAATAATGCACATACTACATTGTATAGTAGGCTAATACCCACAGATACTGGAGTAGTCCGACACAAACTTACGGCATTTTCTCTATTTCTTACAAACATCGTTTTGTGAAGCTTTATTGAATAGATTTATCAAACTATGTAGGTAAATCAAGCTATGTAGGTAAATCTAGAGATTACATCGGACATGATCAACGTTAGTTCGCATCGTCATCACCGTCAAAGGATTAATCGTTTTGGTCCACTGACTGTTGTCGAGTCAGTGTTTATCAATGTACTTATGCTAAAACCATCGATGACTTCAAAACATATTTGTTAACAATATATGAAGACGACTTTAAATTTAAAAAAAAACGTTTTGCACAGAACGTACTTAAAATTATTTCCAAGCTTTCCTCTTCTTCGGCCATGTTGTCAAAAATCACGTGATTACTGTACATCAACTTCCGCTATCGTCTGCTTTTATAGTCTTTTTCTATTTTCCTAACGTTAACGTTACATGCTTCTCTTTCAAGATCTCTCTATTTTTGCAATATTTAAGTAAAGTACATCACTCCATACTGTTGTAACTGTTATATGTAATAAGATGACAAAACATTAAAACAAATCATTAGGCTCCTCTAAAGAAAAAGGCTTTCACAGTCTCACAGACACTCGTTTCTGCGATTTTTACCATGGGCTGCCGGCTATGTAATATATCCCCCCCCCCACTTCACTTCGGATATTGGGCTGGTTTTAATCGTTATTATTATACGATATTGTCCTACTGTTAATGAGACAAGTAGGCCTATCTTACTGTGGTCAGTATCATCAAAGACTATTATTATGTCGTGATATTATAGCATTTAATTTGACCTTTTTGCACTTAAAATGAAATTTTCGCTCTGCTGAAATTTCTCATAATTTTCAAGTTACCAAAATGGTATTACATTAAATATTGTTCTAAGTTATTCAAAATAAGAAAGAATCTGTGCTGGTGTATGAATATATCGAGACATTTTGTTCAACAATTTTATCTGATATTAACTGATCTTTTTGAATAAAATTTTTCTGCTCTAACGTTATATGTTTAAATTACTAAATATGTTTTCAGTGTAAACTGATATTTAAATAACAAAAAAATGGGATCAGTTATGTCGAATTTTAGAAAGAGGGTTTCAAACGTAAAATTGCAAACCTTGATCACGCATCAAGTTTTTTTTTCATCTTTCCAAGTCAAGGGTTTCTGATCCGCTTCGCTTCTCAGGGTTTGTGAGAAGCGAAGCGGATGAGAAACCCTCGACTTGGGAAGATGAATTTTTTTTAACTTTCCTATACATTATTTGTATGGTGTTCCGATATGGGGCCACTTCGACCTTCGCACTTTCGCCTTTAGGGCGAAGATGCGAGAGTGCGAAGTTGCGAAGGCGAAGTTGCGAAGGTGAATGAGCGAAAAGTGCGAAGATGCGACGATGAAGAGCGAAAATGCGAAGGCGAAAGTGCGAGTGTACGAAGGCGAAGGAGCGATCTAATATCGCTCATTCGGCTTCGCAACTTAAATTTGCACTCTCGCCTTCGCACCTTCGTCTTTTGATGTTTGTGGAGCTCTATATCGTAAAAGGACTAAGACACGATTTGAGCTCAAATTCTTTAAATTTAATTTTTTAATTTTTATGTCTAGAATTGTTAATATAGATGTTTTTAATGCTTTGACAAAATTTGAAAGTCAAATATCAAGTTACAAACGAGTAACAGAGGTTAGAAATCTTTGTTTTGTAAACAAAGCACGAGTCCTGTTATTGTTTACATTTAAACAATATGCTTTTTTTAGTGATTCATGCGGAATATGAAGGTGGCGACATTGCAGGAAAAATACATAACCTGCGTTAGCATAGCATAGCATTTTCTGCAATGATGAATTTTATGAGGATATAAAAAATCATTGCGAACAAATATTTAACATTTGACCCTCAAGTATGAAATTGGCCTCGTCCTGCAATTTACCAAAAATGTTTTAATCGCTAGTTATTCATAAACTGTAATTTTTTCAGCATAACGTGAAACACACAGATAACGATTGAAATGGTTTTAAAAAATGGTTCTGTAAATTTCTGCTTGTTGAGGACCATTCTACATGTATTTGCTACTTAGAATACGGTCATTACATTAAAAGAACAACTGGACCCGATTTTACTGGACATGTCACTAAAAGTTGGGGAAAAAAAACAAGGCACGATTTCTCGATTCATTTTATTTATCCAAAATTCACACAAAAACATTATTCATTCCTGCATGAAAATAACCACTCGCTCAACAATCAAAATTAACCATATTAAGATGAGTGATCATATAACCACATGTATTAACATAGTAGTAATTTTCACATGAGAAAATACTTCGGACTGAAATGTGTTTGAAAAAGTCAGCTAGCAGACGAGTTGCTAGTACATGACGATGAGAGGACTGCCTTCCGCTCGGATTTACTGGTTAACTTGGATTTGCCGTGCACTTGTTGTGTCTCGGACTCTGTGAGTACTGGCGGGAGGTTGTCGTTCACCTTCTTCTGAAGTATACGGTGCGCTTTCTTGATTTTGCTCGGTTTCTTCTTGTAAGGCTGCACGGGTAGGATCGGCTTTTTGGTCACCTTGTTAAATACTTCCAGAATAACCGGCCCTTGCTCCTTTTTCCGGTGTATTCCTTTCAAGCGGTCTCGCACGTTTGCACCATATCGCCTGTCCTTCATTTCTTTCACGACATTCCTGGATAGAATGTTGTCTGTATCAGTGAGGTCGACAAAGGACAATGCATGATACACGGCTACCTGCAAAACACAAAACCATCAATAACGATCGAAGGAACCTTCCTTTATACAAATCTCAATGTTTACTGATATTACACTGGTATCCCATTACATTAACAATAATGTTCAAACAGTTAAATACATCAGTATTTAAAACTGTTTGACTATGAACATATAATTTAATTCTGGTTGTAACGCGGCATTTGATTGGATAGAAAAATTTAGTTAAATTTGTATAACCTGGTTAGCACGTCACAAGACACGTCACAATGCACCAACGTCAAAAACGTATTGATCCGCTTGACGTTACGTTTGAATTTTGAACAGATTTATATCATTTTTAAAAGTAAAACGCACTCAATTTGTACAGTAATTCACAGAAAATTAAATTATAAGTAATGAACTCAATGTCTACCCAAGATATACGAGTATTACCTGGGTTGGAGCAGTTTACGCTTTTTTATAATCCGCTCTGGGTTGGAGCAGTTTACGCTTTTTTATAATCCGCGAAGCGAAGCGGATTATAAAAAAGCGTAAACTGCTCCAACCCAGGTTATACTCGTATAACTTGGGTAGACATTGAGTTCATTTCTTAAATACATACGGATGTTGCTGTCTCTATTATTTTGGGATGCGGTTTTGGTAGCTTGTGTCGGATTTTTCGCTTGTAAGATTTTCCCAAGATGTCACTAGACTGCAGTTTAACCTCCGTTTCCTCGTCTTCTTTGGGGTCTTCTTCTCTTGGGATGACAGGCTCGTATTGGGATAAGATTTTCTCTAAGCCCTGCTCTCTGATTCTTTGGATTGCGAGCCTCCACCTAGGAAAAGTTCCGTGGTTCAGAACACGAAATGTCCTTGCGGAAGCAACACGTCGTAGGTCTTTGGGGAGGCGAAAATCGTTCAGTGTTTGTTTCGTTAAAGTCTTGTTCGAAATTGGTTTCCATGTTTCTCCGAACGTTCCAATGTACTCTCCACTTAGAGTCCACACCCTTATCGCACAGTCTGAACTGGCCGTTATGACCACAGAGCTATCATCTACATACTCTATACTGTTGATAGCCTTCGTGTGTGCCCTAGACAACATACGGATATGGTGGTTGTTAATAAAAAGCCAATATATCGCATAGGGTTCAAAACAATTACGAACCTGAAATTAAATCTGTGAAAATCATTTTCTTTCAAACTACAAAGACATCGGTGAGTGATATAAAAAGCATTGAGACAACGGAACAGGAGCTGTAACAATATAAGTATGGAACTTCATGTACATGTATAGGATGAATGCAATAACATATTTTCCTTTTCTGTTCAGGCCTAGCTGCAGGTCTCAAAAAAATTTGAATGGACGACCTGCAGCTAGTCCAGGCCCCGCCGTGACCAAAATTTTCAAATCACTCAACTCAGTCCTCAATTCAAATCCTTATTTTAATTAAAAGTGCATTAATTTGAGGTCTGAGTGAAAACTCTGACTTAATTGAGGATGGGTATTGAATTGAGGAAAGTTGGTGACGGTGGGCCATCATTCATTGTTTGTGATGTAAATCAACTTTATCATTCCGTTTTGTAAACATAACATGTATAAGATTCAAAATATATTAACTTGATCCACATATTTTGACCATTTGCTGTACTAAATACTGATGTATAATTGTATATTTGCATATCCATTGTTCTTTCCCACTATAAGCCCATTCGGAGGAGCTGCAATTATATTTCTATAACACAGGCACCTGACGTTATAAATTTTTCTCATAATAAAAATAAATACCCTATATCTAATAATACACAAGGTACCCATCCCCGCCATCTTGGATTTATTTCAAACTGTCACATCAGCTGGAAGTTTTGCTTGAAACTCATCGGTAAAATTATTTTGCGTTAAACCACTATACAATACATCATGTGTTTTTCTCCAACTCCCTAAAATATTGGTGTATTTAAAACATGTCTTATATTAACATTTTAAAGGAATTACTGTTATAAATGTGACATATTATTTATTCTGTTAACAAATCTATCTGAGTTTTAAAAATACATCACAGTCTGAACGTTTATTTTTGATGCAATAGCTAACGTTAAATGTCAAGGTCTAGGCTAATACAGGGTATTTGCAAGTGGTAAAATGCAAATATAAGTAATAAACAACGATTATTGAGTGAACATGGCGTTATGAATAGCAATTGCTCTGCTGGCCATGTTCACTAAATAACGTTGTTTATTTCTTAAATAACAGGATATTTTTTTTGGCATAAATGAGTCAAGCCTTGTACGCCTCTGTTCCTTTATTTTCACTCACCTGTATGAGTTTACAAGTAGAGGCCATTTCAAGGTAGTCTTTGGCTCCATGATCATAGGAGGCGGCCTAGTTCCAATGTTATGTGGTTTCATGCCTCTTGAAATGAAAGATTTCGGCATGGGTTTCTCACGCCATTCCACTCGAAGGTACATAAAAGTGTCAAGAAGCCAGTGCCATCGTACAAGACGCTTTGCACTTTTGTGCATCTTGGATATGCAAAATTCAGAAATATCCCATGTCTTGACATAACCAAGGGTGTCTGCTGTAAAGAGGAAGTTGTTTTGTTGGTCTGTAGTCATTGCATGGACACTCTCGCCGATACGGTGCGCGGCATTAAACTGGCCCAGCAGACCTCCTTCATGGTGTATGGACCAAAATCGGACCCAACCCTCCGCTCCACTGGTCACTAGCACGGCTGTATCTTTACTGGTGGCGTCTCTTGTTTGCAAGAATAAAATCTTTTCTATGGCCGCCTCGTATTTCTTAAAAATGTTATCATATTCCTCACGTTTGGTGCTCTCGGGCTTTTTGTAAGTTACGTAGGACGAGAGCAAAGGGTGGTCGACGGGGGACTCTACGGGCTTAGAGAATCTCGATCCACTTATTCCCGAGGAGGATCCGCTTCTCAGAAAACCGCCCCTGACTTTAGACAGAAGCCCTATCCCTGTTTTGATCGTCTTAGTCGATGCTGCCGCCTTCCAGTCGGCTATCTCTACTGAATGGGTGGACTCCTCCTGTGGTGTCTTGACTTCTGGACTTTGCGCTTCGGATGATTCTTGTTTGGTCTCAATTTTGTTGATATTTTCAGTGAAGGGAAGAAGCCCCTTGTTTGCATTCAGAATGCAGTATACCTGCCCAGTGTCTCTTGACCAGATGATCACATCGCCATCATATGACCCCGTTGCCACCAAGTTTGGCTCCATGCAGGCAATGCACAGAATATCGTCTTTGTGACGACTCTTCCAGTTTTTCCTGTAGTCCTCACTTGCCCCATCGATGTAGATGTGCACCAGTTGGCACCAGCCTGTCACGTAGATTCTCTGTCTTGCACTGACTATCCCCGTGATTTCCAGCCCGTCTGGAACTACAAACTCTTGAAGACAGCTTCCATTGTTGAAGTTCCATATTTTCACACTGCCGTCTCTCCCGCCAGTGATGAGTCGCCTGCCGGGTTCATCAAAGGTCATAGCTGTGATTTCTATAGGTATTTCCACACCTCTTTCAATTCGTTTGTGTGCGTTCACAAACTGGATTATTTTCTCCCCTGTGTTTAAATCCCAAACACTAATAACTGACTCCTTGCAGCAGCTGACAACAGACTTGAAGGTTTTGTTATAAAGAGCCCCGTGAACTGACTTTTGGTGCGACATAATTTCAACGCTTTTCTCATCTTCCAAACTTCGTTCTAACATTGCTAAAGTATTTGTTGCAAGCACAAGTCTCTGTGTCACGGGATTAAAACACACTGAAGAAATAGGAAGAGGCCCCACTTTGATGACACGTCCGCTCAACTGTTGAATACAGGTCTGGTCTTTCATATCGAACACTCGAATGTTTCTACCTTTGTCAATGCTCACTATCTGGCTTCGTGAGGAATTCACGACGATGTGAGTGACTGGCTTGCAGTGTCCTTTCAGTACAACCACGGGCTTGCTGTTAACATACGGGTTCCAGACTCGTATCAAGTAGTCCATTCCTCCAGTTGCAATTACGTTGTTTTCAGGGCAATAGTCAAATGCTAATAACCCTTTATTGACTTTGAAGTAGGTGTTGATTTTTTTCTTGTAGTTATAGTCTCCGAGAAACATGGACGTTTCACTCGATTGACAACAAGACGCAAAAAGGTCTAGTTCGGGAATGTATCTTATTTCAGATACCCAATTGTCGTGAATTTTCCCCAGTTTGTATCCTTTGACTCCAAGATGAAACCCTCGCAGTACCTCTGGCAGTGAGATTTTCTTGAAAGCGGTCTGCTTACCCCCAACAGCACCAAAGAGCCCCCCTTTCAGCGCACACTCGAACACTAACACGTACACTGATCCGGAGGTATCGCCCCAGACCATGACAGACTTATTCAGATCTCTGATATCTGCCCAGTAATCCATACAAGTAATACAACTATCTATTCCCGTTATGTAGTAGCGTTTCTTGAATAAGTTTGCCTGAGTGTCAAATACCGTGATATCCCTGTCGGTAGACGTTACCGCCAGCATGTTGACGTTATAGGCACACACAAAGTCCGTCAGCCAGGGCTGTGTAGCTCTGTCAACATGGGGGTGGGTCATATAGCTCTTTATCTGTTTCATCTTTGGAGTCCAAAACGTCACTATTCCTTCTCTGCTGAGAGACACGTAGCGCGCCGTGTAATAATCGAGTGAGCATTTGTTTGTACTGGCTTTCTTATGAACGGTCGGATAAATTGCTACTCTGACTATGGTTTCTCTGTGTCGAGTATTTATGTCCTTTGTCTCTGGCGGGAAAGGCCTATCCCGTAATCTCTCAATCATCAGGGTTCTCTCCTGATATTCAAGGAGATTGTATGTAACATATTCCTCCCAATCCACGCGACCATCACAATTAGCGTCCACTTTCTTAAACAACAATTCAATCTGGTCGTTTCTCATCATGAAGCCCACAGTTTTCTTTAACGCTATCTTAAATTCGTCAATATCCAACCCGCCCCTTCCATCTTCCTCCGCAACTTGGAAGATGGCTTGTAACTGAGCATACCTTTCATCGGCAGCTTCCTTCTCCGGGTTGAATTCATGAGTCTTTTCGGTCCGACTTTGGGAGACTGCTCTTGTATTGCTGGCCAGCTGGGACCTGTCGCCAAAGGAGGACGAGTTTCTGTATATCTCAGTTGATTCCGCTTCAAGCAGACAAGAGCCATTCTCTTTAAAGGATGATGGATTTCCGATCGCTGAAAGCTTATATTCCATGTTTTGTGAGAATTTACATTGAATATATGAATAAAGCATCCATCGCCATGTAT
Organism: Magallana ariakensis; assembly: GCA_020458035.1. Classification (NCBI taxonomy): domain Eukaryota; kingdom Metazoa; phylum Mollusca; class Bivalvia; order Ostreida; family Ostreidae; genus Magallana; species Magallana ariakensis. The sequence continues at coordinate 38,785,039 of CM035817.1, forward strand.
TTTCTCGCTTCCTTACTGAACGCTATGTACATGTAATGTTGACAGCGTAACGTCTATGACATCATTAGTGCGCTTTACTGTACTGTAACGTTCGGTGCACGTCAAACGTAATGTCCATTGTTGGCGCCTTTTCAACACTGTTCAAAACGCTTACATAATAATATGCTTCAGTTTATACAAATAATATTAATTTCAATATTTTTCAAATTAAGGATACCGACATTTGTTGGTTAATTTTCTTAAAATATCTGAAACTTCTATGAACTAACACTGTTTACGTTTTGTTTTATTTCATATATTGGGGGGGGGGGTAAAAAGGACCTGGCTAACGCCAGCAACGTAAGATACATTATTATTATCATTTATTTGCACAAGACATACATGGCATAGGTTGTTGAATATAATTAAAAGGCAATATTGAAATAATGGTATGGTACATCTACATATGTAAAGTACATTGACAATGCATGTAAAATTATAATAAATTTTTCAACAGGTGAAAAAAAAACCGAGAATATTTCTTAATTATCGTGAATTTTAAAAGCTAGGGGGAGACACTTCCCCAAATTACTCAGTTCTTTAAAATTATGAACACATAATAATTAATTGTATAAAGTGTGTATACAGAAGGTTTTTTTCAATAATATTTTAATATTTCTTTATATATTTTACTCGGATTTCTCTAAACTGTCGATATATCAAAACCAAATGGAATTTATGTTCAATATCAGAACAAAATTTACATAAACGTCTTTCCTTTGGTACATTCGTGTGTCGTCCACTTTCAATTGCAAGTCTACGAGATGACAATCTAATTCTTGCAATGTGTTTAATTCTTATATATAGAAGGTATTGATTTTGTTAAATAATATTGTAATGAAAACTGATCAATAATATGCTTGTAAAAATAACATCGAGATTAGGAATTAATCTGTTTTACAAGTTGTTGAATAAAATGATCAATGAATCTTTGCTTAAAATTTTATAGGAAAATAGGTTGCACAATGTATATATATTCCGAGGCTTGCTCATACCATATATGCCCTAGAACAAGTTCAAAAAATTTATTTTAACACTAACCCAATTTTCAGCAGGTGCCAAAGACAATTCACACTCACTTTATGACTATACTTTAAATCAACAGTATCATTTTTTTGTGTGAAAATACAAAATATGAATTCATGCATCTTTTCTAGGTAATAAAAATAATGGTAAATGTAGTGTTTTAAACATAAAAATACACTTTTTTTTTTTTAATCCAACCCTTTTATTCTCCTATCTTGATCATCTTCATATTTGAGATGAAAATTTTCTTACAGTCTATTCAAACTATTTTTCTAATGTTTATAAGAGAATGAAAGATCGTTAGGGGTATTAAAAACAACACAATAATGAAACAGACTATACATAATTAGGTTTATGGTGTATGCGGCCAACCTAGCTACGCCATAACACTGTGAGAAGATAGCAAAACAACTTGCAAGTTGCATGTGTACGACAGAGTTCAGATGTAAAACTGTAGGTACTTTATTGTGTTGTATCAGTTAAATTATATTGTTAATTACCAATTTATATAATATTTGGATAGCCTTAATGCAGACACAATTGACAAATGTGTTTATGATCATGCCAACTTGAATTTCCTCTGTAAGACGCAATCTGTAACATGCGTATGTATCGGCCAATCTTTCTTATCAAATATTTCTAACTTGTTTGTATATGATATTGTTCAAAAAGTATATTGTTATGTTGACAATTTATTATTTTTATTCCGTGTAAAGAATTTAAGATACCTATCGTAATTAAATTAGATACATTGTAGTTGAGTTTGTGAGGGGTCCAATTTTTTATTTTTTAAGTTATCGTGACTGATGTGAGTAAATTCAGTATTTTTCAAGGAAATATTGTTATGATTTTAGATGCATTTAAATGGTTTCATATATATAGTTATTTTTGTAATGTTGTATTTTTAGTTCAGCATGAGGATTATTAGAACATGAGTGATGATGATTTTCTTAGAAGAAAAATCAGCATTTCTTCAGATAGAGAATTAGACAATTTACAATTAATTCCGAGTCTTGAGAGCTCACACACAAGCAAATACATGGATTTTCAAAGCCAAAAACCAGGAATGAAGGATCCTCCACACAGAAGCTCACACCAAACTCACAATGATCCAATGGGGAGTCCTCGGAGAACGTGGACTGAAGAGGATGAGTCACAGAGAAACCAGAGAGGTTCTGACGAGGAACTGACACCAGTGAAAAAGTTAAGGTACAAGGATACAACAGAGCTCATGGAAGTAACCTCGGGTAAACCTCCAATGGGATTGGATCGGGAATACAGTGATGTGTATTTGGAAAGTAGCTTGAGAACTCCAAGGTACGGAACTCAAGCAAGTTATAATGACATGATTGAAAGTTTACACGAGCAGGACCCATTTCATGGTGATTATAGACCCTCAGGGAAGACCAAAAAATCAAAAAGCAAAAAACACAAAAAAGATAAAGATAAGTCTCAAGACGGGAGTGGCAGTTTTACAGTCAGTGATCCACTTTCAAGGTCTTCGAAAAGACACTCAAAGAAAGGAAAGAGGTCAGAGGTGAATGATAGTACAGGAACATACACCATACAAGGGATAACCAACAAATCCTTCAGTGACGCTGGCCCTGCTGTGGACTCAGCATCAGTGAAAAGTAACGGGACCTATACTCTGAAAAATGAGGACAAGGATTGCGTTGATGGAATGAGACAGAGTAAGAAAGGCCCGGTGGGATTTTCTAAGAAGAGAACATCTAGGAGATCAACCTTGAAGTTTGGAGCATCAAGAATCAATCAGGTAACATTTGCGATATAGAAGACCTATTTACTCCTGTAATTTTCTTATAATTATGTATTTATACTGCTTGTACGGAATAATATGTATTTGATATGTTTTATGAAAAAATAAATTCCTGCCTTTATAAAGCTATTTCTTTTCTACATGCAATGGTAAAGATTTTTAGCTTTTTATGGGAAATAATACCAAAAAGTCATAAATGATTTAGCTAAAATGTCGCAAAAAACTGTAAATATAATGACAGTAAAAGATTAAATAATCTACAGAAGTACATGTACATATACAAAATGTTAATTCATTAAATCTAGTGGTTAACACATGTATATTGATATTATGTATGTACAAAACTGACTAAGGTGGGGATTTTGTTAATTTGTACAATTATTAACATTGTAGATTATTATACGGTATATTGTATTGTATGCCTTCTGTCTTTTTGCAGAGATCTCTAAGGGATTTTGTAGTAAAGAACAAAATTATGATAAGAATTCCTTTGAAAGAAGATGAATTAGAGTAAGTATGGCTCTCTGAATACATAGGCTACAATTAAAATTAAAAAAAATAAACATTCAAAACTCAGTTGACTTTAAGTTTTCAGTGAAAAATAAAGGGTAGTGTTTTTGACAGATGTTATTAAAGCATATATTTATGTCTGAAATGTGAATGACTAATTTATTTTTAGAAGGATAAAACCATATAGACCTATGAACTTGTTAAACTAAGTACTGGTATTAGCATTTAATTACAGTTTAATATAGCTGCAGGTCTGTAGCTCCCGGTCTGAAAAAATTTGGATGGACGACCCGGGAGCTACAGTGCCTCCCATAGTAAAAAGCTGCAATTTATGAGTCACAAAAAAAATGTGCTAGTTATGGACTGATTAATTTTATTTCTGTACACATTCTGCACAAGTTTTGATTCCAAAACATTCCACAGACATTTTACCACAAATATTGCCACTGATCTTGCCTCTGATATTATTTTATAGTACTGTTTTTTTTCTCCACAGGATTTGTACGTAAATAAGGTTTGTCAGTCCAAAACTAGCATAATTTTATGAGCACCGTAAATTTGCAGTGTTTTACTATTGGAGGCACTGTAGCTCCCAGGTTGTCCATCCAAATTTTTTCAGATGACGGTACAGACCTGCAGCTAAGTTTGATATGCGTACTGACTTCTCTGATAGTTTTCATTAAAACTGTCACAAGCAGCTAGGGTGTTACTACCATTATTAGTTTTCCTGATAGCATAACATGTAAATGATTTGTTTTTTGGTGTTTTAGAAGTTCATTGAGAAAACACCATGTTCATCTCCACAAGCCAACAAAACAAATATGGCATTATCACACACATACCAGACAAGAGCCCTCAGATTCTTTTGGATTAATTAATTTCAAAGGGTTTGGAAGTGAAATTGATGCTTCCCCAGTAAGTAAATGCTTCTCTCAGTGCTAGTCTCATCTTAAAGATTTGTAAATGACACCCTTCTCTCTCTCTCTCTCTCTCTCTCTCAATGCATATAGGAATATAGTTTATAAAATCTTGTAACCATAGTTCAGAAGCTGAATTTCAGACTATTTTATTCATTTTTCATATGAGTGAAAATGTTGAAGCTTTATATTGAATTATAATAATTGAACTTTATGTTTTATTTCTAAAAGAAACATACTGCATGTTTCTGAAAACGATGTCTAAAACAAGCGCGTTACCGAATTTCAATCTGAGCGATGCCATGTTTTTACGAATAATTTTGACTTAAGACTGTATGTTAACTCTTTCAGTACCTTCGCTGTGCGCCAGATACCAAAGCTGACATTGTCTGGGACATGATGATTAATCAGTGGCATCTGGAGCCACCGCAGCTAATCATCTCAGTCACTGGTGGTGCACAGCGGTTTGACCTGAAGCGCAAAATGCAGGAGACATTTAAAAGAGGTCTAATGAATGCAGCAACATCAACATGTAAGTTTTAACCATTCACAAATATCATCTTGAAAATTTAAACTGTGTTTGAAAAGATTACGTGTAAGTTATTGAATACCAATGGCTTTGGCAGAGGCACAACTTTTAACACCCCTCCTCCTACAGATTTTGGTTTGTTTTTACCGATGGAGGTGTAAATAGTTTAGGAAATATGTAAATTTGCCTCTCTTTATGGTTATTTGATACATGTTACATGTATTTTAAAATTAGGTAATGATTTTTCGTGTTGTTCCCACTGTTAGTAGATGAAGAAAACAAGCTTCAAAATTTGAACTGTCATAAGTTGAACCATCATAATGATACTAAATAAAGGGTACTGTATACAGGGTTTATATTGCCCCATGTTATTTTTGCCCCTCTTTACTTGCAGATGGTTTTGCCCTGTCTTAAATTCACCTAAACATAGTTGTGTTTTAAGAGAGACAATTTGAGACATTAGAATTCGCCCAGTCGTAAATACGCCCGCCGACAACGAGGGCGAAAGGGGCAAAAATAAAATAGGGGCGAATATTTTCCTGTAAACAGTAGTAAAATACTTACAATGTCTCTTAACATTTTCATATAACATTATCTTTCTTTGTGATAGGTGCTTGGATCATCACTGGAGGGACAAGAACAGGGGTGATGGAATTTGTGGGGGATGCTGTCAAGGACCACATCATCACGTCGGGCCGTAAGAACGACGTGGTGGTACTAGGGGTGGCTACTTGGGGATGTGTGGCCAACAGACAAGCTCTGGATGGGGAGGAGGTAGGAGAAAGATTTTGATTATAAAAAATTATATTGTAAAAGTGGTTTTTTATGCGTCAGAAAAATTTACACTAAGTCTTGTTATGCGGTAAGCTTAAAACAGTGTAAAATACCCCCACAAGTATGGTAAAAAAAAAATCAAAACTTTAGTGTGGTAAATCACGCATCCCAGTATTTAATACCTACGTGTATTGTTTGACCACAGAAATTGTGTAATTAACCACCGTTGTAAATAACTACTTTTACAGTACTAGTATACTACCGGGTAGTAGTAGCAGAATACAAAAAATTAGTAGAAGAATTTTGTTAATTGATGTAAGTTGGTGTGTTGGAATGTGAGGGTTTTTTTTTCAAGTTCACATGACTTCTGACCAATTTATTTGCATTCTTAATTTGTCAACATCTCATTTTGCTATTGAAAGACTATTTACATTTTTTTGATACAATTATCACACAGCAGAGAAATCTTAAAGATGACAGGGTAAGGATTTGTTAAACTGTTTAACTTACCAATTAAAAAAAAAAAAAAAAAAAGCTTTGCGATATGTAGCTTAGAATAGTTATTTCTTGCATAATGATTCATCTGATTCATCCATTTTTGACTGAAGTTAAACATCGTGTCCTAATTCAAAGGTTTTTGTGCTGTAAAAAAAAGATTCACAGAAATTATTACTCTGTGGATCGAGTGAAATATATTAGTATACATGTACATGTATCTTTGCATCAAGAAAAACAAAAGATGCAGATCTTTTTATACCCCCGCAAACTAAGTTTAGAGGGTTATATTGGTTTCACCCAGTCCGTCTGTCTGTCGATGCAATTTTTGTCTCCCCTATAGAATTTTTTACTCCTGCATAGAACAGTCTGAAAATTTGTACATATGTTAACACCATCTGAAGATGTGCACATGCAATTTTTAGCCCACCTGAACCAAAGGATCAAGTGAGCTTTTCTGATCACCTGTTGTCCATCCGTCTTGGCATCTGTCCATCCGTCTGTCTGTAAACTTTTCACACTTTTTACTTCTTCTCAAGAACCACTAGGCCAAACTTAACCAAACTTGGTACAAAGCATCCTTATGGGAAGGGATTCTAAAGTATTAAAATAAAGGGCAAACCCCTTTTTAAAAAAGAGATAATTGCAAAACAGTGAAAATAGGGTGCATGTCTTAAAAAATATTCTTAAGAACCACTGCACCAGAAATGCCAATATTTACACCAAAGCTTGTATATATAGTGAAGATTATAAATTGTTAAAATCTTGACCACCGGACAAATACTGGGGCCCCAAGATGGGTCAAAGTTTAACATAGTAATATATAGGGAAAATGATTAAAAATCTTTTCAAGAACTACAATGCTTTAAGTTGTGATATTACTATGCAAGCATCCTCAAATACTGTAGATTATAAATAATTATTGTTAAATTTGTGACCCCCCGGAACCAATACTGAAGCCCCATGAGGGGTTCAAATTTTAACAGAAATATATAGGGATATTGTTTAAAAATCTTCGTTTCAAGAACTACAATGCTACCATTTGTGAAATTACAATGTAAGCATCCTAAGAGCATGTAGATTCTAAATTGTTAATATTGTAACCCCTGGACTAATACTGGGGTCCCAAGAGGTGTTTAAAGTTTAACATAGAGATATACAGGTAAATATCGGTATCTCGAACTTGGGGGGACCTCAACAAAACTTCGAGATATCCAGGAGTTCGAGATATCCGAAGTAGCTTTCCAATTCTAATTCCGTGATGTTCTTATATCAACACGTGTTTTAGTACCGGTATATACTGAACTTTTTTATTACTCATAAACAAATAATCAACCATTTGATAAAATATTTTTAGTTTGTGTGTTTTTGTTTGTGAAATATAATCAATATTTGTAAAAGCAATCAAATTATAAAATCAATATTTCGTTAATAATACGACATCACATCTTCTTCACTCTCGACGGTACAGAACATTGAATAGAAAGAGGCACTTGCAATGTAATTTTTGAAATTCATCACATAGGATACGAAAAATACAGATTTGAAAATAAAAAAAAAAACGATTAATCTAGAATCACAATTCACATATTTTTATATTATTTGTGTTTGTGAACTAACATATCTTATATTAACTCATTTCGCTCACAGCATTAGTAGTCATTCTGGAAACAACCCGTGTACGATAAACCAGAAGTCACTACGCAGCTGCATGTTCAATACATGAAGTTTTCTTTTAAATCTTCGTATCGCAATTGTGCTTTATTGTTATTGGAGCGTACATGAAAAAAGAAATAAATTCGATTCCGTAATTAATCGTTTTTATGAAATTGGCAGTTATCAATGTTAGACTGATTCTCCGTACACAGTGTGTTTAATTATACTATAAACACATTATTGGTAATCGTGGCTGTGTTTTGATTTGAATTTTATAAAAAGGTACTAATTGTAAAAACACCAAAGCTACCATCTTAATTAACTTACATCGTGCAGTTTGATATACCACTAGTTTTGAGAGGTGTGAAATTTGTCGCGAGAAGAAATGTGCGAAGTAATGACACCAATTATGTTCAGCTGACCGGAAAAATGGCTCTACTTCGAGATAAACCAGGTAAAATTAGAGCTTCGGCCTTTCAAAATACTTCGACATAAGCGGGTTATTCGAGATTACCGTATTCGAGATATCAGGAGTTTTTAAAATCATTTATATAGAGAAAAAGGTCGGGACCGTCGGAAGACTTTGACATAAGCGGGGTATTCGAGATATCCCATGTTCGAGATACCGATATTTACCTGTACATTGTATTGGTAAAATGTTTAAAAAACTAATATAAAATGATACAAGGAACTGTTGTTCAGGTGAGCGGTGTGGCCCATGGGTTTCTTGTTATAAAGATCATACAAGATTTAATGATTTTATGACAGTTTTCAGTTTCCTTAATATCCTATATATTGTTCACTGATGTTAAAAGGTACGGGAAGTAATTTTCCCTACAGATTTTATTTATTAATTAATAGTAAACACTCTAAAATATATTTATATAAATACATCCAGAAAGAGGTTTTTTGTCTTTATTTGTTAACCAGTTTAACGTTTTATAAGTATTCTATCAACTGTCAATGCAAACTTTTTGTTTGTCAATGATAAATTCTTAGGAGCTAATTAGAATGTCAAAAACAAGTGTGGCTGAATTTGCACTGTACAACCGCTTTGAATCATTTCATTCAAGTGCCGTGTGATACATTCAAAATTGTTTGTTTACCTGGACAGCAGACGTTCACTTAGATAAGAAATGTTCTTTATTGTCAATTATAAGCAAATATGAATCATAATTTTTGGTTAAAAGTAGAGTTATATAGTTGCTCATTTATTATCATTCTCATTTTTTAACAGATGGTTTCAAAAAGAAATAAAACATTTTATACACCCCTAATCACCATATTAATTGAACGACAAGTATATATCTAAACAATAAAATGCTTTCTTTGGTGATTCATGGGGGACATGAAGGTGGCGACAATGCAGAATAAAATACATAACCCGCGTTAGTGGTTATGTATTTTTTTTTCTGCAATGGTCGCTACCTTCATAACCTGCATGAATCATTAAAGAAAGCATTATATTGTTATTATTTACATCTTTCTTTTAACAAATTAATACATTGATCATAAAAAGTAAGTAAAATTAACTAGAATATTGTTCATGTGCATCAGTGCATTAGAGAAGAAAAACAACCAAATGTCTTCTATAAGAATTTGAATCAGACATTAGCATGATTATCTTGTGCAGTTAGTGATGCTGAAGGTTTCGACCAATCGATGATTTCATTCCAGTCAGTTTTTACAGAACTACATACAAGGGTTGTCCAAAAAGTTTGTGGAGACTTGTAATTTAATTCAAAATAACGGTGCCATTATCAAGAAATCATTATAATATGTTAATGAAGAGTATAACAATGTATATGTATAAAAATCAGAGTAATGTAAATTTTTGTATTGGAGTTATCATTATTTATACATTGCCTATACAGGCCACACGGCCAAGGTTGACGTTGAGTTATAATGACGTTTCTATAACGTCGTAGTCCTGGGTTTACCTGAGAGTAATATGCCGCATTCACCGTTTGGTCAGAGGGTACAATCGCATACTCCGTCAAAACATCGCTTGTGCCACTTGTGGATAAGTAAACTCGAACTATTTCGATGTTTTTCCTGTTTCCTCTATCGTTTGTTTTGTTTCTATCGGTGTTTTACCCCAGTCGACACAATTTTATGATGGCGTGCTGTTCCATACGGTCAGCTGACGTCGTTTTTTTCAGCCGTTTTTAAAGACATGCTCTTGCCATCATATCTTTTAAAAGTTTTCTTCTAGTTTGAAAAAAGCTTCAAATGACGTATGAAAATGACTTACCCCATTGCGAATACATTACAATAGAAGATTATGAAGTTTTAAAATGTTTTATAAAAACTGTAAATATTCATATCTAAAAACTCAAATCCAAGGTTTGGACAATTTTACGCCGGGCCGTGCGTACTTTCCGCGACCCTTTGATGAATTTAATTTTTAGTTTATTTCTACAGAAAACATTTAAAACCACTTTTTTTTTATTTGAAAGCTTATGAAAAAGATTTAGATATACAATGTGTATATATAAACCCATTTAAAATGACAAAAACGCGATTGTCCACGAACTTTTTGGACAACCCTCGTATATGAGTGTACAATCAATTTCCGTAAGAAACAGAGGGAATCATACTTGGTGGATGTAAATATTATACAATTAAACTCGACATAGATATTTCACGATAACCTGATAAATTTATGTATTCTTTCTTTAGTTTAGGAAGTTATAAACGTACTGAGTACAATGAACAGATGTATTAATATGTACTTGTTCAATTGATTTTTAATTAAGGTGGAATAACACACCTGGAAAAAGTCACTCAAAGTAACCATGAATTATTTGATTATGAAAGAAATAATGATAAATAAACTGTACATATGTCAAATAAGCAAAAAATTTGCAGTTTGGGGATAAAAAATGAATGTCTAAAAAATTGAAATTAGTATAAAAGTAACAACAAAAGCCCCTGCGGGATTTGAACTCGGGGTGTACGGATCACAAGCCCGAAACTTTAATAAAACGAAATATTGTTTCGATCAAAGGTCAGCCAATATGTGATGATGTGTTATTCTACCTTAATTCAATATCGTAAGTAAATATAAAAAGTTTGTGGCAAATTGGACAATTGTTTTATGTTGATTTGAATAATGCAGATAAAAAATCAATGTCTGGAAAAACTAGTACCTTCTCATGTACATATTTACTAAGGATTCATAATTATTCAATCTGAATAAAATCAGATCCTCGATCCGCTCCTTGTTTTTCTATTGTCGCTACACATGTACGGAAAAAGAGGGAGCGGATCGAGAATCTGATTTTAATCATATTGCATAATTATTACGAATAGTACGTCACAACATGGAAGTGTGCCCTACCAACTTATCCATTATTGTGCGACTGACCAGTTTACTAAGAACCTTGCATTAAAACTAACCTTCTAAAATTTAAAAACCAGATTTTTCTTTGTCCACTTTTTTCGCTGCCTTTCTGCCGTCCACACTTTCCAGTAGTCATAGATCTACCTGTTTACTTTCTAAATTCATTCAAGAACGTTTGTTAACAGGCAATAAATGGAATAAACAATTATTAAATAATCTTTCATTAGTTTTTATCTAAATATAATGTTGTTGTCTATTTATTTTTCAAATACTTCCTATTCCAATTAAAAATGTATCATTTTATGCGATAAAACTGTCATTTTGGCTGAATTTAACTGCACAAACACAGCACATGAGTGTATCATTACTGGTTTAGAAACATATTTTGAATGTATCATCCAACGGATGTTGAACGTATCATATTTCTTCGAGGTTGTGTTGCTAAAATTAAAATAGCAGCTACAGGAATGAATTATAGAAACTTCTGCAAATATCAAATCAAAGCTTAGATAATAGGCTATTTTTCTGGTATTGTATTATTTCAATAGCACACGTCGTTTTAGTTTGTGAAGTGTCCAAACCTCAAAGTTTGTATTTTTCTCCCAAAATTGCATCAGAAAATGGCTCAAAATTCTTCATGTGACAATGTCTGTTAAAAAATGAGATTGATAATAAATGAGCAACTATATAACTCTACTTTTAACCAAAAATTATGATTCATATTTGCTTATAATTGACAATAAAGAACATTTCTTATCTAATTGAACGTCTGCTGTCCAGGTAAACAAACAATTTTGAATGTATCACACGGCACTTGAATGAAATGATTCAAAGCGGTTGTACGGTGTGGAATTTATTTGTCCCAAGGGGGCCATTATCTGAGCCATGGTTTACCAGTAGATGGAGCATGTATTTAGGGAAAATTGATAATCTGTAAAATGGGCAGTGGTTTTGGGGTTATTTTAGTACTGTTTCATATAAACCAAAAGTTTCTATCATTATAAGAAAATAAATTATGTCATTATTAATTATGAATTTGACTATTTTTAAAAGCTATTTAAATTTATTAGTCAAGTAAATTGATGAAGTGACCCTAAAGGACATTAATGTAATATATGAAATTCAAAATTACTGATATGGTTGTAGTGTTTTGGCAATTTTAAAATTATTTGTAATATTTAATTTTCCTTTTTACATACATGTATTTTTAATAGTTTGCTAATAATGATAATGTTTTGGGAGTTTATCCAAGTTTAACAAGCTCATCAAAGAAAATCATTGTCCTATGGGAACAATTTTCTGATATGGAGTTGCATGTACCATCATGACCATAGGAGAAAGTGAGGAAAATTTGAAACAACTAATTGCATCTGTCAATTAAGACTCTAATTAGAAACATATTCAAGATTTTATCCACAGAAGAGCATTGCTTGGCTTTTTTCATTTATTGGAAAGGGAGGGGTTATTGTCACTTTGTTGTTTGTTTTTTAAAACATGTAATTAAATAAAAAAAATATCATCGGATACAGAAAATTGTAAATGTATTACATAATATATACGGTATAGTTGGTAATTTTCGCAATTATCTAATTTTCTTTTTTTTTGCGATCTCTTTCAAATCGCAAGGTATTGAATACGCAGAAATTATATCTTGTATTATTTTCTATAAGACACTTTTAAAATCACTAAAAATGACTGACGCAAATTAAAAAATATGCTACATATTTTCCCAATTTTCATAATTTTTGTGACACGCGAAAAAAAACCCGGACATATGGTATTTACAGTGAAGTTCTGACTATTTTGATAATTTTCTTTGTTAACTAAATTTCTTTTTACAATTCTAGAATTTTTTTTCATTTTTGTGTCGCAAACCGTTATTATTCAATTTAATCATTTGTCCCATTTTAAATTAGCTTTGCAGGGGTATTAGTTCCATTAGGACAGTTCTTAAGTTTAAAATAACGATTTGGTGTGTTTTTCATTGCTGTGTTAGTGCTTGAACATTTTTGCAATTTTATACACCATCGCAGTAGTGTGCTTGTAAATCAAACGGGTTTGTTTTGGTGTTTGCCTAGCATACCTGTTTTTATTGTTGATATAAAAAGGCCAGAAATCTTGAATGGCGGTTTGCATTTTATTTGTAGTTTTTTTTTTTTATGAATCAATCATTTGAGGAGGGCTGGATGGTCATGGCCATTTTCAGACTTTATTGATCTCCTAAATAAGAACTTTGTATAAAAATATAGAAAAAATATACAAATTTTGAATCTAAAATGTGTGAATTTTTTCTTTAATAAATAATAGTTTATAGCATAAAAAATTCATATCTAAAAATTTAAAACAGATCTGATGGCTAATTTGTTGACCATCTAGCGTCCGGTACTTTTTATATTGTTTATAAATCAACAAAACTTTACATTCAATCGATTCTTTTTGAAATGGCAATCATTCTAATTATATGTGAAATTAACTTGGTTAATTTTCTTTAAAGATATTTTGGCAATAAAGAATACTGAAAAGGTAAATAAAATGTGTTTTTTCAGGGCCAGAGAAATGGCTTATTCCCAGCAGTGTACTCCAAAACAGATGTGATGGAGGCTCAGTTAGCATGCTCAAGGAATGTCCCACTGGATGAGAACCACTCGCACTTCATTCTGATTGACGATGGCTCTGAAAACAAATTTGGTGGAGAAATAGATTTCAGAACTAGTCTGGAGAAGTTCATCTCAGAACAGAGTGTGGACCCAGATGACAAAGAGTCCTGTAAGTGGTTTTTATGTTGGACCAGTAATTCATTGTCAGTGAACTGTAAACCAACTTATATTATGTGACTTTATTTCGCAATTTACTGGAAGTAAACTACAGCGCTATGACAAAAGTATTCACGATTTTTCAAAATGGTGGACGTAAACAATGATGCGCTTCATAGAAATAAACATCTAAAATATGATTAAATATTAGTTTAACTCACCTAATATTTGGTGAGATGTCCCTTTGATTTTATAACCGCTAGCAAACAGCGTGGTAGGGAATCATACAGCATTCTTACGTAGTTCTGATCGAAGGAAGTCCAATTAAAGAGCTCTTCAGGGGTAGTGATGTTTTGTTGCCGATCTTGTAGAGTTCGTTTGATCCGAAGCCACAAGTTTTCAATTATATTAATGTCTGGGGACTGTGCCAGCAACACAATAGTTGGAATATTATTTTTCAGTTTGTAGTCCCTCGTAATATGGGCTCTATGTATGGGCGCATTGTCATCTTGAAACCGGTACGTTTTGTTGCTAAAATGCTGAGCAATGACAGGCCACAAATGGTTTTCCAAGATTGAGATATATTTTTCTGCATTTATATTACCATTGACAAGGCAAAGTGTTCCAACTCCGTAATATGTAATGCAACCCCACACCATAATGGATACCCTTCTCTGTCGAGGGGGGCACATGCATTGGGAAAGGTATGCTTCTTTTGATGTTCTCCAAATGTAAACTCTGTAATTTTCACCTAAAACTATTTGACTTTCATCGGAAAAGATAACGGTGTTCCAATAATTATTAACAGTGAGTTTTCTTTTCTCAAGACACCACGAAACACATTTTTTTCTGTTGATCTGTGACACGTACAACCATCTTTTTTCTCACAACTTGTCGCTTCACGTCTTGTTCATGTAGAAATCTTTGAACTGTCCGTGGATGAACATGATCGTTTTCATTTCTGCTTCAATCTGTTAAAATCATTAGTGATGTCATTTAACACACGTCCCCTGTTCATTTTTGTTTGACAAACGAGCCAGTTCCGATCCCGCTTTGACATCTTGGGGGGACGTCCGCTTCTTTTTGCTTTGTTGATCTCCCCCATATTAAAATACTTTTTCCAAATTGATCTGATGGTTACGGAAGCCCGTTGGTGCAACTAAGAAAAATATTTTATCTGGCGGCTGCCAGATAATTATGTGGCGGCCGCCACTTATTATCTGGCGGCCGCCACATAATTATCTGGCTACCTGATGCGCGCGCATGTTTTAATGGGAGTTTTTAGGGAGTAGTGGATACACTCTAATCTATTAGTTATATTAACAATGCAAAGCTTAAGGTAAGGTTTGCGGCTTGCAATTTTTAGGAATTGTACCGAAGTTACATACCATTTTGTTCACTATACTAAAGTCTTTTTTCTCATGAAATTCAAAAAATTTCGCCGGTTCCGTTTTATAACTACAAAAGGTCAAAGTTCGTGATTTCAAATTTTCATTTTGATGAAATGTAAATAATTTCGTGAAAATATATACATTTTATATGTTACTATTATGGGGGTTATTTATGCTTAAATTGTTCAAAAATAATGTCACCTTTTATATCGTGATTCATTTTTTTGAATTTCTAATGAAATATTTAAAAATAAAATAAAAATGCAACAAAAGTCTTAATTTTGAACTACTGTTATATAAACAAAAACATCTTAGTTGAAACCTTTCCAAGTCCACCGATTTCAGGAAAAATGTATCTTAGTATATGTGTAATCTGATGTTTCTAAAACACTATTCAAAACCATATGATGCGGACTTTGTTTTCATGAAAATTGATAAAACGCTTGTGTCTTGTTATTTATTCAATGAAACTTCAAAACCCCGCGAAATAAAAAGAACCTGAAATCAATTATGACGTCACATAAATTTTGACGTCAAAGCTGAAATAAGGGGTTGTTGGTGTTACATCACAATGAAAATATGTGAGTTATCTCCCTGTAACCGCAAACCTTACCTTAAGTTTCGAAACACTGGTAGAGTGGAATGTACATTAGACTTTATTAAAATCTAGAATGATTTAGATGTTACTTTGTGCCTTGTATTATTTGTTGTAAAACACTGTATTTCAGAGTTAATTATAAACTTATGATACTGAACTAAACACGCGTTCAGGAAGTCTTAAAAGGGCTCGATGGTCGTGGCCATTTAAAGAGACTGTATTGATCTCCTTTAGAAAAAGAGCTCCAAATAAAAAAAAATTGGAAATTTCCATAAAATTTAAAAAGTAAAATATATGGATTTTTCTTTACTAAATAATAGTTAATAGCAAAACAAACGTGATGGTTAATTTGTTGACCATTAAGCTC
Source organism: Magallana ariakensis (assembly GCA_020458035.1). Taxonomy (NCBI): domain Eukaryota; kingdom Metazoa; phylum Mollusca; class Bivalvia; order Ostreida; family Ostreidae; genus Magallana; species Magallana ariakensis. The sequence continues at coordinate 38,801,217 of CM035817.1, forward strand.
CTTAATAATAAAAAACCTTGACTTTAGCTAGAGGACTGTTATGTAAAGATGTATAAGTAAAAGGAACGCACTGCCTTCTATATGTTTTAATTTTGGTATAAGAATTTAAAAAACACAGATTACAGTCAGGGTTTTATTTACCACGACAGCTTGCACAGACAATTTCACGAGTGCGGATCCAGCTATGACTTCATAAAGATAAACTAAGATACTAGAAAATGTGTACTAGCTTTTGTGGCCATATAAATGAAACTATTTAACTGACTGTATTAAATCTGTATTGTTAAACTGTTAAACAGCGGCTCTGTCAACATCCATCTTCTCAACCGAATATAAATACAACAACACACACATTTCTGCAAAATAAATTTTATGGCGGCCGCCAGATAAATTATATGGCGGCCGCCAGATAAATTATGTGGTGGCCGCCAGATAATTATGTGGCGACCGCCAGATAATTTATCTGGCGGCCGACAGATAATTATATGGCGGCCGCCAGAAAACTATCTGGCGGCTGCCAGATAAAATATTTTTTTCACCTGGCACCAATGGGCTTCCGTAGATGGTAGATTCTGATATCCCCAATAAAGGACGAGTGCATTTATGAGCCCCGGTAAAAAGTGAAAAAATGAAGATTCAACCTAAGCATAATTTTTTACCTAACATCACCTATTGATATCTAATCCATAAGAATCAACAAGTTTTAGCACTGAATTTACTCTACATAAAAAGCACGAAGCTTTACAACATGTAGGGGTCAGCCAACATTTGTGATTTTGTATAGCAAATCGAGGACGGGCATTCATTTCAAAGCCTTTGTTTACAGTCAGCCTAACCGAGTACAAACTTGTGGAAAAGACAAAAGACGCATTATACATTTAGAAAACTCCTGTGAAAATAAGGAGTTTGTACTACATTAGGCTGGTAACTAAAAAATGAAAAACGTATGAAAATTTCAAGGTTTTTCCTATAGCAAGCGAAAGCTATTACCTTCGTGACCCATGTTTGAACCCACGCATGGAATAAATTATGTCAAACAATCACGTGGGTTCTATCCAGGCAGACGTTTGTCTGTAAAACATTGACACGTTCTAAATCGCTTTCCATCAACTTTGTATGCTCAGGAATGTTTGTTTGATCACTATGGTAATATGCAACTTAAAAGCTTTATTCGATTTTTTTTCAAACGTAAAATAATGCATAAAGTATAATTCAGTAAACGCGCCAATCGATCCACCAACAGAATAATGTTGATTTAAATGTCTCCTCCCTCTGATATAAATAGAGACAATTCAAGTAGGTTCGGTTCCATTTTTCTGGATTTATATTATTTATATGCATTTAAAAATCCTCAATTTTTTAAACTCTATACTAATTTTGGTAAATTTAAGCGTGTATATAAATCAGAAGTATCCATCAGTGCTTAACTATAACGGGAAAAAAGCAACTTGTTGATATTTTCTACATGAAAACGGCACTGAAAAAGGGCCCATTCTCTATAGCTCAAGTGCACTTGTTCTTTTCAATTTCAGACATCTTCTTACTCTCCAGCTTCATCTCAACAATCAATTTTCTCACATCGTTTGTCAATTCTTTTGATTTTCGGCCCATGATAATTGATACGCTTGTGTACGGTTATATAAGAATGCAGACAACGGAAGTTTACAAATTACATCACTTTTTAGCGAGAGACAACTCAGTGAAAGTTTCACTGCATAAACTGGTGTTCATCAGAAGTTATTCCCCTTTTTACGAATGAGGCTCATATCGATGACATCGCCATTTTGAAAAATCGCGAATACTTTTGTCATAGCGCTGTAGTTCATGGTGAAAAATTTTCGTGTTCCGGATGTAGAATAATTGGGAAATAATATACCATTCGATGAATGGTTCACAGCAAGTAATATTTGCGATAGCAGGGCTCTCATGAACCTTGCAGACATTGTTTGCAAGTGAATAAAAGTTGGTTTACAGTATACGTCTTACATGAAAATATTCTTATATTTGGTAGCTCCATCTATTAAATCCATTTATTCATACTACTGGTAGTTTCCTATTCTGTGATTATCTACTCTGACCAGCAGAGACTTGGATATCAGTTCTTCATTTGGTAGTTGAATTACGGGTACTATTAACTCTGTGCCCTGTAAGATCTGAATAATGTTTTACCATCCATGTACTGAACATCAAATGGAGGACATTAATTTGTTATCTTACTTTACTGATTTTACAGATCTATGTTCTAATAATAATGATGATAAAAGTAAGTTGTCCAAATTTTTCCAGACTCTCAAAATGAGTATTGTGTAAAAAAAAAAAACTACTGATAACACGACCACAAATCAATGAAATGTCTAGTCCTTACCTCCGAGAAGCTGTTTTGAAGTTTTATTGGAGCCGTGACCTGAGGCCTGTTCAACAACGTGTGCGCTCGCGAGCGCTCGCCAAAATTTCCTATACCTGCAACACAAATTTTGGCGAGCGTTCACGAGCGCTCGCTCTTTTGAAAAGGCTTCAGATTATCAAGATATGAGAACTTGATTCACTTTAACTTTAAAGGTACACTACCTAATATGGATAGCATTATTTAACATGTGACAATATTTACGTCAAACAGATTCTCCAATCCAGTGAATGAGTCGCAAAGCATGACGGTCTACAACGTGTTTACGATTCAACAAAAGCACGTGGTTTTTGTCTGTTTTATACACAATATTTAATTTTTACTTTAGAAGGTAAAAAAGGAAAAATTACGTACCATTAACTTTGTTCCATGCTCACATTGAAAAATACTGTTGTTTTAGTTGATCAATTGTTACTTCAAAAACCGATCAGTATCAAACAACTGGCAAACATATGCATACAGTACAAACAGATTTTGATGAGAAAAAACTGCATAATTGTTAATTGGTGACTTTATCATTGTGCACCAGAAATAAATACAGGCAACTGTACATTTTTAACATACGTAAATAGCAACGGTAATAGAAATGCACAAATATACAAATGCAGAAGCGCAAAGTATATGTAGCATATACCGGTAGTATTTTGTACGTTAAGCATTCTGATGTGTGTCCATGAAGGAAATATCAATGCGCATTCTACTAATGTTGTCCCAAATCTGGGGTATCACGTGAAAAATGGTACTGACTTCTTCAATAAGTACGTACCTCTCTTTTGAACATTGACAATGGGGTATTTAAATAGGTTGATATAAGGCCTCATATGCAATTTTTTTTTTAATGTGAGCATAGAAATGAAAGATCAGACATAATTGCCCATGTTTATTTTATAAATTCTGAAAAATCATTTAAAATGAGTTTCCAAAGGACAATTCAAAATGGTATATATTTTCAATACTCTTTGTATACACTGAAACTTGTAGTAACCCACAATGCCTTGCAACTCATTCACCCTGATAAAAGTAAACAGATGGCTAATTTAGTATGCAAATTTATGCGGACCTCACAAAATCTAGTGGTCTCGACCTGTTTAATGACTGAAATTTGATTTTGAGACATTTCACAAAAGAGTTTGGTTATTCTGGCAAGAAGAACCTTATTATGTAATCAGACACATTAATAATATATTTTATTTTTCAATTTGATTAATACGTGAGGAATTATTATTCGCTTAAAATCGTGAGAAATGCATCTCGCGAGTTTTGAAATCTCGCTTATAAATATATTTTGACCAGATCTAACGTAAATAAAACTAAGATTAAATGTTTGGCGTTCTCGATTTTATATTCCCGCGATTTGATGCAAAACTGTTGAATTGCGGAAATAAGTACTCGGGTAAAATAAGGAATCTATAGTATGTGGCACCCTCAGATGACACACAAGTTACAGTGTTCAATGGATGTGGATTGTCATGTATTGTTCTTTGTTTATTAACAAATTGCTGAATGTTTTATTTTTCTCTAATGTTCATGTAAGTCAGTGTTGACTTCATCATTGCATGGACATGTACAATATGTAGTGTTTCCATTCAATATGTAGTGTTTCCATTCAAGTCCCTTTCTGGGCCCATTTAATAATTGTAAAGATGTACTAGTTAAATGGTTTTGTTAATACCAGTAAGAAAATTGTATTCTGATAAAACTCTATTGCATATATTTATTCACCAATCAAGGGCCCTGTAGGGGCATACATAATCTGAAGAATTAATCATTTTTCGAGAGAGAAAAAAAAGCATAACATTTTGATGGACAGTATTGGTAACTGCTTTTTTAGCTCTAACCATCCCGGTGATTTCTATCATCGTTGAGGGAGGAATCAACTCTATGAAGACGGTGTGGCAGTCTGTGATGAGGGGGATCCCAGTGCTAGTGCTCCAATCCTCGGGGAGAGCAGCAGACTTCATAGCACACGGCTACAACATCACCGCCAACAAACTCAAGTCAGTGCAAAAGTATATCAAATTCATGGATTATAGCGCAAATTTTTATGATGCATTAATCGATTGTACAATATTTACAATGGGGGCATGGTCAATATTCAAAATTTTGGGTGACCTTTAGAGATACTTTGATCAAGGGTTGTCAACAATTGGATAAGAAATATAAAATTTGAAAATCATTGATCAGCTCAAATTGTGACCATGCCCTATTCATGAATTCTAAATTAGATTGAACAAAGATTAAAATTGTGAAATATCGGTACTCTTAAAGTGTTTGAATCATCTCTTCACAAAAAGCAAAATGTTTCTTTTTTAACATTTAAGAGAATTTAATAAAAGTCCCTTGAATTGTTATCCCATTGGTGATATGTTTGGGGGAGAAAGTCTTGGAAGATGTTTTAATTTATTTTTCTTTCTTTATATAGTGAAGAGAAAAGTTACTTCCCTCAAACTTTTGATGAAGAAATGGAAATGTTAGCGAACAGGATTTTTGAGTGGAAGGAAAAAGATTTGCCCAAAAAGCCAGCATTGGTGTCCAACTGTTTAAAACAACTTAGAGAGGCTCTACAACATAGAGAAATGGTGGGTATACAAAACTCTGTAACAGCATGCTTTAAATCCAGATCTTTCAGTGAATTTTGATTTAGAATATTTTATACTGTACTATGTATTTTCTTTGATTTTAGTTGACAGTGTTTGATTTGAACGACAATGAAACAAAGGAGTTTGACAGAGCCATCTTGTACGCCCTGTTAAAAGGTAAATAAAAGGAAATCAATACTGCAGTAACTAAACATCAATTTAATGAACTTTATGACACTGAATCAGATAAGCGTTATTATTTATTGAATAAGAACTTTACCCTATCGATAAAGTCAGAACAGTTTTAAGACCATTTACCAAAACTGTATCATGATGCTCAGGTGAATATGTTTTGGTATTCACTAGTATCAGATTGAAGAAAATGCACGGCATGATACATTTATATGGACATGTACTAATGTATCATAATTATTAAACTTACAGCAAACAGATCTAACACCAATGCCCAGCTGAGTCTGGCCCTGGCCTGGAACAGGTCAGACATTGCTAAGAATGAGATCTTCACAGCCTCGAACAAGACCAACTATCAGGTAGTACTATCATCCACAATGCATTACTGTACCATCAATTTTTGACTTGTAATTATTGCAACTCTCAAGTATAGAATTTATTAAGCTGTGCATGTATACAATTGAAAAAAAAAATATTGTTTGTTACAATTTAACAGGTACTTTCAAGGACCATTCTGTGTACATACAACTGTGCTCACTAAGATAACAATTGATACATAATTTTACATGAATATACAAAATGTAGTTTTTAGAAAGTGATGAAAAGAAAAAGTATATTGCATCGCCATCCGGTGAAATATGATGTGAATATTTAGAATGCATATATAATTTTATTGCATGTTCAAATAGTAAGAATTCAGTCTTTATTTTCCAATTGATGGTCACTTAAATTATCTTGAACATTATGAGTCATATGATATTACAGAGGAAATCAAGTGAATTATACAAAGTAAGTCCAAACACAGCTGGATTAATCAGTGCTCTTTATAGCATTGCCTGTGCATGTACTCATATATAACGGAGACTCTTAGATGTTCTATACATGTATATGCATGTACATCTTTCATTACTTCCCTTATAAGAGCTTTTAAGATGATTTTATTTTGTCAACATGTCCTCTGGGCTAGCTTCAACTTAATGTAGCATTTCCAGAGGATTTATATTTTAAAGAAATGAAACTTGTGATGTAGATTATAGTGTATTAAGTCATAAAAGCTCAAATTTAAAGATAATTTGCTTGATGTGTATTGCCAGACACTTGTAAATTTAGAAGTTTTAAAAGAAAAATAATGTTCATAATTCTTCCTTTAGGTTTTCCACACGCAGCTATATAGCTACTAGAGGCAAGATTATATTTTACAAATAATCTTCATTTAAATAGTATTCTGTTATCCACATTTCAAGCATGATATTGACATTAAAAAGCAGATTACCTACCGTATATGGCATAGATGTCATTATATTCATATTGTAACATCTCTTTATATGGCGAAATCCATCAAATCATAGGAATCTGGACTGTGGAGATTCATAACATCATCTTGAATTTGTATTTTAATGTCTTAATACCTGGTTTTCCAGTGTAGTGTCATTTTATTAAATGCATGTTTATTTTTATTTGTATTTAATAATTGGGATATGTTACAAGCGCCTTACATTAAAAATGCCCAGGTATTTCCCTCGTACTATAATAATAAGGTTCATTACAGTCGCCATTTTGAATTTTTAGACTGGCTCATCTGCCACAATTTCTAACAGCAATGCATGCAAAATTAAAAGGTACAAAAATATCCTTTCTCCACTTACTACTTTTATTTGTATTCTTGTGCATTATCCATATGAATTAACAAAACAACCGTTCCTTTTGTAAAAAATCGTGCTTCAAATTCAGTCTATTGCTTCTCATATGATAAAACCAGAAATGAACCTTGTTATTTTTATAGTTTGTTCAAAGGATAATCTCTTCATTAAAAAAAAAAATTAACGTCAGGCACTAGTGGGATATATTTATTCATTTATTTAATGAAATACCATATTAGTTTGTGATATGTTGTTTGCTACATACATAAGGCATTGTGATGTAATTCATCCTTAAAATTTACCTAAATTTTATTTTAAACAAGTTTCATGTACATATAATAGAGTAATGATCATACATGGGAAGATTACCTGAAATCATATGTTTTCTGTGTCATTTTACACCTGCAAACCAAAGCCAAAACCACTGGACAAAATACCTGAATTATTATATTTTCGCTATTTCTAAATGATTTTTGAAAAAGCCCTAGTTATGTTATTTTGGTTTTAACTAATGTAGGAGAGATGAAATGTTAAGATATGCTTTATATGGTGTTTTTGTAAATTAACTCTGATAGGAGCTGAAGCTGGATGATGCTATGATGACAGCTCTGATACAAGACCGTCTGGAGTTTGTCAAACTCTTCTTGGAGAACGGCATTGATCTGTCCCAGTTCCTTGACATTCGCAATCTATGGAACCTCTACTCAAATGTAAGACTTCTGAGCTAAGGTTTTATGTTCTGTAATTAATCACGTTATCATGAAATAACTCTACATGTATTGCTTTCGCCCTGGATTTGTGAAATGAACAGGACAGACAAATATTTCTTTTTCCAAAATGCATTCTCAACTATACCATTGTATTGGTTTTTGTTTTGGTAAATTTCGTTTCCAACGGTTTTGAAAACATGGTATTGTGTAAACAAAAAAATATTATAAACAAATTAAAGATGACTGGTTTTATTTTCAGTGTTTTAATGACAAAACAGATGGTTCTGCGCAGTTGCTTATGAACAGGATAAACTATTTAAGGGTGAGTATTAGTAGTTCACATAATGGTTACAAGTGAGGAAGGACATCATTGGAAACCTATGGTTATATAGTCTCGCATGTGCTGACAGTGGGTTAGCTCATTGAACATTTTACATGTATTTTTTTTTCATAATTATTCTCAATTCATCAATGGGAAAACCAAACTCTTTAAATTTTGGAAGAATGAATATAAAAATCATTTTATGAAAAATGTTTGCTAGATGCATTTGGAAGCATCAACAGGATTGGTGATAATATCTCGGAATAGAGTATGGTAATTATTCACGATAACGAATGATTTGAACTGACTGACCTTGGTTTTTCAATGATTGAGTGAAGGGTATGTACTACCGTGGAATCATTTTTATTTGTTGAGATCAATGTTCGTGGTTAGCCAAAGATTTCTTTGTTCGTGGGGATGTAATTTTGTTGGTAGCAAGTTCATCTTTGCTAGCCAAGGGTGAGAATTTGCTCCTCTACTTTTTTCACCCTGTGAAAAGAGTACAGGAGCGGATCGTCCCCCTTGGCTAGCAAAGATGGTAGCAAGTTCTACTTAGTAAATAAATATTAAACAAATGCTTGTATATATGTTCGTGGGGATGTATTTTTGTGAGCAAGGGTTACTCACGGAAGCCATGAACATTGGTCCCCCAGGAACAATGATGATTCCACAGTATGTAGTATTATGCAACCAAATTTTACATGCAGATATGTGCTTAATGTAACAAATTGATATTGAATACTGCAAGGATATCAATTTGATGTTTTTCATTATGGTCGCATTATTTTGATAAGTCATTTAATAGAAATTTACAGTACAATGTATTTATGGTTTTCTTTATGTTTTGATTTAATCAGGTAAGGATAAATGTACATGTATATTGCATCCAAATTTTGGGGGTCTAAATTATGTAATGCTCATGTGCTCACATTGACAACGATGCACAACTTTCCATGTTGACTTATTTTGGTCCGCTTTTTGGAGCCTACCCAGTCTAACTCACTTGAGTGTTGATAACAAACCTATGGATCAACATATTCTTTTGACAAATTAAATAAGAATATTTTATGGGACATATCTTAAGGAGAATACACATGTATTAAGGTGGTATGGGACACCCATCGATATTAATGTGGATAAAAGTACATTATAAAAAAAAATTCTTGCACCGGTTTGGAGGTGTAAATGGATGGCGATGGACGATTTTTTAGCAATTCAGGTATAAGGAATCATTCTTACGGTAAATGTTTGACTTTTATGATGAGATATATATATATATATATATATATATATATATATATATATATATATATATATATCTATCAAGTATTCCCCATAAAGCTCATGGCGTGAATTATATAATATATGATATTTTATTAAACACTATTAGTTGTAAATTTATTACAATGATATTTCTCAGCTTTAAATTTTCTCTTCAATTTCATGTTTTATATTGATTTTTTTTAAAATCAAATTTATAAAATTCATAAAGATCCACAGGAAACACAATTCTTTCTTTCTTTATTTGGTAAAGATTAAATCTGTAGAATTATCAAAAAAATTGTAAGTCCTAACCACTTATTTTTGAAGTATTTTACCCTCAATATCTTGAATACTCAGATATCTCGAAGTTTTTAAATAGATAATGAAGTTTGAATGTATTTTTTTCAACAGAAATACTATCACTTGTAACAAATCTTTTTTTCAATAAAACTCGATCATCACATATTGCATTGTCTTCAAAATCTGTGTTTGTAACTGACAATCCTTAAATTTAGCAATATCTTATCAAATTTATCTGTTGAATTAAGTGCTGTGTTTTTCAAGTGTCATATACTTGTAGAATATTAATATCAAACATTGATTAAAATAGAATTATTACTAACAATAATTGATATCAATAATGATAAATAAACCTAAGCACATGGAATTTTACGACCATAATGACAAATGTTAATAATAAAACCAACTATTATGAGGGCACAAAAGAAAATAAGCTCTTTAGAATTCTAATTGTGCATATATATGTCTATATCTCAGCTCTTTTGTTTACAAAGTAAATTTGGCAAATTATTAATTATCAATTCAATTTTACATATTTTGTGTCTATTGAAGATAAGTGTGTAGGGATGTTAATTGGATATGACTTCATGTATACATTAATATAGTATGTAATAGTCATTTGTTTTGTAGCAAACGTGGGGTGCATATTTGTGTTGTAAAAAGGCAGAGGATATTGGAGTTGAACCTGACCTTTTAAACTACATTGGAAAGGTCATAGTTCATCTCCTTGGTGATGAGGCCATGAATATGTATGCAGGTAAGTTTTGATGTATGTGTACATGTTTAAGTACACCAACTTTTACAACATTACAAAAAAAAAACAACATGTCTAACTTAAGTTTGAAAGAGAGTTTTATTATAATGAAGTTAACTAAATCTTTAAAATTGTATTTTATCATTGTTAAAGAAAAAAAAATTCTATTCTAAAATAAATCTCAAATTTATTATTTTAAATATCATTATTTTGGATTTAAAAGTTATTTTAATTTACTTGTTAATGAAAGTTTTGTCCACAATGAAATCTCTTTGATATCATATATGTTGGCTGTAATGTTGACAGGAAATGAGTTTGATGTCTGTGGTGAGGAAGTGGTGTTTGGGTACATTCCAAGATCAGAGATGCCCTGTCAGGATTACTGTAAGTATTCAGTCATTCCTAGATCAAAGTAGACATAGTTAAGATTATTTTGTTTGTTATTTTACCATGTTCTATATTTTAGACAACTCATTATTTTATTATTTAATATAAAGTGGGAAAAGGAAAGAAATTATCTAAGAAGAAATCCAAAATGCAGTTGGAGGGACAGCTGAAGAACCCTGCCAAGCACTTGTTTATTTGGGCCGTCCTGATGAACCGCATGAGCCTAGCTAAACTCTTCTGGAGGATTGGAAGTGATCATATTGGTATTAATTTTTTCTTAATTGTTGTAAGAAAAGCTTATTTTACTGATAAGTGCTTTACTTTGGAACTAAAATTGCCTGCATCTGCACCACAACCAGGAAAAAAAGTGTAAATAAAAAAATCAATACTGTTTGCATTTACTAAAGTTTACCTGGTACTTAAATTTAGGACTGATAATGGTGTGTTATTATACCCCCGCTCCGAAGGAGAAGGGGGTATACTGTTTTACCCTTGTGTGTCTGTCCGTCCGTAACAAAAAATTCTGTCGCATTTATCTCAGCAACTATTTATTGTAGATGCTTGAAATTTTAATACACTATTTGTTAAGGCATGCCATATCGTGGGATATATTTTTGTACCAATCGGACGTCAACTTACTGTTATTTATAAATGACGACTTTGCTTATTTTTTAACCAAAATTTTCAAACAAATTTTCGTCAAAGATTTCTCAGCAACTATTTATCACAGATGCTTGAAATTTTAATACACTATTTGTTTAGGCATGCCATATTGTGGGATATATTTTTGTACCAATCGGACGTCAACTTCCTGTTAAATGATGACTTTATTTTTAGCCAAAATTTTCAAACAAATTTCCGTCAAAGATTTCTCAGCAACTATTTATCGCAGATGCTTGAAATTTTTACACAGTATTTGTATAGGCATACCATATTGTGTGATATATTTTTGTACCAATCGGACGTCAACTTCCTGTTAAATGACGACTTTGTTTATTGTTAGCCAAAATTTTCAAACAAATTTTCGTCAAAGAATTCTCAGCAACTGTTTATCATAGATGCTTGAAATTTTAACACAGTATTTCTATAGGCATGCCATATCTTGGGATATATTTTTGTACCAATCGGACGTCAACTTACTGTTATTTATAAATGACGACTTTGCTTATTTTTTAACCAAAATTTTCAAACAAATTTTCGTCAAGGATTTCTCAGCAACTATTTATCACAGATGCTTGAAATTTTAATACACTATTTGTTTAGGCATGCCATATTGTGGGATATATTTTTGTACCAATCGGACGTCAACTTCCTGTTAAATGATGACTATATTTTTAGCCAAAATTTTCAAACAAATTTCCGTCAAAGATTTCTCAGCAACTATTTATCGCAGATGCTTGAAATTTTTACACAGTATTTGTATAGGCATACCATATTGTGTGATATATTTTTGTACCAATCGGACGTCAACTTCCTGTTAAATGACGACTTTGTTTATTGTTAGCCAAAATTTTCAAACAAATTTTCGTCAAAGAATTCTCAGCAACTGTTTATCATAGATGCTTGAAATTTTAACACAGTATTTCTATAGGCATGCCATATCTTGGGATATATTTTTGTACCAATCGGAGGTCAACTTCCTGTTAAATGACGACTTTGTTTATTTTTAGCCAAAATTTTCAAAATTTTCGTCAAAGAATTCTCAGTAACTGTTTATAGCAGATGCTTGAAATTTTTACACAGTATTTGTATAGGCATGCCATATCGTGGGATATATTTTTGTACCAATCGGAGGTCAACTTCCTGTTAAATGACGACTTTGTTTATTTTTAGCCAAAATTTTCAAACAAATTTTCGTCAAAGATTTCTCAGCAGCTATTTATCGCAGATGCTTGAAATTTCAACACACTATTTGTTTAGGCATGCCATATTGTGGGATATATTTTTGTACCAATCGGATGCCAGCTTTCTGTTAAATGTCAACTTTGCTTATTTTGCATATTCACATCAGAGCAGGGGTATCACTAGTGAGCATTGGCTCACAGATATCTTGTTTTATTTTTTCTGACTCTTTATCTACATGTACTTATTGAAGTTTACCTCAAAATAAGTCGAGTTTAGGGATGAGAACTTGATATTTAGACCACCTGACCATAAGAAATTCCTACTGTAAATGTCCTTCTTTAACAATCAGGATCTTGTATTACTGATGTGTTAACTATTGTTTGGTTTTTCTCACTCTGAATTAGGATGGTCTTTCCTTGTATTTATTATGCCATTTTCTTTTTCTAAAAAAAAGTAATGCTGTATACAGGAAAATATTCACCCCCATTTTATGTTCGCCCCTTTCACCCTTGTTGTCAGTGGGCAAATTTAAGACTAGACGAATATCAGTGTTTCAAATAATTTTTTTTATAAAAATATATACTGTGTCTGGGTAAATTCAAGACTGGGCGAAACTATTTGCAAGTGTAGAAGGGCCAAAATTACACAGGGAGAAATTAACCCTGTATACAGTAATTGAAATAAAATCTTATACTCTCCCTTAATATGAAATGTAAAGTAAAATCCAAGGGCTAGTGTCTCATCAATATACATGTATCTCCATCCTCTAGGAGCGGCTTTGTTCGCTAGTTGTTTGCTGCAGAAGTTGTCTAAAGTGGCTGATGATGAAGAGGAGGTAGAACTCAGTCTTACATTGGAACATAATTCTTCGTAAGTTCAAAAATAATTATTTTTTGGGTCACCTGAGTCACCTAGGTGAGCTATTGCCATTGGTCTTTGTAAGTTGTCGTCCGTTATCTGTTAACAATTTTACATTGTTAACTTTTTATTGGAAACTACAAGGCAAACAATTTTACATTGTTAACTTTTTATTGGAAACTACAAGGCAAGTTGTTAATTTTTGGTTTGAAGCACCTCTAGGATTAATGGAGTGTAAATCGTGAAATTTATTACCTTACCATCCCCAGGGCCTCATGGCTAATTATGCAAAAAAGAGTCTTGGTAAAATGGGTAGGCAAACTCGGGCCTGGGCAAAATAAAAGCCGGGGCAGATCAAGATTTTTTAATTTTCTTCGTTATTAATCTTCCAATCTCATTGATACTTTCAGCCTGAGGATATGTTACGGACTGGTATATCTGTATTTGCTGCAAATATTCTACCATATATTCTTTCCAGTTTACTTAATCTTGCTCAGATTGAAGCAAAAGAATGCTTGTAAGTTGGGGATTTGCAATGAGATTGTCATTGAATTAAATGTATTTAAATTAGTTGAATTAACTCGTTTTCAAAGTCATGAGTTTAAATAGCAAAGTGTTCATCTTCTGGTCCATAATTCAAGCAGGGTACTTTGAGGTGGTCACTATCTCAGCTATGTCTAGTTATGAATCAAGGAAACAGTCATTTGTACTTATTTACTTTTTTCATTTGTTAAAAGAAAATACTGGCTCTTTATATTGTATTTGCTATACTGGCTCGACTGATTTCAGGGAGTTTGAGAAGCTCGCCTCAGAGATCCTTGGCATTTGCTGCCTACAAAACCGCTACCTGTCTCACCAGTTGTTGGTCAGGGAACTGAGTGAGTTTGGCAACACCACCCTTTTTTGTCTGGCTGACGAAAACAACTTGATGGACTTCATGGGCCAGACCTGTTGTCAGACCAAGCTAAATGCTATCTGGAAAGGACACATGGCTCTGTACACCTCCAGTATAAAGGTAGCACGAAAAGCCCTGTTTGTAGCACTTTTCATTCACTGCATTTAAATTATAACTAATGTTGTCATATATTTTAATTCAGCAGACTTGCTCTGACATTGTTTATTGATTGTTACGATAATTGCTGTGAATTATTAGTATGAAAGACAATGTATGATTTAATCGTAAGAGGACAAGCATTAAATAGATGTTTATTTTCCATCAATTATTATTAACACCTGGGATATCATTGGTAATATTATTTTATTTTGAATATAATTAATGATAATAAGCATATATTCAGGATTGAAATATCTCTATATGATGTTGAATTATCATAGAGCCATTTTTAATTCCTTCATTTGTTTTCAGATTGTGGCATCCATATTAATACCTTTCCTCATACCTGCCATAAAATTTGTGGACAAGAAAGCGTTACGTGATGAATACGATGATCTAGCACCACTTCATTCGAATGAAGAGGATTTAATGCTTGAACAAGAGGACCTTGCCGTGGGCAAAGACACTCCTGAGAAGTTAACAAGTTCAACTGGAAAGGTGGCTCCTATTCCAGATTCCAAGACAAAGATCCTCAAACAAAAGTTTAAGACTGTCACCCTGTTTGGAGGTGACAATGATGGGAGTGGGGGTTTGAACCTTTTTCGTGCCATTTTCTTCTTTTACACTGCACCAGTAACGAAGTTTACAACAGCAATGGTAAATTATTACTTCCATTGTACAACAAAAAGATTATTCTTTCATACTCATGTAGTTGTTTATATGATTAATAATTATGGAGATCTAAAATCTACTTGATTCAAAATTTTAAGAATTAGATCTATTTTATAACCTTTAAAGTTCAATTTTTAAGATAACAGATAATTTTACTTTATACAGTTTGCCAACATTGTGTTTCTGGGGCTGTTTTCTTTCTTTGTTTTGACTGACCTGCATCCTATTGGTGAGAATGGTGCCCCTTCTCTCGTTGAGATCTTCTCATGGATATACACAATCACTAGTGCAATGGAAGAATGCAGACAGGTATAATGTTAAAAAGCAGCCAGAAATAAATGCATATACTTCTGTGTATATATATATATATATATATTGTGACGATTTCTGGGTTTTAAAACTATTTGTGTGTTGTTATAACTTACTTGTTTTATTTTTATGGTTATATAAATCCTTTTAATCCATTGGAATACAGACTTGTTTACTTTCATTTGGACTAACCGCCATGCTTGCGGTATATTCGGAACTTTGAGCCCGATGTTTAAATCTATTTAAAACTCTTTATAACAAAATAATGACAATTGAAATGAACAATAATAATTGATGTAATTTAACTTTATTAATCGTAATTTCGTATCATAATGTAAAAATATTAAATGTCATGTATTTTATGTCGGTACAACGTTATTATAATATTATTATGAGATAAAATGCGCCAAGTTAGTTGACGCTTATGACGTTGACGTTGTCAACGTCTCAGCATCATCATAACAAGTTAGGGCATAAAAAGACGGTGTTTTGAAAGCAAAGTTCAGTTGACAGTGAAGAGCAACTCGCTTGACAGTGGTATGTATTGACATTACCAAGTCTTTTAGCTATTACTAAAGTAATGCAAGTTTTGTATTAGGGCGTCCTGGATTGGTTCGTCGCTATACTTTTAAGAGTAGATAAATAACGTTGTACCAACCGTACTGTATAACAGTAATAATTATACGTGTTTTATATGGAACCATTCGTTCGTTACAATAAATGGTAAAAACTTTTTACGGAGTATTTATATCAGTTTCGGCAATCGAATATAATAAGTGAACCAACGATTTCTATAAACTGTGATCAGAGTTAATTCTTTTGAACCTTGACGCAAGATAATAATTAAACAGCGACCCATAATTATAAGTTTAAGCATTAACCCGTACCCTCGGTTCGTTACATTGGTGGCAGCGGTGGGATCAGCTGTTTAAAAACTGCAACACTTTTATAATTACGACGATGTCAAGGAACGGAGAAGAAGTTATGGAGGAAAACGACCATATTGAGGAACCTCATCAAGGACAATTTATTGATGGTACCCCAAGTAGAGAAGTTCTTTTACGAGTCAATAACAATAACGACTCCAGCATAATAGGCGATAGTACCAGTGTAAACCCATGTGCGCAAAATAGTTTGCGTATGATTCTCGATGAAATAAAATCTTTGAAATCACAAATGAACTTGTTACAAAATCAAGTAAAACCAACAAGTGATGACAAGCGATTGACAGATCAAAATAATGTGCGTTTTGGCATCAATACCATGTACGAGGACGAACATACGCACAACGCATACCAGCCGTACAGAACCACATCTATGCCGAATTCGTATGATGAACCTCGTAATTACGATTATTCAAGAACAAGTTCGTCATATCCAACGACATCAAGAAGTTCTATTAACCACAGGAACGACGAATTTCGCTCAACCATGCATCCATTTGAAAACATTCGAGAGAGAACACACGATCGTTATGAACATGATGTACCTTACGATGGCTACTTAAGACGTGGACCGGAACCTGAATTCAGACGAACACATGAATCAAAAGGAAGAAAACCGGCAACATTTGATGGTGCTATGAATTGGAACGATTACATAGTACATTTTGACATGATCGCTGAACTCAACTACTGGAGTGACGAAACTAAAGCACTAGAGTTAGCCACGAGTCTACGGGGACCGGCATTAAGCGTTCTAAGTGATTTAAGACCAGAGTATCGATATAGTTTTCGTCACCTCGTTTCTGCACTATCGTCAAGATTTGAACCAGAAAATCAGGCAGAAATTTACAAGACACAATTAAAGAGCCGAGTACGGAGGAAAAACGAATCTATCACAGAATTGATGCAAGATATCAAGCGACTTGTAAGGATGGCTTACCCAAACGCACCCCTAGATTTCCGCGATCAGATTACCAAGGATTCGTTCATTGAAAGTTTAAATGAGCAAGAAATGGAATGGTCAGTATTCCAAGGGAGACCTAGAAATTTAGAAGATGCAGTACGACTATCATTAGAATATGAGGCATTTCAACAAGCACGTGGAAGACGAAACAGAGTCGCGGTACGTATGCAGAGAGAAGAACCAACGGATACAAATAACAGAAATGATGCACATCAAATAGCTCTCATCAGCCAGAACACAGAAAAGAAGTTCAACAAGAAAGGTCCATGTTTCTACTGCAAGAAAGATGGTCACATCAAGAGTGAATGTAGGTTACTACAACGACACATGGAAGCAGAGAAAAACAAGAGTCAAAGAAAATCGGGTCACACCAACAGCGTAGCGACCAAAGCACCAGAGAACCAGGAAAACGTGCAGTAGTTGACGCCAGCGGCCTAACGTCAACTACACAACAAAAAGGGCCACAAGTTTTAGAAATAAAGGGTTCAAGTAATAATTCACTAACACTTGATGTCTTTGTTTACAATTTGAAAATAAACTCTATCATTGACACTGGTTCGTCTATCACAGTCATTCATCCAAAGAAATATTATGAAATAGACAGATGTATGAGACCAAAATTAGAACCAAATTATAGTAATTTAAGAATGGCAAATGGTGACCTTGTTGTCCCAGAAGGTCAGACTGTACTACCATTCAAAATCAAAGGGGAAATAATCGAACACAGAGCAATAGTTGCTGACATTGATGCACAAATGATACTAGGCTTTGATTTCCTCCGAGAACATAATTGTCAGTTACACCTAGGGGAAGGAACTCTTACACTTGGTGACCAGAAGTTAGTATGTGACATTGACAGTGATCAGAGTAGTGTGTTCAAAATTTCTATTCAAGAGACTTTATCTATTCCCCCAAGAAGCGAGATGATAATTGAAGGCAAAGTGCACCCAAATTTAAATGATAAAGAACTCCTCATAGATGGAACGAAACATAACCTTCAACAGTCCGGATTATTAGTTGCAAGATGTCTAGTAAAACCCAAAGAATGTAAGGTACCCATTCGCGTCATAAATGTCAGTGACCAAGAGTTGAAAATTTACAAAGATACTTCTGCAGCTATAGCTGAAATAGAACCAAATGTAAGTGGAGTAGAAACCAAGAATGACACTAACATAGAGCCAGCTGTAGACACAAGCTTTACAAATTACATGAAACCATTATGGGACTCTTGTACCAAGAACCTTTCAATTGAACAACAAGAAATGGTAAGAGATCTTTTGCAGAAGCACATTAAAGTATTCGCAAAATCAAAGACCGACCTAGGGAAGACAAATATTGTGTCCCACAAAATTAATACAGGAGACGCAAGACCAATCAAGCAACAGCCTAGACGGATACCTCTTCATAAGAAAGAAGCAGCAAGAGAGGAAGTGCAGAGAATGCTTAAAGCAGGAATTATAGAACCATCATCTAGCGCTTGGAGTGCACCAATCGTATTAGTAACCAAAAAGGATGGTAGCATTCGATATTGTATTGACTACCGGAAACTCAACGAAGTAACGCAAAAGGATTCATACCCTCTACCACGTATAGATGACTCACTTGATGCATTAAGAGGATCACAATGGTTTAGTTGTTTAGACCTAGCAAGCGGTTACTGGCAGGTTGCGATGGACCCTAAAGATAAAGAAAAGACAGCATTTGTTACCACACATGGTTTTTACCAATTCAAGGTCATGCCATTTGGCTTATGTAATGCGGCAGCCACATTCGAGAGACTGATGGAAAATGTATTAGCAGGTCTGAACTTCGAAATTTGTCTCTTATATATCGACGACATAATTGTTTATTCTAAAGATTTCCACAGCCATGTAAATCATCTAGATGTGGTACTGCAACGATTACAAGAAGCTGGATTGAAGGTTTCTCCCAAGAAGTGTGATTTCTTCAAAGACCAGGTAGCTTTCCTTGGTCACATAGTTAGTCAAGAAGGGATATCAACCTCTCCAGATAAAGTGAGCGCAATTAAGGAATGGCCTGTACCAAAATCAGTCACAGATGTGCGAAGTTTCTTGGGTACATGTTCATACTATCGAAGATTCATAAAGCAGTTTACAGATATAGCCCGACCTCTACACAAACTGACAGAGAAAACAGAAAAGTTCACTTGGACCCCTCAGTGTGATGAAGCATTTAAAAACCTAAAGATAGCCCTCACTTCAGCACCTATCTTAAGGTACCCAAACCTGAACTTACCCTTTGTGTTAGACACAGATGCTAGTGCATTTGCTATGGGCGGAGTTCTATCTCAGATAGAAGATGGAATAGAGAGACCTATCGCATACTTTAGCAAGTCGTTTAATAAACCAGAAAGAAACTACTGTGTTACTAGACGAGAACTTCTGGCAGTTGTGAGTTCTATAAAACATTTCCATCATTACTTATATGGAAAAAACTTTCTGGTCAGAACCGATCATGGAGCACTAACTTGGCTCCTTAACTTCAAAAATCCAGAAGGACAAGTAGCCCGCTGGCTAGAGGTACTACAAACATACAACT
Source organism: Magallana ariakensis (assembly GCA_020458035.1). Lineage (NCBI taxonomy): Eukaryota > Metazoa > Mollusca > Bivalvia > Ostreida > Ostreidae > Magallana > Magallana ariakensis. The sequence goes on from CM035817.1 coordinate 38,820,973, forward strand.
TCAAGATTGAACATCGACCAGGAAAACAGCATGGTAATAGTGATGGACTAAGTCGTCGTCCATGTTCACCTTGTAACCACTGTGATAAGAAAGAAATAAATTACCAGAGCAAAGAACCTGAAAGTAATCCAATACTGAAGGTAAGAGAAGATCAAACGAGCACTCAAAATTGGTACATGACGAAGTCACCAGAAGACCTACAAAAAGAGCAGAACACAGACCCATCATTAGTCAAAATCCTCAAGTGGAAGTTAGAAGATAAACGACCAACCTGGCAGATTGTTGCAAAAGAGTCGACAGAAGTTAAAACATACTGGTCGCAATGGAAACGGTTAATTATAAGAAACGGCGTGCTTTACAGGACATGGGAAGAAAACGAGCAAACCTATCACCAAATAGTGGTACCAAGGGCCTGTATAACTGAAGTAATGAAGTTGGTGCATGACAACCCCACAGGTGGACACTTGGGAGTAGCCAAAACCACCGAGAAAATCCGAGAAAGATTCTACTGGGCATCCTATAAAGAGGATGTGGTGAAGTATATCAGATGCTGTACTATATGTGAGGCACGGAAGAATCCGTCAAGAGCAGCAAGAGGAAAACTTGGTCAGTATCTAGTTGGTGAACCTCTGGAGAGAGTAGCCATAGACATCCTTGGTCCTTTACCACGGACTGAGAAGGGTAACAAGTACATTGTTATCATTTCTGACTACTTCACAAGATGGATAGAGGCATATCCGGTAAAAAACCAGGAGGCAATAACCATTGCAAAGGTTTTTATGGAAGAATTTATCTCGAGGTATGGAGTTCCACTCCAGGTTCACACTGATCAGGGCAGGCAATTTGAGTCAACATTATTTCAAGATTTATGCAAGATGTTGCGAATAGAGAAAACAAGAACTACACCATACAACCCTAAGAGTGATGGATTGGTTGAGCGATTTAATCGTACCCTGGAAGACATGATTAGCAAGTATGTTCAACCAAACCAAAAGAATTGGGATGAAGTTTTACCTTTGTTGATGCTCGCATACAGATCCTCTGTGCACCAGACCACAGGATACAGTCCAGCCAAATTAAATCTTGGAAGAGAGCTGAAACTGCCAGTTGATCTTGTATATGGTCATTACCCAGGAGAAGACCATTTATATGAAAATTTCCACGACTTTGTTGATAAAATGAAAACAAATATAGGAGTCATCCACGAAAAAGCCAGACAGAAAATGATTGAAGTAAATGAAAATCAGAAAAGAAAATATGACACCAATACAAATCAGAAGCAGTATACACCTGGACAACATGTTTGGATCGCGTCTAAAGCCAGAACGAAAGGGAGAAGTCCAAAACTACAAAACCATTGGAAAGGACCCTACATAGTACTTGGCGCTGTATCCGACCTCGTATACAAAGTCAAAAGGTCAAAAACGGAAAAACCAAAATATGTTCACCATGACCAGATGAAATTATTCCGAAGCGAAATAAACGAAACTAAATCTCAATAAAGCGCGTTCAATAAAACAGTTATAATTTATTGTGCGTGAACCAATCCAGTGACCTTTATTTCTGTTAACATTCCATAATATAAAAAAAAAAAAAAAAAAAAAAAAAAAAATAGTGATGATTGTGAAGTGACAATAACTTTTATATTTCAGTACCAAAAGATGTTGTCTTGTAAAACCTGCTTCAGGATGTACCCTACATGGCGCCAACTTAGCAGACACATCAGGGATAAGCATGACAACCAACCAGTGTCGTGCAAATATTCCCAGTATGGATGTGTCTTGTCAATGTCAAGATCAAGGAAGAGCCAATTACTTGCTCATGAAGCAAAATGCAAGTACCACCCAATCAATGGAGGACCAACAAGAAATAGGAAGATCCATCCGCAAGTGGAAAGAGAGATGCCAGGGACCCCAGTCCAGGATGAGCTACCTGCAATGCCACCTGCTGAACTACCTACCACTCCGTCACCCAGGTCATGTGTAGCATTGTTTCAGACCACCCCACCCCTGCTTTCTCCCCTAGCCAAATCACCGCAGCCAACGAGTGCCCTCGATATCCAGGAACGAGAAATGCAGGAGAGTGACGCACCAATGACGACCATCAGCTCCATGGAGACGAACGAAGAATGGAAAGATCTACAACCTATGGACAAAGAAAAGGAAGGAAAAAATGTCTATGATCACCTCCATCTAGACCCAAGATTTTTCTTCCTGGGGGCTCCATCAAATTACAGAGAAGAACATTGTGCTGAAGAACTTAACAATATTAGGGAGAGATCCATTCGCACAGGAACCAGAGCAGTGTCATTTTTCCCACCGATCCTGGATCACATCAGAAAGGAGGAAACAGCTACCCTACCTGATGGAACTACCTACCAATTACGCTCCTTCTGGTACCGTACCTCAAGCACAACTAGATGCACAGCAACCCAGACGGAGGAGACCACCAACTCATCTTCAACTGTGAAACGTGACGCACAAACTCAGTGTTCCGTCCATTTGCAGCTTACCGATTGACTGAGCCAAGTGGAAACGAGGACGTTTCAACTAAGAGGGGGGTAATGTGACGATTTCTGGGTTTTAAAACTATTTGTGTGTTGTTATAACTTACTTGTTTTATTTTTATGGTTATATAAATCCTTTTAATCCATTGGAATACAGACTTGTTTACTTTCATTTGGACTAACCGCCATGCTTGCGGTATATTCGGAACTTTGAGCCCGATGTTTAAATCTATTTAAAACTCTTTATAACAAAATAATGACAATTGAAATGAACAATAATAATTGATGTAATTTAACTTTATTAATCGTAATTTCGTATCATAATGTAAAAATATTAAATGTCATGTATTTTATGTCGGTACAACGTTATTATAATATTATTATGAGATAAAATGCGCCAAGTTAGTTGACGCTTATGACGTTGACGTTGTCAACGTCTCAGCATCATCATAACAAGTTAGGGCATAAAAAGACGGTGTTTTGAAAGCAAAGTTCAGTTGACAGTGAAGAGCAACTCGCTTGACAGTGGTATGTATTGACATTACCAAGTCTTTTAGCTATTACTAAAGTAATGCAAGTTTTGTATTAGGGCGTCCTGGATTGGTTCGTCGCTATACTTTTAAGAGTAGATAAATAACGTTGTACCAACCGTACTGTATAACAGTAATAATTATACGTGTTTTATATGGAACCATTCGTTCGTTACAATAAATGGTAAAAACTTTTTACGGAGTATTTATATCAGTTTCGGCAATCGAATATAATAAGTGAACCAACGATTTCTATAAACTGTGATCAGAGTTAATTCTTTTGAACCTTGACGCAAGATAATAATTAAACAGCGACCCATAATTATAAGTTTAAGCATTAACCCGTACCCTCGGTTCGTTACAATATATATATATATATATATATATATATATATATATTTACTGTATCAGGGTTGGACACTACTGTAGATTTCCAATTAAATGTGAGGAATTAATTTCCGCCTAAAACCCTGAGAAGCAACCTTTGCGGATTTTAAAATCTTGCTTTTATTTTTCAGACAGCTTTGAACTACAGGAAATTATAACCAAAAAATGATGATCAGGGTTTTATATTCTTGCGATTTGATACAAAACAGTGGAATCGCAGAATTAATTTAGTACTCACTTAAATAATGAATAAACAGTAACTTTTCTGCATATTGACTTTAACTAGTTTGCAGGCAATTTTATTTTCCCATCAAAAATTCAATTAAAGTATATTAATTTATGAAAATAATAAGAATAAAACTAGTTTTGATATTTCATCTTAGATTTTAGGAAATATTGTGATGTCTGAGTTTGATCATATTTTAATACATTACTCTATGTATATGCTTAAGAAGTCTGAAAGCTTTGAATTCTTTGTTTCCCCATTGCAGCAATTAAATTAATATAAACAAAAAGCAAGAAAACATCAAGTGGACCTGAACCTTACGATCACAAACTGTAGCCATGATAGTGAAATTTATATTTGAACAGACTAAGCCATGTGTATGCTGGTAGAAGATACTCAAATGAAAGCAATGTGTCGGATTAAATCTTGACCTTTGAAGCATTTATTATAAACATTTTATTACCGGTTTATTACCGGTAGAACAACAGGACTAACAAGGCACAGATTTTGTTAGTCCGACTTGAACAAAATGTTGAACCCTGTGTACATATATTCATTCTGTATTATTTGTAAATCAATGTTTGATTTAAAATAACATCCCTATGTTTGTATTGTAATACTAATGCAATTTTTATCATTATCTTTGCAATCATAAAAAGTGTGTTTATGTACTTCGAATATTGATTGATAGTTTTGTCTAGAAGGCACTTTTAAGTGTCTCAGTATATTTGGCTATACTAATGCTATGGTGCCTCCATTTCATTTATCTGGTGTAGGTTTTAACCAGGGATCAGCGATCTATCTGGTACAAGATTCGGAGCTGGTATGGCAGCGTATGGAACCGCTTTGACTTCCTGATGTACGTTTTCTTTTTTACCTCGGTCATTCTGCGGTTTTCGCTGTATGGGGAGGACTTTATCTGGGCCCGCATGCTGTACAGCTTGACATTGGGAATGTACTTCATCCGCTTCATGCACTACTTCTATGCAGAGAAAAACATAGGGCCTAAAGTCATTATGATCTCCAGAATGGTAAGATGTTGCATTGTTATGGAATGAATTTAATGTAAAACATACAAAATCTAAAAGAGCATGTGATGATCTTAAAGGTTCTTTTTGTGGGTTGAGTGAAAAAAAAAATTGTTTTCTAGAAAATGTTTGAATTAAAATCTCACAAAGGTCACAGGTGATGTTTTCCAGTGTCTTGCGAGCGAGAATAAGAGGAAAATGGCAGCATTTAGTGAAAAATTCAAAATACTTTAAATTACAAATTTTCATTTTCCTTGAATTTCGGTGTCCCACTGTGATTCGGTGAATGGGGTAAAAAGAAATTGGTACTTTTTTCCATACCGTTGGTACTTATCAGATGTATTAAGTTAAAACCTAGCCTTTTATTAAATATCAAGACAAGAATATTTGGCTTCTGCTTCTTTAAGGTACCTAGTTATGTGCGATGACTTATAAAAGACAATGTATAATTTTGGCAGTTGACAGATCTGATGTTTTTCCTGTTGATCCTGCTGGTGTTTATTCTGAGTTTTGGGGTAGCTTACCAGGCCAACTTGTACCCCAACGCTCCCCAACAGTGGTCAGTTCTGAAGGATGTGTTGTACCACCCTTACTGGCAGATGTATGGAGAACTGTTCCTTGAAAACAAAGAAGGTGCCTAATTATTTTTATAATTCATTGATTACATTTTGCTTGTTCCAAAACAGTTGATGTTGTCTTTTACAAGAGATGCTGTCTTCATGTTGCCTTTACAAAAAAGTATTTTAGAATGTAAATAGATCAGGATTTTAAAGTGTAAAATCAGCTGAAGATAATTAAATTTCAAATAAAAACTATTGTTCTGATTTCTGGATACAATTACATGTACTGCTGTTCTATACCTCTTGCCTATCAATTACTTTACACATTAAAAAATAATCCAGTTTTCTTTTTTTTAGAGAGACCTTTTAAAAAATGTACATGTAGTGATATAATCAAACAGTATTTCATTTCTATGTAGGCAGATGATATACTGAAATACTTGTAGTCAAAGTGACTGAAGTGTTAATTTGCTTCAAATGAAAAATAATATACAGAATACATGCATTTCAGTGTGAGGGTATACTTTAGTGTTTGCATTTGTGTTGTAGGGAACGACCCATCAGAGGAAGCAGGGACCTGTACAAATAACGAGACTCTCTGGAGGTCCGGGGAGATGGATCGCTGTCCTGAGAAAAACGCAATGGTTGTGCTGTTGATGGTGACATACATGCTTTTGACAAATATTCTTCTAGTCAACCTGTTGATTGCTATGTTCAGGTAAGCTTTCAAATGTACATGACATGTATTTATAATTTAGTACACTTTTTACATCAAAAAAATTTAAATAAATTTATGGTGTAAAATGTGTATATGCAAGATAATATTAGATACGGGTAGTTATTATTTCTAAAATAAAACTTTTTAAGATATTGATGTACATGTATAATTATACCTCTGCTACGAAGGAGTTGGGGGTATACTGTTTTACCCTTATGCTTCTGCGTGTCTGTCCATAACAAATTTCTGTTAAATTTTTCTCAGCAATTGTTCATTGTGGAAGCTTGAAATTTTAACACACTGTTTGTTTAGGTATGCCATATGATGGGATTTATTTTTGTTTCAATGGCACATAAAGTTCTTGTGAAATGATGCTATATGTTATATTTAGCCTAAATTTTCAAATATGTTTTCCTCAAAGATTTCTCAGCAATTATTAATTGCAGTTGCTTGAAATTTTAACACACTCTGTATATTGGCATACCTTATAGTTGGATCCACTTTTTTACCAATCGGACATAAAACTTCTTTTTAAATGTAGACTTTGCTTATTTTGTAAATTTACATCAGAGCGGGGATATAATCACTAGTGATCCAGCACTGGCTCACAGATCTCTTGTTTTGAAAGTTGTATAATCTTGTATGCATACATGTCATATATGTATGTGTATTGATACATGGGTTAAAGATTTCAGTGCTCCTACCTATAAGCGTTTTTCAAGTAAATGAGGGGAAAAAAAATAATGTGATTCAACATTTATTTTATGTAATTCTGAAGATTAACATGTAGCAATTGACCATTTTAAACAACTTATTTAAACTGCACGTTATCAATATACATGTACTTGTATGTACATATACAGACCTTAGTTTGTTTTTTATAAATTGTTATAATGAATGCAATTTTTTAACAGGTTTAAGCCATCTTCGCTAGCCAAGGGTTTTTGGTCCACTCCGCTCCCCATTAACCCTTGGGAGATCTCATAACGAAAACTCGGTGACAAGCTCCATTTTATGATTGGCTGCAGCCGCGAGTAGCTGATCCAATCGCAGCATTGTAAACAAGCGCTTATAAATAAACTTTAAAAGAAACAGGAATTTTGGTAAAACAAGTTTAGGTACATGTACAAGTGCTCGAATACAGTACCTCCACAAGGATGGTCTAACCAGATCACCTTAAAAAACGACATATTTGACTGGATTGAACAGAGATTTACCAACTTTTCAAGGCTCGTGTGATTGAAGTATTGGAAGTAAACATGGCGAGTAAAGAAGTTGCCTATCCCGTTAGTATATACGTCCCTGCTTATGGTTATTGCTTTTAAAGGTTCAATGAGCTGTTTTTTATTTAATTTCTTTTGTCCACAATAATTACAACAACGATACCTGGTTGTATGGCTTGAATACATTTATATATAGTGACTTTTTTACTCCCGGTACAGGTCCCTACAAACACTATAAATAAAACATTCCATACAGTACCGTCAACGCGGATCCCGTATTTAACCACGCTCCCCCCCAGTTAGTTAATCCTTTCCGTGTTACACCATCATGGTTAATTCATCGCGGTCCTCGCTGCAGCCATGTTTAAACCACGGCGATGTGACCTACCATTAAGATGATCAGAGATTTTTACCTGTACGCTATTAGACAATAAGACGGCCACCAAACATTGAGAGTCAGTCTATACAGGCCATGTCTGATGTATTGTGTTCATTTCATATAAAATGATTACGTATTTAATGCACGTTTTTTTAAAGTCGTTATCAATTATTTTAGGGAAATTTCAATTGAAAATTCATCTGCACCCATGATAATTCTCACATAACTGTGGATATAGCTATTATTTCAAAAATATTAATCATTTTCATAATGTTATCTACATGAAGGAGAGGGTAAGAACTAGAACCATTTTAACAAGAGCTTGGACTTTGGGTAGTTGGTGTCAAACAGCATTGTGACGTAATCCTGTCTATTTCATCATACGCCACTCAGCCATTGCTCATTGAAATCAACAAGATTTGTCTGGCTTTTGAGTAAAGACTATGCAATCGGTGTATATTTCACTTGAAAACAGCGTCATTTTAACCTGTTTTGATGCAATAAATAGATAGTCACATCCTACTGAAAGTCCAAGGCCTTGTTAAAATGGTTCTATAACATATTTTATTTCCTCGATTTTATAATGATTTTAAACATTTCGACTTCAAAAATGTTTTTAATCCATATCAATTTGTAGCTCGTTTTATGGCAGAGTATATTGCTGCTCATGACAATTAACCTAGTCCGTGACAGGCACATGCTACACGAAGAACGTTTACCTACGGTCAACGGCATAATATGAAAATTTTACTTTACCCTTAAAATACTAAATTATATCGATTTGAATTTTTTATGTGTTCAATATAAAGCTACAACACAAATGTAGTATTAGCTGCGAATAACGTTTTTTGTAACCCCCACACCCCCCCACCCCCCCCACCCCCGATTTATAACCGTCAAAGGTGTGAAATCATCGTCCAGGCAGGAAATCACTCTACGCTTGAACGCACAGATTACACAGGTATGAGGCAAGTTGATAATCTGTGTATTAACGAGTGACCATCAGGAATTCTACCTGTTTTTCAAATAATTTTTGCGAACAGTAACAATACAGTAAAACTTGTTGAATCCGGATGTTGTGCATTCCGGCATGTTGTCTAATCCGGCGAACTTATTCAGTCCCCTGACATTTTCCTATTAGTTTATGTTTAAAAAATGTTGTGCAATCCGGATCTTGTCTATTCTGTAAACTGGCCAGTATGAAAAGAACCGACTGCTTATAATTAATTACTTGGAGGTTATCTCCCGTAATCCGTCCACTTATCGATCGGCCTTATGCGGGATAATTACTGGTCTATTATCGACCAATTTTCTCGTCGCTGTAATTTATTTAAACAAATATGAATATAAATCCAAACGAACAACTCATTTCAGTTTATACCGTTAAGTCTTGTAATAAATAAATACTCATTTTTTAAAGCCAAAATTAGGTCAAAAGTTGCGTATTATACTTCACCCCACTTCAGGTAGTGATTCTGGATACCGCGGAAGTAAGACTGTCGATATCGTTTGTAATGCGCGTTGTATGGTTACACTTACAGAGTCACATTTTATTTTCTCAAAATGCTTCATTCTTCATTTCATTCCCGTGTATTTGAATACCTGCTTCAAAACAGTTCTCGCCATTACGTAATCAGCCACTTGTTGACTTGTTGCGTGGTCAATGTTTGTTTAACAGTTTCCGGTGAATCATGCACTTGTCTCGTGTCAGACTTTTCAGGTTATTTGGGTGTTGGAAAATTTATCAATTACGATGATTTGATTGAAAAAGTATTTCCCTTTAACTAATCCCGTTATGCAATTATTATTTTCCAAATAAAAAATGAAAATGAAAATCAGCACCGTAATCACGATCGTGGAGGTCTAGTTTATTTCAGAAGAATTGAAAATACTGCAAGAATAGACGATCAAGACCTACTGCATTAAATATTAAAATGAATTTGCAACAATGTCCTCCAAACCGGATGTTGCCTAATCCGGCCAAAATTTTCAGAACCATCCTCCGCCGGATTAGACAAGTTTTACTGTAAATGATTATTTATAAACTGTTCTTTAACTGTTAAACATGTTTAAGATGGATCCCCCTCCGCAAAAAATAATAAAACCATCAATATTAACTAAACAAGAGAGAGAGAGGGGGGTCGATGCTCAAGACAATTAACCTAGTCCTTGACAAGCACATGCGACAGGGTGAACATTTACCATACGATCAAAGGCATAATATGAAAATTTTTCTTTACCTTTAGAATACAAAAATATATTGATATCATTTGATGTGTGTTAAATATGAAGCTATTACACATATGTGGTATCAGTTGCGAAAAATGTTTTTTGTAAACCCCCCCCCCCCAACACCCCCCCCCCCCCAACCTTCAATGTTTTATGACTGTCAAAGTAAACTGTATTTGACTTTAGCCCCACAAAGGTGTGAAACCATCGCACGGACAGGAAATCACTCTAGGCTTGACCACACAGAATACACAGGTATGAGGCAGCTGGATAATCCACGTAATGATTGACCATCAGGAATTCTACCCTTATATCAAACAATTTAACTAACAGTAACAATAATAATTGTTTCATTTTACTGCCTTAAACTGTAAACTTTTTCCCCGCAAAAAAACATAAAATAATCAATATAAACTAACGAGAGAGAGAGAGATAGAGTTTTCTCTTTAAACAAAGTAGTACATGTATACGAATTAAACTTTACAAACACAGTGTCAAGCATTAAATTAAACATCATTAACAGTGTTAAATACTTTATTGTTTGACATACTTCTTTTTTCTTTACTTGAAATGAAAACTAATAGAACCTTTATCATGGAAGAAGCACGTTGTGCAGCTCGTGGGCTGATTTGATTGACAAGTGTAGCACGTGAACTCACACTGAAACTGCGTGTTGGATTCAATCACAATGTACCCTTCCATATTCTTTTATGAACACTAAACTTATGAATACTTAATATTAGTATATTTCAAATGAATGTATGTAAAATTAATCCTAAAACCCATTTTCTCTCTCTCTCTCTCTCTCTCTCTCTCAGATCCTATAGAGAATATTTGGATCGATGACACTCATAACTTTGATGTCAACCTGAAAAAAATCTTTGCGACCTTAAATTGCCATAAACCGCTTTGCAAATTTTTATATGATAAGTGGTTAGCGCACTGTTTTCCAGTATTATATTACTTGTACAGAAAACCTTGCCCATTAACAAGTTGATTAAGAACTTAAAATACATAAAAAATACAAATATAATCAATACATGTAAATGAGTATTTTCTGTTTTTAATAATACGATTGCAAACTGGCTGAAAGTTTGTTGAAACTCGATCGCGCAGACTTATAGATCAGCAAATGCATTTCATTTCATTAATTTAATTTACCCAGTTTGCAGTTTACGTACATGTAGATTGAACAGAAAAGTTTCAATACTTCCTCACAATTTAAGACTCAATAAAAAAAAGAAACTATAATCCGACTGCCAAGCATACTTATCAAATTTTGAATAGGCCACGTCAATTTGAATGGATTGTAAAATAAAATGAAATAGAATTGATGAATGATTTTAATCAAACACATGCTATAAATTCAACATTTAAAAAAAATATATCGTATGTTATTTTAGATAGTTCCATTAAATAAAAATGATATATACATGTAGTTACGAGTAGCTGTCAATTAATTTTTAGTCGAGGGAGATAACTCGCGTTTCAGTTCGATACTTTTGTTCACCTGAAATTTATCGTCAAGATCGCGGCGGTGTTGACATGCTGGAGGACGATACTGTGCATATATGCGGTTTTACCCGAGACACCTGTCTTAAACCGCGTTGCAATTTGGACTGCAATGGTGCGCGGAAAATACGGGATCCGCGTTGACGGTACTGTACTTTCTCTAGGTTATATCTTCATTCCTATTTAATAGCATCGTTAATGATGTTCCTATATATTCTCGCTAGTCAACATGTTTTCAAGTTGTATTTATGGTGTAGCGCGTATGTTACCTGTTGTTTCATTGGATTAAAATGTAAATGTACAAGGGGCGCAACTCAAGTTGCTCGCTAGATAGCGTGCCACCGCATCACAGAGTTTTCGTAATGAGATCTGCCAAGGGTTTATGGGGAGCGAAGTGGACCGAAAACCCTTGGATCCCGAAGATGGGTTTAAGCATGATGGTTGAATTTATAAATAGAACAACATCAGTTAAAGTTGAAATGTTCTTTTTTTTGCCTTTTGACAGTGACACATTCCAGAAAGTCCAGGATAACTCTGAGAAGGTGTGGAGGTTCCATAGGTTTTCCCTGGTCTATGAATACTATGAGAGACCCGCCCTCTTTCCGCCATTGATCATACTGAATCACATGTACCGTGCCATCAGGTGGCTGATCATGCGGTGTAGCAAGTGCTGCAACAACGGAATACACGCCAGAAACAGCTTCAGTGAGTCTTGATTGTGTCTTGAAGCTTAATGAACACGACTTGTAAAAGGCATTTTCCACCATATTTCTCTTCAACTGCCATTATTCTATGAACCTTTATAAAAAGCCACTTATTTCTTGACAACTAATTCTTAGTATTTTGCTGCATAGGCCTCACTGGAGCTGATCATTATATTACTTGGTCAGGGTGAAATTATCAAATTTTAACCTCTATTCCAAGCCAAGTGAAATGCAACATTAAATATTCAAGTCAATGCATTATAAACAGATGAATTGCACTTAAAGATTAAAAATGCACAATCCTAGTCGAAGTCAAGTTGAGTTGGCCATAAGTTCCAGGTATGCAATCAAGTGTGATGAAATATTTGTTTACATACATATACTGGTACTTATGTGCTGGTTTCTGAGATAGCATTGCTCTAGACTAAATTACCTTTTCATGAGTCGTGTTCAGCTATATATAGATTAGAATTGTCACAGTATTAATGAAATTTTTTTTTTATTAGGCAATGGGTTAAAGACTCTTTGAAGTTTTCAATTGTTTTGCATAGTGAAAGGCATTTTAATGTACAGTTTGATTTTGATTTTGAAACAAAATGAATATACATTGAATGGGATTACAAAATTAATAAATGTTTTTCTATATAGATGTATTTAAGAAAGGTCAGATATTCCATTTTTTATTATTTTATTTTTCCTGTGTGATTTCATTATAATTTACCCTTACATCATTCATTTTACATGTACTTATATCCCATTTTAAAATACAAGTAGATGTACGTATATAATTTATTTTTTCATGTAAGTTACTTGTAATATTTTGATGCACTGCAACATTTAGGAAACTGAAAGTAGCTTCATTTTACCTCTGTATCAATACATGTAGTAACTGTACAATACTTCACTTCCCCTAAACAAACCTACTTGGTCAAGTACTTGCTGTTTTTGAGTTGACTGCACTAATATATACATTTTCCTACAATTTTTTGGCAAATAAATTACAGTGATTTAATATTTATTTTTCTGTTCATTTCTGAATGATTTTTATTGGATATGAAAATATTTAGAAAGTTACATAAGATACTACTCTGAGTAATATTAATTGATTAAATCCGAAATTTGAAGTGTGTGGCTTCCTTGTTTGATAAAGGAGGCTTAAAACTAACATAATTAAGGTACCTCACCACACCTAGACTTCAACCTTAAATTTAAGACACTACGTCACAAGATGGCTATTTAAATGCTTTGTTAAATTGTTTGTATCGATCAACCAATTTGTTTGAATATCTTCATAGCTCAGTGGATAAAGTATCGGGCTTGTGAACCACAGATAATGAGTTCAAATCTGCCTGGGTATTATGTTCACATTTGCAAAATTAAATTTTGAAGATATTTTTTTAATGTAAAATTGCACATTTTTTCACCTATTTGACTTGTATACTTATCCATCATGCTATCTATCATAATCAAGTATTTTCTGATGATTTGAGAAACTATTTTAAGGTGTAGTGAACCACCTTAAAGATTACTTAGGCAATTGCACATGGCCATGTTTTACTGGTACATATATAGCTGATTACTTGGTGTTATTGTATATAATTGGTACTCATGCAGTCTTAAAGTACTTTTGAATTAAGCCTCAACTCCTTTTGAAATACTGGGTACCAATTCTGTAGTCTTTGTAACTCTCTATTCCAAATTATTATTTATTGGTGCTTTCATATTTCAAAATTACACCACTGCTTAAGAACATGGTGAAAGAGATGTACTGTAGAACTCTCTAATGTGATATATTTTTTTCAGAACATTGAATATATAGTCATCCCTGGATGTTGTAAAGCCTCCAAGCATAGCATTAGTACATGTACATTAGCATTGATAAGATACCAATGCATTAACTGATATTTTTTTGTACTGTGTTAACTCTCTATTGTGTGAATCTGGGTATTGGAGCATTAACTGTTTCAGAACTGAAGCTGAGTGAGAAGGACCTCAACAGACTGTCTCTGTTTGAGCGTGGGGCGATGGAGGAGTACATGCACTCTGTGTTTTCCCTGGAAAATGACAAGATAGACAAGAAAATACAAACAACATCTGAAAGGTACACTTCTCTTTAACAGGTCTGGACCAATCGCCCAAACGGGATATAATAGCCCGTTTGGGATATAATATCCCAAATGGGAGATAAATTTGAAATGCAAAAAATAGACATGTTTTATTTTGCTCAAAATATGGTAAATCCGCTCCTAATGCATGAAATGTAACAACTTTTTCTGTAAAAGTAATATTGTGGAGATTGATCCCTAAGTATATCCAAAATTTCTTGGGGATCAGTCTTAAAAAATCTAGGCTTATAGAAAAACTTGCTAACCAAAAAGTTGTTGCATTTGATATACATTAATGTGGATTTATATAAAAAATTAACAAATCAAAGATAATAAAAAATTTTGCACTTTAAATATCCCATTTGGGCATGTTTTCTTTTATGGGAGGTTTTCTTTTGTTTGCACATGAATTTTCATAAAGATTAGTTATACACATGTATATTCCTTTTGAAAAAAAACAAGATGTAACTTTAAAAAAAAATTTAATACCAAAATTTTGCTTCAATTGATTTTCGTTGATTTATAGACTGGACAGAGTAATTGAGGAACTGGATAACATTAAAGACAATGTAATGGCCAAGGAGAGATCGTTTGGTATGGAGGCTCCAAATACTGCAAGGTCCACATCTGTATCAAACATTGACACAGAGGTCTATTCATCCAGGTAATTCAAACTGGGTCATTATACCTTAGAGGTTGTAAGCTGGTGTGAAACATCCTCTAGTCTTGGTGAAAGCTTTCTTTGATATCTCAAATAAATAAGAAATTGAAAAAATGTCTTGCTATCAACCTTTTTCCCTCCATATTCTTACTGCTCGGGAAGCTATGAAACTATGAAAATTAATGCTCTCTAAGATTTGCCATTTTAAAAATATACCTTGATACACTGTGTGAATGTTGATTGAAGAGACGTATGTGTGTTCTGTCCACCATCATATTTAAAATATATGAACACCAGAAGATATAGATTTTAATGGGGCCCCAAATTTATATATAGCATTCAATCCTGGACAACATGATAAAATATCGAGCTTTTCTTTAAATACCAGGTAGTCCCCAATAATTGAAGATCAAATGCAAAGTGTTTTTGTCCTGTCTGTCTTTTTGCACAAACTTCATAATATCGCTAGAACTTCTGAAACATACCAGTAGGAGCTAAATAAACTCCTTAAAATTGTCATTCATACATGTGTATATTCAAGTACTGATCAATGATCTGTCAAATATTCTTAGATTAAGACCATGTCACCATTCTTTTATCTGTGATTAATACTTAAGCAACTACCTAATAGGGATCACACAACTTTATTGTTAATACATGTATATTTTAGATTCCTTTTTTGCATCTCCAAAAAGCCTTGTTTGATTTTTGTTTTTGAACAAACATCTCGTTTTCACTAACCCTTGAATTGTCAGTTTCATTTGATTGTCACACAAAGAACATTTTTATAGTATTTTTGTAAACTTTTTGAACAGGAAAGCTCATTCACAATTAGAGGTGGAAGTGGACCAGTTGTCAAACTTTGTGAGGGAAAACATGCTTGCCCTGAATTCATCTGTACTTCGTTTGGAGAAACTGGTTATGGCATCCACAAGACAACAGCAGCAAACTCTGGACATCACTAACATGCAGTCAGAGACCTGATCGTGCAGGCTGTTGTAGGGAGAGTTCTCTGTTTAATCTGTGATATATAATCTGTATCAGGGTACTGTCTTTAAAGATAGATTTTAACTCAACTAAACTGGAATTCAGCCAAAGTTAATCTTTTCTTTACATACTCTCAGCATCAGTTCGCAGTTACAAGAACATTGATGTCACAATTTTTCAAGAATTATACAGGTTATTAAGTTTATTATGAACCAAGGCAAAAGTGTGATTTTCCTTGTAGTGATGGCAGATACTTGTGTCTGAACTGTTACTGTTGAACTAGTTTAATAGTACATGCAACATTGTAAATTATTATACTTTCATGTTAAATACTGAAATCTGATTGGTTTAGACGCAGTTGACAATCCGTTTCCTTACCCTCAGCGTTAGCAACAAGCTTGGCAACGGGCCGATAGAACGAATTGTTACATGCGCGTAAATTATGCGCGTACGGTTCGCCGTTAAATTCACGTCATTTCTATATAAAATCAGTAAAACTTTCTCTAAAATTAAGACATTCAGTATAATAAAATAAATAGTGCCTGTTTGGGAGGGTAACCGTTGAAATTGACACCCCTCGAAAACCATTGTCAACCTCCGCTTCGCGTCGGTTGACAATGATTTTCTC
Organism: Magallana ariakensis; assembly: GCA_020458035.1. Classification (NCBI taxonomy): domain Eukaryota; kingdom Metazoa; phylum Mollusca; class Bivalvia; order Ostreida; family Ostreidae; genus Magallana; species Magallana ariakensis. The sequence continues at coordinate 38,837,356 of CM035817.1, forward strand.
GGGGTGTCAATTTCAACGGTTACCCTCCCAAACAGGCACTATTTATATAATAATAGTGTATGTGCATTGAACTTGCATTTAGCCTTTCAACATTGATGAGTGTGCCTTACGCATTTTTTTTCAACCTTATTATTCCTTTTCTGTCACTTTTGTTCCATTTCAGTAATTTGTGATCCTCTTTTAATAACAAGTTTGGAGAGAGAGAGAGAGAGAGAGAGAGAGAGAGAGAATAATAATAGGAGAGTAATAGCAGTATGTGAATATGATAAAATATTAATCATTCGCAATTTCAGCTCACTTAACCAAGGTGTCTGAGATATCAATGTTGGAGATACCATAGTTTAACTGTATGTGCTGCAGATCTTATAATGGAAAAAATTATTTCTAATACTTTTACATTAATAATTTTATTATTTTTTATAAGTACTTTTTAAAACTATTTATTCATGGCAACTTTTCTTATGTTGTTAAACGTTTATCTGTGATACAACTGTACAGGATTTTTATTTAGATTCTAGAAGGTTTTGATCTGATTCCTCGCATATCACAAGTCATTTTACTTCTAATTTAATATAGATATCAAATCAAAAAATATGTGAGAATGTTCATTGGTTGTATTTGTTTATTTTTATACATGTTTATTTTTGAAAATTAATGTAGCGATACTCATCTACTTTCTTCATGATATTATCAATATTGTTAAACCGAACTACTCAGGGTACATGTACAATGTACTTGTTTGAATTTAGTAAAAGGAAATGTTGCATCAACATTTCACTTCAAGTGATCAGATTTTTTTTTAGTGTACATGTATACTTTGTGAGAATTTTCTCCTTCAAGTATTTAAGTTTCCACTATCTTTCATGTGTTAATAATCAGGTTATATTTTTTTTAAAATAGTAGAAAATGTATGGATAAGTTATGCATTTGACTAATTAAAAAAAAATAGTCACAAGTAAGGAACAGATTGATGGAATGTGTATTTTGATCATGATCTGATTTTTAATGTTCCACTGAGCACTCCCTCAAAAACAATGTACTAAGACTTCTAGTCCGTCCATTTTACTAGAACATTAATTATGAGATTCTGACATTAGTTGTATTTGTTGATTATTTATACATGTTCTTATAATCTTAGTCTCTTAATAAATATTTAACTTGTCAGTGAATGGCTTTGTTTTTTATGATGTTCATTTGTTGAAAATATTAGGTAGTCACACAGGCACTGGAAGTTATTGTAAATATATTGTATTTGGATATATACATGCACATACAATATATTTACATACAATATTATAAGAATATGGAAAAATTTAATGTTGCTTAAGTTATTTTCAATGACACTTGCATTTTTTTATTGGGTTTTCAGAAGGACAGTAAAAATGTACATGCACTAGAAATGCTGCAAGCAAATACTGCTTTTGAAACTTGTAAACGAGGATTTATTTCTTGTGATTAAATTTAAGCGGTTCCATTAATTGATCCTGTGATCAGGAACAAACGATTTCTAGAATATTTCTAGTCTACATTTTGGAATAGTATGGTCTTCTCGATTACAGTGTATTTAAACCAATTTTTATAGAATTTCCGTTATGATACCCCTACCCTACTTCTGAAGAGAATTTAATTCAATTTAAACTTACAGAACTAAATAAAACAATTGGAACTGGTATAGAGATGTCTGTCACATTCAGCCCAGATTGTTTTGAATTTAAATATATATTTATCGATAAAAATATAACGTCAATGTGCCTCCATAGACACGGGAGTTCTAAGTATAAACTGGAATTTTCTTGTTCTAAAAATAGATCATATGCCGACTGATAAAAATAGGGTACCCTATGTTGAGGCAGATTTTCTACATTAATGAGCAAAATTAAACCTTTTTCTCAACAAATGGTTGTGGAGAGGACACCAATTAACCCCTCTGCTACTTTTTCAGATTTTTAAATCTTCATAATAAGTCTGCAGCTGCGCAGTTCTACAGCTGTTCTAAGTAATTGAAAAAGCATTGTTCTGTTCTGAAATAGATATTTTGCATACAAAACAACATGTAGAACCTCATATTGATTGCTTTTTCATCTTTAGACAACAGTTTTGGCCAGTTTTGTGCAGAAACAAGCCAGTTCAAGAAATGTTTACATTTTTGTTCTCAAATGTACAAGATGGCCACACATTCCCCTGAAGTAGATGCATTGAAAAGAAGCAAGATACTATCACTTTATTATTGAAATATAATGATAAGGAGAGTTACAAATGTATTGGTGACAAATTATAGTGTTAAAATGTTAAAACTTTTATCGACAGTAAGAAGTAACTTACTCCATAGCCGAGAGGACAAAGTGTCGGCCTTGTGATCCGTACATCCCAAGTTCGAATCCCAAAGGGGCCTTTGTTGTTATTTACCGAATTGAATTTTTTAGATATTCATTTTTTATCCCCACACTGCATTTTTTTCGCTTATTTGACATATACATGCATACAGTTTATTTATCATTATATCTTTCATAATAAAATAATTTACTGTTAATTTGAGTGACTTCTTCCAGGTGTGTTATTCCACCTTTAAGTTCAACATAGAAATATATAGGGAACATATTTTAAATTTTCTTTTAACCACTACAACGCTATAATTTGTGAGATTACTATGCAGGCATCCTCACATAGAGTAAATTCTAAATTGTTCAAACCGTGACCCCAGGCCAATACTGGGGCCGAAGGAGGATTCAAAGTTCAACATTCAAATATATGGGAAATGTTTTTAAAATCTTCTTTTAAAGAACTACAATGCTATAATTTGTGAGATTTTTGTGCAAGCATCCTGAGGTAGTGTATATTCTTAATTGCAAAAATCACGACACCCGGACCAATATGGGGGCCCAAAGGTGAGTTCAAATTTCAACATTAAAGCATATAGGGAAAATCTTTTTACAATATTTTAATTAATTCCATTGCAACTATTTGTGAGATTACTGTGCAAGCATCCTAAGACAGTGTAGATTCTAAATTGTACAAATCGTGACCCCTGGACCAATACGGGGCCCCAAGGTGGGTTCAAAGTTCAGCACAGAAGTATATAGGAAAAATGTTTAAAATCTTATTCTCAAGAAAATCAATATACTTCTTAGTTAAGTTACATTACTATGTAAGCGTCATACATGTACCTTCATATCCTCTTTTCAAGGTCACAGCACAGGTGCATGTGTGTCACAGTGACTTTCTTTCATTTATTATAATCATTTATAGTTCATTTTACAATTTTGTTATTTTTGTTACGTTGAGGCCTTGGATCATAAGATTGCCCAGTTGAAACATCTTAGATCTTTTAAAAGATATGACATCCAAAAGAGTAGGCTTCTTTTTATATATTGTATAATGTTATGTCAAATATTGGAATATACGAGAATTTTTGTGAGTTTAACAATATTTTTAAAGAGTTTCATATTAAAATAATTCGAAGAAGACTGATACATGAACTGTTGTTCATGTGAGCGATGTGGCCCATGGCCCTGTTGTTATTTTCCCACCTGATGAAATAATTTGTTAAACGATTTATTTCAAAAGATGTGGGTCTAACCAAGACCTTTCATTTGGTATGAAGAAGAAGGAGCTGGTCCCTATTTTTTTTAGAGTTAGAGTCTTCGAATGTTTTTGTCAATACTTGTAAAGGACGAAAAATTTCTAATGCATTATGCAAAGTTGTTAGGAAACTCAGTTTAATTTTGATGCCATCCGTAATATTGAAGTAGTTGTTTCTATTATATTTTATAATAGTAAATTTCTGCAGAAACAGTTTTAGTCTGATCGGCTCATTTTCCGTGGGGGTGCGCATATTGAAGAAGTTATTAAAGGGCACTGACCGATACATACAGCGCGTAAAGATGATTCGACATAAAATTCCGAAATGTAATCATTGAAAAGTATATTTTAATTTCATAAAAATGAACCTCTTTGACTTGAATTTATTTGCTTGTTTCAAAACTGCACCCTTCTTTATGATATTTAATTACAGTTCACAAAACGAACCGTACCGTGCAAGAAGCGTGCAATGAATTAATTTATGCAAAACCCGCCGCAAAACGACCAAAAAAGCGTATCGTACCGTGCAATAAGCATGCAACTTCCATATACGGATTAATTGACCATTGTCGTTCGATGAGGACGGATGGAGATTATCACTGACCAAATAAGTTCAATATTTTGCCAGATTTTTTTTAAATACGGGATTAAATAATACATGTATATACTTAAAATTTGTGATGTTATTTTTATTAAAACCGTTACAAAAATTGTTTCATTTATTTCCTCTTCTTAGACCTTTGTAGAAACCTCTAATGATACAATATCCACCAAAGATAGGTTGCTACAGACCTTCATCATTTCTTTGGCTATCGACAAAGTTTTCATAAATGTTAACACAATGGGTGGTAATACTATAGCAATTATTTTTAAGAAACGTTTTAAACATTGTGTACATACTGAACTTTACATAACATGAAGTGATTCTCAAAGAGAGAGAGAGAGAGAGAGAGAGAGAGAGAGAGCTCTTTTGTGTGTGAAAATTATAATACTTATATTTAAGTTTAATCACTGAACTTAATTATTTCGACCATTTATTCGTTTTAACTAGGTTTCTGTAGTCGGTCATTTGAGCGGAATTTTATTTCAGGACTCAACATGCTGTGCCTGTGAATTGTATTCACAACATAAAGATGCTTTACAAATCCATGGACTGACAGTCATCGAGGGACGCACTGGTAGGTCGGGTAGAAAATCAAACTAAAGAAACGTCGGAATAAAGTCGAATCAATACTTTTCTTATCAATTTTAATGGATTAGAAATATTTAATGATTTCAATATTAGCGTAAAAATTGAAAGATGTTCGTTAAAATTATCGACAGGCTTAAATTAAAAGCAAAAAACAATAGCGCTAAATTAAAAATTATGTGTAAAATTGAATACGAATGATGTCAAAATTAAAATTCCCCTCCGCTCCAGGTTTGCGTTTAACACGACCTATCAAAAACGGGGGAACGGATGATAGTTCTAATTTTAATAAAATTGAAATAATACATCATAGAAATAAAGAAAAAAAGCTTGTCATAGTCACCACGAAGTAAATCGGGCAAAAGTTAAACAAAAGTATATCGGGAAAAAGTCAAAAGCGTTTAGGCCACGCCTACAAATGTACCTCATTCATAAAGAGCGCAAACCGAAGCAGTAGCACGTCTCAATCTCTGTATTCCGTACACTAAAGCAAAAGTGTATTAAAACGTGACATGAAAACTTAATAGGCTGGCAAACGAACACTGGACTGGTTCCAATTAAACGTTTTCTTTTAACTATTATAGAAAGTTGATCGATAAATATAATGTTCATATTAACGGGTTGATTTTAAATTAAAATACATTAAAAATTTTCCTACGTCGGCCGGTGATGCACGATTATGCATTGTTCGCTACCTCATATCCCGAGTAAACATGCGGTGTAATCTTGTTTAAAAATTTTGAATAGTCCTTTCTGCAAAGTTACTTTTTGTTTCATTTTCCGTAAAAAAAAAAATGTTTACCCTTACCTTTTATTTTTTAAAAATGCGGACACCCATCGATTTTTAAATTTACTTCCTTTATCGGTTCTCATTTCTTTGGTTTTCTTCCGGAAGCAAGATTTTATTTTAAACCTTCTATAACGTTCGACACTGTTTTTTGTTTCAAAGGAGTTGTAAATATATATCTTGAAAACATGTCTCATAAGACCAAAATATACTGATGCCTTTATTTTCCTTAGATATGTTTCGCACGTCTTGTAAAACACTATCCAATGTGGTGTCCATAGAATCGGTTAAAATGACGCTTGGGAAACTTTTCTAAACTCTCTATTGAAGTGAATACGGTTCTAAATCCGACAAAAAAGTCTTTAATTCCCTTTAAACTAATTATACGTTTCCCTTCTTATATTTTACAATGCGATACCATTTATAAGGACCTGTGAAAGACGCAACATGTTTGACGTTGGTCCATATATTTTCCAAGCACCGTCGTTCATCTCTGGTCAATACCATTATGATCAAAGAGGTTAACGAAGTAAGAAGTTTCTTTTTAATCCACTCTCCTTTTTTTATGACTGCGTGAAATTTTAAAAAATTCAATAAAGATAAATTTATTTTAAAAATAGATAATGTAACCAAATTCCATTTTTACACAAAAACATTGACCCGCATACATGGACACTATCTAAACTTAATATAGCTACATAAGTATTGAACACATGAAGTGTCTTGAACACAATGATAATCTGTTCTTTAACAATCTAATAGACCATCCAGCCGTTATGATTTCATCGTTAACATTGCAAATAACCCATCTGATTCTGGTGATTTTAAGAATCCTTAACCTCTTTTAGTGGATCTCCAATCTTCTTTTCGACATCAGGTATAAGAATTTTTTTAATTCCATCTGTTCGAACGTAATAGAGGCTCCTTTTCTGTTTGGGACTATATCATCTTTCCCAGGTGGCATACACCACTTCCTAATGTTGACCTAGGTAACTTGTTGTCGATAGTGTTTCGTCTGAATTAGTGAATAAAGAAATGTAGTGTTTTGGGTTCAAATCCTGTTGGTGTGTTCTTTTTTCTATTTTAACTATTTTGTGTTTAAATATCTGCTGATATAACATTTGGTTTACCAATAGAATAAATATGCCGTTATTGATTTTATTGCATTAATAGTAATAGTTAATAGTATATTATGATATACAACATACACTGTATCTAATAAAACTTAATAAAAATATAAACGCATTCACATTTTACAAATATACATATAGATATTCAACGATTTACCCATCATTGCTCTTTTCAGAATGCTTGTAAGTGTTTTTAATAGTAAGAATATACATGTACTTCAACTTTCTAGGTAAAAATACCTTGCAATATTTAAGTAATCATTTTTTTCGAGCATGCAAAAAGTTATAGACATTTAAATCCCAATTGATTTGTGATGATCACTACTGCAGACTTTCAAACTTGAGCTCCAACTATTCATATCAAGCGTTCGACGTGGCATTATTTCATGTTTTAAAAGACATTCGCTAGTTTCCCAGCTTTCGGCAAAATCGTAAGCGTTTCGGGTCATTTCTTTAAAATCTTCCTTTTTGTCAAACTAACAACTCTCATTCAAAGTCCACATCGTTTGGTCTAAATTTTTTAAAATGATCTTTTTTAAAGCACCCCATGCTATTATTTTCCATTTGTACTATACTCTTTGCCAATCGATAATGGTCGGGTTTTTTTTTTTCAAAATTATTTAAAAAAAATAATGATCTATTCTTCGCATGCTAACTATTTCACATATCAGCACATACATAATGATACAGTTATTACAAGGTTCCTTTGTATGGACCCGTTACTATTTATAAATATTAATGACTTCAATACGTAGCTCATTTCTATAAATAGCAATGACAAGATCCCTCTATACAGGCCCGGACACTATAAATATCGATGACAAAAAACCTCTTTAAAACAAAAATCAAAAAAAAACCTCCCCTCTATATAGGTATACGTCCAGCACACCGATTATATCATACAAATGTCACTTACCAATATGGACAGCAAGGAGGCAAACGTAGAGAGCGCATCTGCTTACAGTGGGGGTAAGTTAATTAGTGTCAAACCATCTAACCTCCACACCGAACGTTCCATGGTTATTTCATTCCGTTAATTTAGATGTGGTGTCATTAATATTTTGGGACACGAGTTGAATCTGAAATACATAAAACGGTGTATTAAATCAGACCTTTTAACTTACCAAGTCAATGAGAGTTATTAATTTAATTCAGTTCAGTTCTTTATTACGTTACATAATTTAAAATCATTTAAAATGATGAATGATTTTAAGTACAATATTAATTTGAATGTCCCAATGAAGGGAGATCGAAATAGTCGGTTTATCTGATTTTTAGGAGTTGATTTTAATCAAGTTTCCTTTGCAGTTACTCTGGCAAAACGGAAGCAAAACAGTGTTTGAACCTAAGCACAAACGGGTTTTGCTTAAACGTGGAACGGAAAACGGAACGGAAAGCGGAACGGAACGGAAAACGGAAAATCTTATCTAATGTTGTTTACTTAAAAGATTTGTTAATCATGCTAAAAACGATATTCTTTATGTAATTTTTAATTTTTGTTTGAAAGATAAGCAATATGAGATTATTTTATTTAAGAATAATTATTTCCTCAAAATTAACAGTACATGCATTGACCACTACATTATGTCCCAAAATATCCTCGAATCACATTTTTCTGAGAAACTCGATATTTATATATACCTCAGTGTTCAATCGATGTTTTTTCAGCCGCATGAAAAATTCTCATGATTTCTTTTTTACAACGTTCTCTCTAGCTCATCAGGTTTCAATACACGGCTAAAAATAAAGTCTACGGGTTTTGCATTTCAACAGACCCGGATGATAACGTTGAAAAATTGTACGAGGTCTTTTGAGTGACTTCCGAATTGAGAAAAGATGTCAACATTTCCCATTATAATCTCCATAAGAAATTTGTTTTCCATCCTGTGAATTTTTCCGATTAAAAACTGATAATGTGTCAATAAACTTTTCATGGATATTTTCCGTTACATCTATTTCAATTGCATCTTTTACAGGTATGTGTATTTTTTTTAATCGTCAAAACGCAATTTAAAATCGGAAAATCAAACCAGACAACGTCTAGAGCTCTCTATTCGGATTATATGTATATAGCTGCAGGAATGAACAAATGCCAAGTAAGGCAAACATAAACAAAATTGCATTGCTAAAATACTAGTTTCACTAAGTACCGGGTATTTTAAAACAGTAGAAGATGTAGACAACAAACGCCAATATTAGAGGAAAAATAAAACATAACATGAAATCCACAACGTTATTGGTCTAAAACATAACATGAAATCCACAACGTTATTGGTCCAATAAAATGGATCTAATTTTTGGTAAAATGATATTTACAATAGCGAGACATGTTTGCAAATAGATGATGCAGCAAAACCTCGTAAAGATGATCATGAATGTCGTCAGTCGTACAAGTTTTTTTTAATCTCAATGATACTGTATCATCTATATGATTTAAGATTGTATAGAACACCGAAAATTCAATGTTGATGTAAGTATATACATCATATTTGAAATATAAAAATACTCATAAAACACATGAAACGCTTTCACTAACAGCGTTACGCTGTTTTGCCAGCAATATCATATAAGAAAAATAGAACCATTTTAACAAGACCTAGGACTTTCGGTAGGATGTAACTACCGGTATCTTTTTCTTGGGTCAAAACAAGTTAAAAATGTCGCTGGTAATTTCAAATGAAATATACACAGATTGCGTAGTCTTGGCTCAAAAGACAGACAAATCTTGTTGATTTCAAAGAGCCTTGGCTAAGTGCCCAACGATCAAATAGACAGGTCTACGTCACAATGCTGTTTGACACAACTACCCAAAGTCCAAGCTCTTGTTAAAATGGTTCTAAGTAAAAAGTTATAGCTAATTTACCCTTTTAATATTTCACAATTCGTATACATTTGATTTTTTCCGTTTCTTACTCAACTAAAGCCAATTGAATGCGATGCCATATTTGATAGACATTCATAAGAATATCAATAAGACAGCCACATGTTAATAATCATTCATTAGATATGAATAAATGATACAAAGTTAATCGTTTCTGGCCAGTCTGTACACTTTTAAAGCGATAAACGTGATATGATATTTTCCGTTTTCCGTTCCGTTCCGCTTTCCGTTCCGTTTTCCGTTCCGCGTTTTAGCAACACCCAGCACAAACCATGAATGGAAAACTATCACCGCTGACAAGACACAGTACTTGAAAATAATTCATAAATACGATGTAATGTATTCAGAAGCATTGTTTGCCAGAAAACTTATTGACGAATACCTTGAAAATAGTCAGATTTTAAATTGAACGAACAATTCAGATATTATTTGTAGTCGTGTTAATTCCTTTGCCAGCGTTCAATAAGACTGCTTCACTCTCATTGATTACAAAAGCGCCACCTTAACATTAGTAGCGTTTGGCATCAAGGGCAGACTATCCAATCTCAAGAACGATAGAACAAGAACTGTCGTAGACTTTATTATTATTTGTTTGTTAAAAAATTGCTTGGATACAATTGTCCAGAAAAATTGGATTACTAATTCAAAATGCGTCGTAGAGTTTAATGACGTTTAATTCTATTTTTAAACATTACACATTGCAAAATCTCAATTTTTAAGAGCGAAATATCTCGATCATCATCTTAAGGAAGGAGTCTTGTCTGGTTAAAAAAATTAAAATATCATGATTTTGATCTTTCTTAGAACAGTACATATTAGCATAGAAACAGAAAATAAAGTTTGAAACCTAATAACGGCTATATTTTTGACTGAATAATGGCGTAGGAAAATATAATAAAGTTGTGCTTTTCAAAATTACTGCTGATAATGAATTCAATTAATATTTCTCAAACAATAACACTCATGTATGATTTTTCAGCATTCAATCTCTAAAAAATATTCTTGTAAAAAATCAGTCAAATCCGGATTTTCTCTCCTATACAATGGTCAATATATTTTCTTTTCAGTCAAATAATATATAAATATAAAGTCGTCATAATATATTAAAATCAGAATAATTTCAATATTTGAAGTATTGATAATTATTTAAAATATCTTCAAAAGGATGACTGCACTTAGCGCCGGGTTTTGGACCCTTTTCGGTCGCTTCTGTTGCGCTTATTTCTTAACCTAATATCACTTTTGTAAAAATTTTTTAAAGAGTCTAGTCAATTTCCAACATTATTTAAGATTTTAGACTGTGATACAATAAGCTCATTCTATGTTCTTCTCCTTACAACTTTCAAAAAAAGGAGAATTTTCGCTTATCTGCCCTTGATGGAATATAAGATTGATATTAATATGCATGAGAGGTGGAGCTGACATTATCAGAATTATCAGAATCAAAATTAGACTAGAGTGAATAACAATGTCATGTATAAAAATTTATGTGATCACCCTTTCACCATAACCCTATCTATTCTATATGATACGAGTATTCTATTTACTATGGTTTCAACGATTAGATCACGCCCGTGCAAGTACAGAATGCTTTAAATCAATGCTTGACAACTTAACGTGTTCGAAAACATTGTCCTATTTAGCACATAACATGCTACCTTATACGTCACGTGAAAGAATTTTTTATTCATATATAATATTCAACATGAATCAACCCTTGGTTACAACAAGAAAAGTGAAAGTAAGAAGAAGCAGTTTTTTCTCATTTTAACCATGAGCGCATGTTTGTCTATTTATCTCCTTTTGACATAAATTTGATAATGCAAATATACAACTACTGTTAAACGGAGAACAATAAACAAACATGCGCTGACTATGTATGAAGTAAGTATAAAAGTAGGCGTTATCATTATCGTATGGAGATTCAAGAAATCATGATGACTCCTGCATATGAAAACAAATTCGTACTTGGTAACAACTTACTTTTATTTAACGCAATTACGTAAAGTTGCAGTTTAGATGTTGACAATTTTTGCAATCATGATGGAAAGAAAAATTCTTCTTTTAAAAGTTTAATTTCTCGCAAATATGGCATGTCCTTAAGTGCAGTCAGAAAGTTTGAGAAAAATGCGGGCTAATCCATATCAATTTAATTTAAATATTTATTGCAATTAAAAGTACATGTATAAACCGATATCCATTGTTTAGTTTTATCATTTCACTGTATAATAGAAACCTAATGACTTATAATTTATGTCAGGGCCACATTATTGCCTACATCTATTTCTATTCTCCTTTAAGTTAAGGACAATGAGCTTGACTTGACCCAATCTGATTAAAATAAGATCTTTTCACACCGAATGTTCAGTGATCATTTCATTCCGTGCATTTAGTGTCAATAATATCATCGGACACGAGTTGAATCTGGAAATAATTAAAATAAATAAACAAATAAATATGTGTTAAATAAGACCTTTTAACTTACGAAGGCAATGAGGGTAATTAATTTAATTCAGTTCAGTTCTTAATTACACGGAAAAATCATTCAGTTTGATTAGTTTGATGATTGATTTTAAGTGCAAAATTAATTTGAATGTCCAAATGCACTGTGTAGAAACGGATTAGGGTAACGCACTTTACCCTAGTCCAAGATGACGAAAGGGAAGCACGCTTCAGAGTTTTTCGCACAAGTATTCACATTTTTAATGGTCGATTCTAAAAACTATTGCGCAGTATATGTTGGGCGGTGTTAGTTTTCAATGTCCACTCGTAAATCGGTCTTAAATTGATCGTATTTATAGGGATAACGCGTGCCGAAGATTTGCTCCAAACTAGGGTAAAGTTGATAAGGCGATATTTTGTGACTAGGGTAAATTTTTTTGTGACTAGGGTAAAGTTACTTGTTTAACATTTAAAGATATACATCGGTTGACTTTGCAACTACTTTAAACAATTTATAAAATTGAAATACACTTTTTTCGCTGCTACTGTCGTAAGACGTCACACCGATAGAAGATATTTTTGAGGTATCGGATGTACAATTGAGACTGAGGCCTCAGGATTTTCCGTTATGATCGCGGTAGATTACGGAGATTGGAATAAATTTTCAAAATGTCAAATTTTTTTTATTTAACATAATAAACAGTAAGAAATAAACACTCAACGTGAAGAAAAAAACCCCCAACTTTATATAGAATAAAGTTTGCAATGCGTGTGTAACGTATTTAGACGTAATATAGATCGTCTTAATCATTGATTTCGTAGAATTTGTTGCTGTGCATAATTTGAATTTTCTATATTCGAGCGGTTGCATGACCCCATTTAATGATTTCATTTTTTATACCTAGTTTCATCAACATGCATTCAAATAATTAAACATACATAATGATACTAGTATTACAACTTTATTTTTCATTTACATTTATTATATAAAACATATGAAGTGTTATTCGTACGTTTGTTAAATTTCTTTGCATGCAAGAAACACATCACATCGTGTTTTAGTTTTGGGAATATAAAACATGGTTTCTTGTATTTTTTTTTTAAACTAGACCCTAAAATGCACTACTTCACCGAACGCCCGCTAAACGGCAGTTCAACCGAAGCGCCTAATTATAACAGTTTTCACGAGACGCTGCACGTTTTGCCCGACGCTGAAGGGTTTGCAAACCGTTTTTGAAATTTAATTATTCACAGAATTTATAAGGGTGTCATGTTGCAAATTTTGAATTTACTGGGAGGTGTAAATACGTTGTTAATTTTGTATTTACACCCACCGAGAATAAAATTCAAAATTGACACACATGGCGGGGGATGCTATGCAATCAAATGATTATTATTTTTTTCTTTGATCATACTAACTGCATTGAAGAATATTTTCCGTACATAAAACCAGAAAAAAAATCAAAACTACTAGAAGATACGCCTAACGAAATAAAAACGAAGTTTCCGCAGTGTATCACTGTTTTGTGGTTTCCTAATTTCAAAATTAAATTAAATTCATTGTATTGGAAAGAACAAAATAAATGATTTAAATTTCAGACCCAACATCTGTATAACGGCGTATATTTCCTAGCTTAATTGCTTGGATAAATTAATTGTAATCATTGTGATTAAACATCTTTTTATTTTTCGTAAAGAGGGTTGACGAGAGTAAATAATTACATGTAAAATCATCATTTTTTTCTTCTCTCGCATTTCATAGAATATGGACAGGATTTTTTTCACTCTGTTTTGTTTTCTTTTCTTTTTAGGTCTTTCCACCTTTCAGGTGAAAGACCTTTTGTATTCCTTATGTTTTTTATTAGGTCTTTACACCACAGTGTAAAGGCCTATTGATATTGTTCTGTTTATTTTTATTCTTCTTATTATTATTTTTCTTCCGTAAGCGAAGTGAAATTTTTGTTTCGCGACTTATCGAAACACTTTCATTCACGTCGTACTGCTTTCGGAAAATTATGAGGGCATTTGACCCTGCGTCTTAAAAACACCTCACGTTTCGTTACTATTGACGCGTGCGCCTAAAAGTTTGTTATCGCTACTCCTCGGAAGCCGTGACACTTGCAAGTTGCAAACCTTCGCGGATGATGTCGGTCTGAAGGGTAGTTGCAGATCTCCGAAAGACAAAAGGTTTCGCAGTCTCCTCTTAGAACGACTCTCTTTCAAATTTTTTACTTTTTACGAAAAATTTTAAAAAATGAAACGACTTAAGGTAGAGCCACGAAACCACTTGCTATGGCTTCTGAGACCTTTTTGGCTGCAACAAAGGTCAAGGTCAAAGGTCAAGGTCAACTAGGATTCGTAAACCTGCCATTTTGCTTAATAGTGTGACCTTTCGGCACAGACGTATCCCCTGAAAGTTGACCTTGACCTTTGACCTTGACCTTTGACCTTGACCCCTGGAGACCAAGAACCATTTGACACGAATTCCAAGATTCTGTCTTGTGCGACTAGTCCGTAAACCCCCTTTTCCGCTCTTTGGGATAACGAATGACCTGGACCTTCGACCTAAAAAAAAAATGGTGCCAAAATGTTCGGTTTAGCATGCACACCCAGATTTTGGCTTTATCGAATGACAAACAGTTTCGCAACCAGCGGCGAGAACTACTGTTCCTCGCTTTTTTTTTTTTAATTTCGCGAAAAATCAAAAACATGAAAACGATAAGCCGTAGAGACACGAAACAACTTGCAATGACCTTGACCTTTGACCGTGACCTTGACCTTTGACCTCTGAGAACTGATGTGCTTTAAGAATATGCAACATATATCAGATTCACAATTAGAGCCGAGCCCCCCCCCCCCCCCCCCCCGCCTTCTTTTGTGCAAGGATTGAATTCTTATATGAACTTGACCCTCGATATTTGGACTTGAAATTCAATATTTCTTTAAAAAAAAAAAAAAACAGTAAAACTCTGTAGAACTTGGCGAAAATTCATGGGATTTTTCCTTACACCTGAATCTAATTGCCTGCCAAATTTGAAACGAAATGAACCATACTGAAGAAAGTTATCCACTCCAGCGGCATCAAACCATCCTCCCGAGAAACGAAATTTCAACGCTTCCATATTTGTTTCCAATAAATTCATGCTCAAATTTCACTGAAAATCTGTGTTTACATTTTTATCAGCAACCTGTGACGATATTGGTTGAAGTTCAACGAAAGATAACTCTTCCTTCCCAGACCCCGATTTTATAGGAATTTTGTTTACATTTTCTCTCAGTTTGTTTATTTCCCGACTTGGCTCAAATACATGACTGGCCTTGATTCATTTCAGATTTTCCGTACTTGTAATCCACAAATGCATGTCAGTTAATAGATTTCTAAGCACGTGCATTTCAAATCAACAGGAGAATGCGCAACACTTAATCCAGCGTGACATTCCCACACCTTCAAATAGCCGCTCGCGACCAGAGTTTGACCTGGCATGTTCATTTCTTAGCCAACGCTATTCGGCCACAATGTTTACAAGCAGCACTGATTTTTTATTAATAAATACCGTCACCTCAACCAATCGCTAATCGCCTATCTATTCTAAAGGTTCCACAACTTTGGGTATCAATTTGAGATGGATAGAAGAACGCTGGATCTCTTCTTTCCATCCTCATCCAAATTCACTACACAACTCAACATTTTTTATCCCATCTCAAGTAACAAGCAATGTAGCGTAGAGGTAACGATCTGTCCTACGAACCTAACGGTTCTTGGTTCGATTCCCGTTAATGGAGAATTTTTTTTTTTTTTTTTTTTTTTTTTTTTTTTTTTTTAAATTTTACCGATTTCCTGCAATTGATTTGAACAAAACAACAGGACCAATATTAATGGTGTAAAGACCTTCTAATTGTTCTATGAACAATTAGTCTACTAGTTATTCTTCTAATTTTTCTTTTCTATTTTCCTTGGGAAAACTTTTTTGTTTCAAGTATGTTATTGGTCATGAAAAGTTATGGTACCAAATGACCCTTTGCTTGAAAACTCCCAGAACTTACAAAGTTATTGCCCTTGTGTACGAAATGCTTGTTATCGCCACTCCTCTGAAACCATAAGAGATAGAGACTTGGAACTTTTACCAATGTCTTCAGTACACTTAGAGGGTTCTTAAATCTACTAAAACCGAAAGGATCCGAGACCCCCTTATAATAGTTATTGCCCCTGAAAGTATTTGAATTTCCATAAAATCACTTCCAACTTTTTTATTATTTATCATAGAGACTTCGGACCACTTGGGATGGAAGCATCTACCTTGGCCAAACAAAATGACATGAAGGTCAAAGGTCAAGGTCATTTAGAAATCTGTTAATTAATGAGTTTTTAGATCTCTTTTGTTAAGGGTGGTAGAGAAAATCTTTTTCCTGGTTGTATTAGGACATCTTAAGACATTTTAAAATATAGCCCCTTGGCTCATACCTTTGAATAATTACAGAGTTATTGCCCCTATTGTACGAAATGCTTGTTATCGCTACTCCTCTGAAACCATAAGAGCTAGAGATTTGGAACTTTTACCAATGTCTTCATTACACTTAGAGGGTTCTTCCATCTATGTATACCGAAAGGATCCGAGACCCCCTTCTAGCAGTTATTGCCGCTAAAAGTATTCAATATTCTATAAAATCACTTCCAACTTTTTTATTATTTATCGTAAACACTTCGGACCACTTGGGATGGAAGCGTCTACCTTGTCCGAACAAAATGACATAAAGGTCAAAGGTCAAGGTCAAACCAAAAAAAAATAACGTATTTGTGTTTTTAATCTTTTTTATTAAGTAACGCAGAGAAAATGTTTAATTAATTATATTAAAACAAAACATAAAAAATAATAAAGGTGGAAAGACCTCTAATTGTTCGAGAACAATTAGTCTACTAGTTTGTTTTTTTTTTTGTTTTTGTTTTTTTTGTTGTTGCTGAATTTCCTATCATTCAAAATTGTACTACACAGCTTTTAATATATATTGGCCGTTGACATAACAGAAACGCGTGACCACCCAATAAAATCAAATACCCAAAAGATAAACAGATTCAGTCAGTTAGCCGATGTCTAAGGTTATGTGTGATAACTGTACACAATCATTGTGTTAAAACATACATGCGTTTTACAATATGACAGTGTCCCTTATAGTTGATTTGGATTGCCAACATGTAAGGAAGTCATAATTTGTTAGCCGTATAAAACATGTTGACGGATTGCGTATTTGAATATTACACCGATACGGAAACGTTATAAATATAGACATTCTTAATAGGCAGCCTCCATTTCAAAACTGTCTTATTCTTTTGTTTGTTACAAAAGAATACAAATTTGATTAAAAGATGAGGACAGTGTTCATTGTTTTCTATGAGTTAATGTTCCTAATGAATTCTCATTAACTTGAAACATTTTACACAGTTCTCGCACGCTTTCCTCGTAAGGCTTTACGCGCCTGATGTGACCCGCAATTCACTACTTCGTTGTAAAGGTAACAAATACTTCTTCGTGCAGACATTCTGCTGAATATAAAAGCTTACAATTTAAGTTTTTTATTCTCAAATTACAAATTCTCAATCGTTAAGTAATAGACAAAAATCAAATTACAGGGAAACGGGAGTACATGTGATTGCGAGGAAGGGGGTTAAAATCGCGTGACGTCGACATGGTCATTGTAGAACACAACTGTTCATAACATTATTATTATTGAAATATGTTGACAATTTATATCTATTAAATATTAATCATGTATACATATGTCCTCGTCAGACGTCAAATAGCAATACGTGTAATTAAATCGTGTATTTTTCAGTGTTGATGTGTTTTACGGGTCACGGTCCACTAGTTCGAAGGTTCATTAGTCCGAAGGCCCAGTAGTTCTAAGGTTCATTAGTCCGAAGGCCCGGGCCACTGGGCAGACCCCGTTTTTGGTCAATGGATTATCGATTACCTAGAAGAGTGCGTTTCTGATCTACAAAAATAGCCCCTTAAGATAGACCTTGAAAAGTATATAAGAAGACATTTATGCTCTCTATAAGAAATTTCTTAAAGCGTTACCCTAATCACGTTTAAATTTTTAAAAATCTTTACCCTAGTCATGAATTTGCTTTACCCTAATCATAGTCGAAAATTTTCCTTGCTTTTTCTCTATAATAAGGAAAGATTCTGCAAAAGTTTTACAATTGTTACGTTTATACACTTCAAATCGTGTATATTAGTTTATTTATTTCGTCATACTACCCCGACAAATGCGTAAATTTAGTGTAAAATAATCGAAGCGTGATTCCCTGTCGCCATCTTGGACTAGGGTAAAGTGCGTTACCCTAGTCCGTTTCTACACAGTGAAATGAACGGAAGTAGAAATCGTCTGTGTATCTGATTTTTAGGAGTTGATTTTAATTAACTCTCTCCTGCAGTTACTCTGGCAAAACGGACGCAAAACAGTGTTTGGATCCAAGCACAAATCATGAATGGAAAACTATCACCACTGACAAGACATAGTATTTGAAATTATTATCGATTAATTCGATTTTATGTATTCAGAAGCATTGTTTTTCAAGAAAACTTATTGACGAATACCTTGAAAATAGTCAGATTTTAAATGGAACGAACAATTAAGATATTATTTGTAGTTGTGTTAATTCCTTTGCCAGCGTTAATAAGACTGCTTCGCTCTCATAGATGGTCTTTGTTGCAAATTTAAGGATTTCATCTGGACATTCAACTCCATAGAATATCACTAACAAAATCTATAATTTTTAGGGTGCACATATTCCTTTAATGGAAGTAGTTTTTTGCTACATATGATTATGAAAATATGCCTAAACTTTAAGGTACCTTAAAAGAATATGTTTAATGAAATTTCACAAAAATTGAACAAAATAACTTGTGTGGAACAAAGATTTATTAATATGTGTCAAAGTAAAAATATTTAAATGGAAATGCCCGCGGGATTTCGAATTTTTGAGGATATAAAAAATCAATGCGAAAAAACGTAAAAGAGCTTCATCTTGGACCTTTGACCCTTAGGTATGACCTTTTGGCCTCGTTCATTAAGACAAATACGGGCTGCATTTTACCAAATGACAACAAAATTTATAATTGCTAGTTATTCATAAAATACGAATGCTTTGAATTCAACTCAACTGAAACAAACAGATAAAGATTGAAATTGTTTGAAAAAATGGTTTTGTAAAATTTTGCACGTTGAGGACCATTCTTCGGTACTTAAAATACAGTCCCTATACATGTATTTAAAGAATTGACGGTTACATTAAAAACACATTGTTTAATTTTACTTTTAACGATGACACACAGACATTCTAAAAGTCGGCCTCTAAATTCCATTGTATTGGTCGTTTCTTTTTTTCCCCACAATAATGCATACATGTCGACAAAGTTGATAATTTTCCATTAAATTAAGTTATTTATAATGAAAATGATTTAAAATGTTATGGTAAATTTAACAAGATATTTATTTGATTATTTACAAGGTTGTTTTGTACTATCTGAAATAGACATCAATATTATCGAGAATTATGTAAAAAAGAAAGTTATAAATATTAACAACTGAGCCCCATTAAATTAACGGACATGTCACTAAAAGTTGAAAAAACGAGACACGATTTCTCCATTCATTTTATTTATTCAAAAGTCACAAAAACACATTCATTCCTGCTAAATCTAGATTTTTGCTCGTATGAAAATAACCACTCGTCCAATAATCAAATCAAATCATGTGTTAATAGTAATTTCACATGAGCAAATACTTGTGACTAAAAAGTCTACAAAAATTCAGCTAGCAGAAGATTTGCTAGTACACGACCACGAGAGGACGGTGAAACGACGAAAAGTGTTTAGCGAGAGGGAAGGGTGGCAGCGAAAGCATATGAGATATGGATGACCTCCCGTTTTACCCTGTTACATATATAGCATCAGTTTGAACACAGCGATGTCTGTGTTTAACTTAAAACTTAAAGTACTTGTCAGCTTGCCTTATGGTGCCCCTTCGCTAAGCCATTTTAGGGTTGTGTCTACTCCTTAAGGTACTTGCATGATGATGCGCTCGCTTGCGCTCCCTTTTTGCATAAATAAAGACGGTAATGATGCAACAGCTCGCGTCTGCTCGTTCTGCTGAATAGGCCCAGCTATTATAGAAGATGATTTCATAGAGAAACCTAAATAATGACGTATGTATGTACATGTATTGCATGGTTTTAGAAGAAAATCCCAGAAGACAGATGTGAAATTTTGACGAATAAAGCGGATTTTTAGAATTAATATCTGTTCCAATTAGCTTTAGTGAATGTCTGACAACCAAACAAAACATCAGTTCAGTTCAGTTTATTTTCACTCAACACCATATAATGGTATATCTACATATACTGTATACAATAAAGTTGTAAAGGTCAGGAAAGTAAATGGGGTGATCAAACAGTTTGATTAATTTTGGAAATAAAGAAACACAATTTTCTTAATGTAATATAGTTACTTGAAAACAGTAATATGTATCTAAAAACGACTTCGTAATTTACGTAATGCCTTGCATTCTAAAATATCATGAAACATCGTTACACCCACATACATATGTTACAGGTATACATTTATTTTTTGTGAATGAGGACTTTTGGTCTCAAATTTGGCCTAGTCTCCACAAAAAGTTTTGGCCTCAATTTTATTTTCATATTTCCTTTACATATTTGATGATTTTTTTTTATTTTAAGTTCAATACACATGAAACATCACACTAGATGGCTTTAAGAGTCTTATAGTGATAGTTCTATTGAACATGTTTATGACTACAGATATGAGTGATTGATTCTAATAGATTTTGATGAAGTCTGCGTTTAGATTAAAGTAATTTAAGAAAGTGATGCTACCATTGTATTACCATGTATTTTTTTCAATGTACTTTATAGTACTAAACTCAAACTGCTCTCAGAATCAGAAAATACCTATATCAAAAACTTGTTTGAGAAAAAAAATAATTGCAGAGACCAATTTGATTAATCCAACCAACACGAAAGATCGCAATATGGTTTGCTTTATTCAAATTCTGATATCAAAGTTCCCCCCTGGAAGAAAAATGGTTTACTATAAATATACAAACAACACATGCAAGAAACTTTACTCTAATCAAAAGGTAATGATTAACAGCATCGCTGAATAATGTTATTGGAGGATGCAGTGTTGCAGTGATTCACAAATGACATTATAATAGACTATGAACATGTAAAATTTTACATACAAAAATATTGTTTAAACCATTAATTTAGAATTTATCTGATCTGTAACGAACCGTCAAATATTCTACAAGGTCATTTTTCTACAACTCACACGGAGAAGAATGGCCCTTAGACCATAATTTCTATGATGTGATCCAAGTATTCTACAACCGAGTGGGTCATTTTTCTGGAAATGTTTTTTTTTCATTAGAAAAATGACCCCCGGTCAATATTCTACGGGGGTCACTTTTCGTCGTTACACCGGCTATGTAATATACCCCACCCCCCGCTTCACTTCGGATATTGGGCTGGTTTTAATCGTTATTATAATACGATATTATCCTACTGTTAATGAGACGAGTAGGCCTATCTTACTGTGGTCAGTATCATCAAAGACTATTATTACGTGTATGTCGTGATATTATAGCATTTAATTTGACCTTTTTGCACTTGAAATGCAATTTTCGCTCTGCTGAAATTTCTCGTCGATATCATAATTTTCAAGTTGCCAAAATGGTATTACATTAAATATTGTTCTAAATTATTCAAAATGAGAAAGCAATCTGTGCTGGTGTATGAATATATCGAGACCTTTTGTTCAACATTTTTTCTGATATTAACTGATCTTTTTGAATAAAATTTTTCTGCTCTAACGTTATATGTTTAAATTACTTAATATGTTTTCAGTGTAAACTGACATTAACATAACAAAAAATGGGATCAGTTATGTCGAATTTTAGAAAGAGGGTTTCAAACTTAAAATTGCAAACCTTGACCGCGCATCAAGTTTTTTTTTTTCATCTTCCCAAGTCAAGGGTTTCTGATCCGCTTCGCTTCTCATGGTTTGTGAGAAGCGAAGCGGATCAGAAACCCTTTAACATTTGACCCTCAGGTATGAAATTGGCCTTGTGCTGCAATTTACCAAAAAATGTTTTAATCGCTAGTTATTCATAAACTGTAATTTGTCAGCATAACGTGAAACAAACATATAACGATTGAAATGGTTTTAAAAAATGGTTCTGTAAATTTCTGCTTGTTGAGGACCATTCTACATGTATTTGCTACTTAGAATACGGTCATTACATTAAAAGAACAACTGGACCCGATTTTACTGGACATGTCACTAAAAGTTGGAAAAAAAACCAAGACACGATTTCTCGATTCATTTTATTTATCCAAAATTCACACAAAAACATTATTCATTCCTGCATGAAAATAACCACTCGCTCAACAATTAAAATTAACCATATTAAGAGGAGTGTTATAAAGCGGATTATAAAGCGTAAACTGCCCCAACCCAGGTTATACTCAACGTGATTTTTCTACACTAATTTTGGGTCCGAATATCGGCCCTTTCCCTTAGCAAAAATTATCGCATTTTTTCCCAAATTTATCAACATTTTTTCCCAATTCAATCGATAGAAAATTTTTTAAAAAATTTTGCACATCGATAATGACGACCCGAATTTTTTCGTACGACTTGGCAAGCCTCCATTTATTCTTCGTCGGTCAAGCGCTCTAATATATGCCATTAAATATATAGACCTTTCAAGCGCTTTTTAAACAATGATGTAAACGTGATTTGTGAGGCAATGTGGCGTAATGTCGCATAATTCGAAGTATTACGTTAAGAAAATTAAGAAAAAAGACTCAGCAGGGTTACCAAAGATAAGCAACTTTTTCACTCGACCCGATGATTCGATTTCAAGCGGGATTTGTACGACAACGTCAAGTACATGTGAACAGAGTTCGTCATCACATGGAAACGAGGTACAGCATCAAGTTGATCAAGAAGTTGAAAGTAAGGAGGATCAGTCAGAAGACTCAGAACGGCGGCTTGTTGTTTCCATTCCAAGTGAGAGTCAGAGACTGAGTGTTGATCATGATGTTAGAGAGCATTTAGAGTCTAACTCCGAGTCTCATTTCAAAGTTCATATTGAAAAACTAAAAGTTTAACCAATAGACCAAAGAACATTTTGTTTACATAAATATGAAGCTCAACACAGATGGTTGTATTATTCTAATGTAAAAGGTGGCTACATGTGTAAATACTGCGAACTCTATTCTTCATCCTCTGATTCTCAATCTTCTGACAAATCCTTCATACATAATGGGGCTACCCTTGGAAGTCACCCAACAAGGGTGTTGACAAAGCACGAAAATAGCCAAAAACATAAGTTTTCTATTGAAAGATATACTTTGTCTCGCACAAATGTGAACGTTTACAAGCAAGTACATTTAGCTTTTAATGCCAATGCAGCTAAGGAGGAACAAAGAAACAGAAATGTTGTCAAGAAGATCTTTAGATGTGTTGACTTTTTAGCTAGACAAAAGTGGGCTGTTTCAGAAAACACTGAAAAGTTGGTAAGATTTGTTGCCAGCATTGATGAATCAAATTCTGACTTAAAACAACATTGTGCTAGTGCAAGCAACACTTACCTGTCATCAACAAGTGTAACACAAATGGACTCTTGCATTTCTGAATTTCACGAGAGAGAACTCTTATTAAATATGAATGAGAAACAGTTTTTCCTCTTAGCAGATGAAAGCACCGACATGGCGCACAGAAGCCAGTTGTGTATCATGGCCAGGTTTGGAAATTCGCATAATGAGATAGCTACACATTTTCTTGGATTTGTTAATCTAGAAAAAGCTACAGCAGAAGCAATAATGACAGCAGTTAAACTGTTCCTGCTCGCCAAAAATATTGAAGTAGGGAAGTCCCAAGGATGATGAATTCCAAGGACATCGGATACAAGTTCGAGCCCAGTTCAATGAAGTGAATATGAGAACAGAGCTTGAAACTTTTAAAAGACATCTGTTCATGCTGAGGTGATTAATGAATTAAAGTCTAAGTGATTGAAATTTGTTTTCAAATTCAGTTCCAAATTTATTACTACTAATTTTATTTACAGTATTTTAATTAATCACTTTTTATTAATATTTTGTTGCATACTAATTTTTAAATACATGTTTGTTTTGCATTTGTTAATTCAATTTTCAGCCCTTTTGTCTTTTTCCCTGAGTTTTGTTGCTGTGTTATTAGACAGATAGCAGAAATAACCAATTCAATGTTGAATGTAATATAATAGTTATCAATGAAGTACATTAAAGTTTAAACAGTTAAAATGTTTATTATTTAATATATCTAGTTAACTTTTACTAATGTATATAGTTTACTAGATATTTTAAAGTATCAGTTTATGAATAACTATTAACCATTTTCTAGTGAAGAGACTGTGTAACTATTTTGAAGGCAAGATGTGTTTTAATTGTAATATTTTCTCATTTAATTTCAGGAGAAGAGGTTGCAGCTCAGTACATGGTGTATACAAAGAATTTTGTAAGGATGATGTGTTGAAGGAGTGTTTTCCAGTAGTCTTTCACCTGTACTATCTTGCCATAATCATTCCTTCTTCTACAGCAGTGATGGAGAGGGGATTTTCTTTAATGTCAAATATTGTTTCAAAGAAAAGAAACAGACTTACTGAAAAAAATACAGATGCGCTTATGCGCATTTGTCACACAAACAAAGATTTGACTGACAATGATTTGGAAACTATTGTAACCAACTTTAAAGGCCTTAAAAAAAGGAAGCTTGGTATGTAATTTAAAAATAAAAAAAGAAAGCATCATATTTGTATTTGCTTCTGTTCATTTTATTTTAATTTGCATTTGATTTTCATCTTGGCTACAATATTTATACTGATACTGTTTTCCCCAATTTGATCAAAATGTCGATGATTTTTCCCAAATCAATAGCCACAGGACCCTTTTAAAAAATGTAGAAAAACACAGTCGTATAACTTGGGTAGACATTGAGTTCATTTCTTAAATACATACGGATGTTGCTGTCTCTATTATTTTGGGATGCGACTTTGGTAGCTTGTGTCGGATTTTTCGCTTGTAAGATTTTCCCAAGATGTCACTAGACTGCAGTTTAACCTCCGTTTCCTCGTCTTCTTTTGGGTCTTCTTCTCTTGGGATGACAGGCTCGTATTGGGATAAGATTTTCTCTAAGCCCTGCTCTCTGATTCTTTAGATTTCGAGCCTCCACCTGGGAAAAGTTCCGTGGTTCAGAACACGAAATGTCCTTGCGGAAGCAACACGTCGTAGGTCTTTGGGGAGGCGAAAATCGTTCAGATTTTGTTTCTTTAAAGTCTTGTTCGAAATTGGTCTCCATGTTTCTCCGAACGTTCCAATGTACTCTCCACTTAGAGTCCACACCCTTATCGCACAGTCTGAACTGGCCGTTATGACCACAGAGCTATCATCTACATACTATATACTGTTGATAGCCTTCGTGTGTGCCCTAGACAACATACGAATATGGTGGTTGTTAATAAAAAGCCAATATATCGCATAGGGTTCAAAACAATTACGAACCTGACATTAAATCTTGAAAATCATTTTCTTTTAAACTACAAAAACTTCGGTGTCTGATATAAAAAGCATAGAGACAATGGCACAGGAACAATATACGTATGGAACTTCATGTACATGTATAGAATGAATGCAATAAAATATTTTCCTTTTCTGTCCAGACCTAGCTGAAGGTCTGTAGCTCCCGGTCAGGACGACCTGCAGCTAGTCCAGGCCCCGCCGTAACCGAAATTTTCAAATCACTCAACTCAGTCCTCAATTCAAATCCTTATATGAAAAGTGCATTAATTTGAGGTCAAAACTCAGACTTAATTGAGGATAGGTATATTGACTTGAGAAAAGTTGGTGACGGTGGGCCATCATTCATTGTTTGTGATGTAAATCAATTTTTTCGTTCCGTTTTGTAAACATAACATGTATAAGATTCAAAATATATTAACTTGATCCACATATGTTGACCATTTGCTGTACTAAATACTGATGTATAATTGTATAAGAAGATATTTTATTTATTTTTGGCATAAATGAGTCAAGCCTTGTACGCCCCTGTTCCTTTATTTTCACTCACCTGTATGAGTTTACTAGTAGAGGCCATTTCAAGGTAGTTTTTGGCTCCATGATCATAGGAGGCGGCCTAGTTCCAATGTTATGTGGTTTCATGCCTCTTGAAACGAAAGAATTCGGCATGGGTTTCCCACGCCATTCCACTTGAAGGTACATAAAAGTGTCAAGAAGCCAGTGTCATCGTACAAGACGCTTTGCACTTTTGTGCATCTTGGATATGCAAATTAAGAATTATCCCATGTCTTGACATAACCAAAGGTGTCTGAGCTGCTGTAAAGAGGAAGCTGTTTTGTTGGTCTGTAGTCATTGCATGGACACTCTTGCCGATGTTCGGCATTAAACTGGCCCAGCAGACCTCCTTCATGGTGTATGGACCAAAATCGGACCCAACCCTCCGCTCCACTGGTCACTAGCACGGCTGTATCTTTACTGGTGGCGTCTCTTGTTTGCAAGAATACAATCTTTTCTATGGCCGCCTCGTATTTCTTTAAAATGTTGTCATATTCCTCGCGTTTGGTGCTCTCTGGCTTTTTGTAAGTTTCGTAGGACGAGAGCAAAGGGTGGTCGACGGGGGACTCTACGGGCTTAGAGAATCTCGATTCACTTATTCCCGAGGAGGATCCGCTTCTCAGAAAACCGCCCCTGACTTTAGACAAAAGCCCTATCCCTAGTTTGATCGTCTTAGTCGGTGCTGCTGCCTTCCAGTCGGCTATCTCTACTGAATGGGTGGACTCCTCCTGTGGTGTCTTGACTTCTGGACATTGCGCTTCGGATGCTTCTTGTTTGGTCTCAATTTTGTTGATATTTTCAGTGAAGGGAAGAAGCCCCATGTTTGCATTCAGAATGCAGTACACTTGCCCAGTGTCTCTTGACCAGATGATCACATCACCATCATATGACCCCGTTGCCACCAAGTTTGGCTCCATGCAGGCAATGCACAGAATATCGTCTTTGTGACGACTCTTCCAGTTTTTCCTGTAGTCTTCACTTGCCCTATCGATGTAGATGTGCACCAGTTGGCACCAGCCTGTCACGTAGATTCTCTGTCTTGCACTGACTATCCCCGTGATTTCCAGCCCGTATGGAACTACAAACTCTTGAAGACAGCTTCCATTGTTGAAGTTCCATATTTTTACACTGCCGTCTCTCCCGCCAGTGACGAGTCACCTGCCGGGTTCATCAAAGGTCATAGCTGTGATTTCTATAGGTATTTCCATACCTCTTTCAATTCGTTTGTGTGCGTTCACAAACTGGATTATTTTCTCCCCTGTATTTAAATCCCAAACACTCATAACTGACTCCTTGCAGCAGCTGACAACAGACTTTAAGGATTTGATATAAAGAGCCCCGTGAACTGACTTCTGGTGCGACATAATTTCAACGCTTTTCTCATCTTCCAAACTTTGTTCCAACATTGCTAAAGTATTTGTTGCAATCACAAGTCTCCACCCCCATCATACGGCTCTTTTGAACGCGGAGGACTCTGCAGAACGCGGAGCAGTGCTTATTTCACACGGAAAAGCTAAGGTCTTTAACTTTCCGTCAAAATCGCTCATAAAATTTTTAAAGGTCTTATTCATCAAGGGATAGTTCATCTTTTAAATGGCACAATATTCTAACAAATCGAAAAAGAAACTTTTCCGCTGTTGGTGTTTAAACATTAAAATCTTCGATAATTTTTGCAAGCAAAATTTTTAAGTAACAAGTGTGACCGCTGAATGCCAATTCAATGCAATTTTAACGAATACAAATCTGTCAAAATCATTAATCTACATTCTATCCAATTTTCAAGTCATTATCTTAACTTTGTAATGAATTATGGGCGTTTAAAGGGAACAATGTCGATAAAAATTGGATCGTTTAAACGCGGAGCTAAAATTGCATTCTCTCTGCAGAACACGGAGCATGGACCTGTAGAACGCAGAGTCTTCTCATACAACAATCGTATTATTAAACAGACATATACCAATGAAAATATCAAAGAAATGGCACAAAAGCAAATATTAGTTTAAGTTTGAAACCATGAAAACCAAATCTTGAAAAAACCCCATCATATCATCATAGTTTGTACTTCCAACTTGGAGACAAGGTTGCGTTCAAGATCGTAGCAGCTACATGTAGCGTAGCCGCTAGGTCGTAGATATCTATAGGTCTATTCAACGGATGCAGGTTTAGCCGCTAGGTCTCTGATTTGAAATTGTAAATACTGTAGATTCCTTATTTTACGCGAGTACTTAATTCCGCGATTCAACGGTTTTCCATCAAATCGCGAGAACATAAAATCGCGAATGCCAAAATTTTATCATAGTTTCATGTAGTTTACATACGTCCGAAAATTAAAAGCGAGATTTTAAAATTCGCGAGACGGGCTTCTCGCGATTTTACGCGGATATTAATTCCTCGCGTTTAATTAGGAATTTACTGTATTCAACTAAAGACTTACTACATCGACAAAAATTGTTAATTTCAAGCGGAAACATACATGTTAAAATTCACAGTAACTTATAGGATGAACAAAATATCACAATATAGATAAATTTCATGTTTGTTACAAAGTGGTACTAAGATAGCCGTCTTGAATTTGATGATTAGCATTAAAAATTTAGGCTACGAATATCTACGTAGTTGCTAGGTTGGCTTACCTTTCAACAGTGTAGCTGCTTCGTAGCCCTACATGTGTACCTACATGTAGCAGCTACAAACTTGAACGCAGCCCAGTTATATCATTAAATATATATATATATATATATATATATATATATATATATATATATATATATATATATATATATATATATATATACATATTTAAAAAATCTACGGTTTTATTATGTCTGTGTCATGTCAATTTCGACTTTTACCATTTTTAGTCCATTTGCAGTATTACTCAATATCTAAAGTGTATTTTAAAAGACCGAAGAATCACACATCCCTTTATTGATGAAGGAAGTGGGCGCCTAAGATGTAGATTCGGAAGGAATCTGGGCGCACAAGGAGAGTGGAAATTTCATCAATTAATTTTGCACATTTTCCGAATTATAGCCGTTATTTGGTTTCTGCTGGACGTGGAATAGGTAGAAAAAATGTTTGTCATGCAAAAGGTTTTATCACAATATGGGTCTAAATATAGCAACACGATGCAATTCATGCAAAATCATATTTATTTACAGCCGTTTTTAAATGATTTTATTGTCTCTGGGTCTTCTCTCCACAAATTTGAAACGTGCAAAGATAACATATTTCAACATTAAAAAGATGTCGCTTTTTAAAAAAAGATGGAGAGATGACCCAGAGATGACTAATTATGTACTTTTTCAAAACATTTTTGGGAGGATAAAAAACAAAGTCCATGGATATGACCATGTTGTTTCAAACACTACTTTATACCGCATATTATGAAGTCACGCATAGCTCAATGGTTTCGTCCTGGATTAGTGATTAGAATCCTGGGATTAATGCAAATTCGGATCTTGGATCCCTTGTTCACTACTGTCATGCTGTTCACCCATTCTGTTGTGACGTTCGATGACTCCAAGTTGTTCCATTCTTCGGAGTTCTTGATGAACTTTATCTTTCAGCGAGATGGGCACTTTGCGTGGTGGGAGTATTGTCGGTGTGACGGATGGGTCAAGCTTAATAGAATACTTTCTAGCTAGACATCCAAAGCCTTCGAACAATTCTGCATATTGTGGTTCCCTTAGAATGTCATTTGCAGGTGAATTACTGTGAACATGTTCTGCTTTGTTAATAGTGTTCATACATCTCACTAAGTCGAGTTTACGACATGTTTCGGCTCCCAAAATATTTGGTGCTTTTCTGTGAACAACATAAAATTTCACAGAGTTCACGTGGCCATTGTATTGTAGTGGTATTGATACCATGCCATCAGTTGTGATGATGTGCCCTGAATATGAGGTAAGTGATGCTTCAGGTTTTTCGAGTGGCACAATAATGTTCAGTTTGTTATAAGTGTCTCTAGTGAGTACATTACATTTTGCACCTGTGTCCATGAGAAACTGTACTTCAGTGTCTCCTACTTGTAAAGTCGTGGTCCAGTTTTCTATGGTGTTCACATCTAGGTTGATCATTCCCAGGAATAAAGAGTTTTCACACTCCGAGTCATCTTCATCAGATTCAGTTAACATATTCACAGATCGCCTCTTTGGTTTTCCTGGATGTTTCCTTTGAAATCTCCCTCGCTGAGCTGATTTTCCTCTGTATCTGCTTGATTCACCTCGCTTTAGTTTGTAATTGCTGTAACTGTTTGCACCGTATTTGCTTGCACTAAATTCACACACACGTTCAAAATGATTCTTCTCTCCACATCCTAACCAGACTTTACCAATTGCTGGACACTTTTCACTGCGTTCATGTTTTCTGCGACCACAATTCCTACCGGTTTCAAATTCGGACTGTCGTCCTCTGTGAGGGTGTTCTTTTTCGATGCGATTCACTTCGCTTTCATTTCTGACTGAGTTTTCTTTTGTCTCCTCATTCATAGTTTTCAGTTGAATTCTAGAAAGTTCATATAGATTTGCAATGTCTGTTGCTTTAGCTAAGGTAAAGTCACTTCCTGTCGTAATCAACTTCTCTCTGATTTTCGATGAGCGTATCCCGAACACTACCCTGTCTCTTATCATCTCATCAGGATTTGCATAACCAGTCTTTCACTAACACTTTTAATGCCGTGACAAATTCCTCACAAGTTTCATTTTCATTTTGAGTCCTACACTGCATTTTGTATCTCGCGAATACTTTGTTGCTTTATGGCTCAAAATATATATGCTTGAAATTTCGTGTAATATGTCTCTAGTTTCTTTTTCTCTTCATTTGTTATGTGCCAGGTACTATAGACATCCCTACCTTTTTCTCCAACCCAAATCATCAGATAATTACATTTTACCTCCTCTGATTTCTCTTTTAACGGTCCATTGAACATGATTTCTGTGTGCTTTAAATTTCTTCCATGCCCCCTGAAGATCACCGCTCTCCCAGTCACTTTTCGGCGTAGCACCAATAATAGATTCCCTATCTTCTTCTTTGAGTGTTTTGGTAAAAGATTATCAAGTTTATCAGTATCGATTGCTAATGTTAAGCGCGATTTCGGTCAACTTTTGACACCATGTTGTGTCTCATGGAAGCAGCAGCTATTTATAAACCGAAAGTACAACTCCTTTATTAGGTTTAGAACCCAACATGATAAACACATATAAATCCGAATAACAATACATACATGACACTCTGTAAGACGCAATCTGTATCATGCGTATGTATTGGCCAATCTTTCTTATCAAATATTTCTAACTTGTTTGTATATGATATTGTTTTTAAAGTGTAATGTTATGTTGACAATTTATTATTTTTATTCTGTGTAAAGAATTCAGGATAACTATCGTAACTAAATTAGATACATTGTAGTTGATTTTCTGAGGGGCCCAATTTTTTAAGTTATCGTGACTGACGTGAGTAAATTCGGCATTTTTCAAGGAAACATTGTTATGATTTTAGATGCATTTAAATGGTTTCATATATGTAGTTATTTTGTAATGTTGTATTTTTAGTTCAGCATGACGATTATTAGAACATGAGTGATGATGATTTTGAAAGAAGAAAAATCAGCATTTCTTCTGACAGAGAATTAGACAATTTACAATTAATTCCGAGTCTTGAGAGCTCACACACAAGCTAATACATGGATTTTCAAAGCCAAAAACCAGGAATGACGGATCCTCCACACAGAAGCTCACACCAAACTCGCAATGATCCAATGGGGAGTCCTCGGAGAACGTGGACTGAAGAGGATGAGTCACAAAGAAACCAGAGAAGTTCTGACGAGGAACTGACACCAGTGAAAAAGTTAGAATACAAGGATACAGCAGAGCTCATGGAAGTAACCTCGGGTAAACCTCCAATGGGATTGGATCAGGAATACAGTGATGTGTATTTGGAAAGTAACTTGAGAATTCCAAGGTACGGAACTCAAGCAAGTTATAATGACATGATTGAAAGTTTACACGAGCAGGACCCATTTCATGGTGATTATAGACCTTCAGGGAAGACCAAAAAATCAAAAAGCAAAAAACACAAAAAAGATAAGTCTCAAGA
Source organism: Magallana ariakensis (assembly GCA_020458035.1). NCBI lineage: Eukaryota > Metazoa > Mollusca > Bivalvia > Ostreida > Ostreidae > Magallana > Magallana ariakensis. The sequence continues at coordinate 38,869,657 of CM035817.1, forward strand.
CGGGAGTGGCAGTTTTACAGTCAGTGATCCACTTTCAAGGTCTTCGAAAAGACACTCAAAGAAAGGAAAGAGGTCAAAGGTGAATGATAGTACAGGAACATACACCATACAAACCAACAAATCCTTCAGTGACGCTGGCCCTGCTGTGGACTCAGCATCAGTGAAAAGTAACGGGACCTATACTCTGAAAAATGAGGACAAGGATTGCGTTGATGGAATGAGACAGAGTAAGAAAGGCCCGGTGGGATTTTCTAAGAAGAGAACATCTAGGAGATCAACCTTAAAGTTTGGAGCATCAAGAATCAATCAGGTAACATTTGCGATATAGAAGACCTATTTACTCCTGTAATTTTCTTATATATATTTATACTGCTTGTACAGAATAATATGTATTTGATATGTTTTATGAAAAAATAAATTCCTGTCTTTAAAGATATTTCTTTTCTATATAAAATGGTAAACATTTTAGCTTTTTATGGGAAATAATACCAAAAAGTAATAATTGATGTAGCTAATATGTCGCAAAACACTGTAAATATAATGACAGTAAAAGATTAAATAATCTACAGAAGTACATATACAAACATGTTAATTCATTAAATCTAGTGGTTAACACATGTATATTGATATTCTGTATGTACAAAACTGACTAAGGTGGGGATTTTGTTAATTTGTACAAATATTAACATTGTAGATTATTATATATTGTATTGTATGCCTTCTGTCTTTTTGCAGAGATCTCTAAGGGATTTTGTAGAGAAGAACAAAATTATGATAAGAATTCCTTTGAAAGAAGATGAATTAGAGTAAGTATGGCTCTCTGAATACATAGGCTACAATTAAAATTAAAAAAAATAAACATTCAAAACTCAGTTGACTTTAAGTTTTCAGTGAAAAATAAAGGGTAGTGTTTTTGACAGATGTTATTAAAGCATATATTTATGTCTGAAATGTGAATGACTAATTTATTTTTAGAAGGATAAAACCATATAGACCTATGAACTTGTTAAACTAAGTACTGGTATTAGCATTCAATTACAGTTTAATATAGCTGCAGGTCTGTAGCTCCCGGTCTGAAAAAATTTGGATGGACGACCCGGGAGCTACAGTGCCTCCCATAGTAAAAAGCTGCAATTTATGACACACAAAAAAAAATGTGCTAGTTTATATGGACTGATTAATTTTATTTCTGTACACATTCTGCACAAGTTTTGATTCCTAAACATTCCGCAGACATTTTACCACAAATATTGCCACTGATCTTGCCTCTGATATTCTTTTAAACACCATCACCAGCCCCAAAAAGTACATGTAAAGTGGTGCAGTTTGTTTACATGTAAAAATCGGGACGCTTGATCTCGACGTGAGTTTGGCATTCTTCATTTTTCGAGGTCAGTTAGTGTGTTTGGGAGAAAGTTCGAGGCTAGTTAGGAGATGATATAAGTTGTAAATTACGTAAAGAATTTTATAGTACTGTTTTTTTTTCTCCACAGGATTTGTACGTAAATAAGGTTTGTCAGTCCAAAACTAGCATAATTTTATGAGCACCGTAAATTTGCAGTGTTTTATTATTGGAGGCACTGTAGCTCCCAGGTTGTCCATCCAAATTTTTTCAGATGACGGTACAGACCTGCAGCTAAGTTTGATATGCGTACTGACTTCTCTGATAGTTTTCATTAAAACTGTCACAAGCAGCTAGGGTGTTACTACCATTATTAGTTTTCCTGATAGCATAACATGTAAATGATTTGTTTTTTGGTGTTTTAGAAGTTCATTGAGAAAACACCATGTTCATCTCCACAAGCCAACAAAACAAATATGGCATTATCACACACATACCAGACAAGAGCCCTCAGATTCTTTTGGATTAATTAATTTCAAAGGGTTTGGAAGTGAAATTGATGCCTCCCCAGTAAGTAAATGCTTCTCTCAGTGCTAGTCTCATCTTAAAGATTTGTAAATGACACCCTTCTCTCTTTCTCTCTCTCTCTCTCTCTCTCTCTCTCTCTCTCAATGCATATAGGAATATAGTTTATAAAATCTTGTAACCATAGTTCAGAAGCTGAATTTCAGACTATTTTATTCATTTTTCATATGAGTGAAAATGTTGAAGCTTTATATTGAATTATAATTGAACTTTATGTTTTATTTCTAAAAGAAACATACTGCATGTTTCTGAAAACGATGTCTAAAACAAGCGCGTATACTTACCAAATTTCAATCTGAGCGATGTCATGTTTTTACGAATAATTTTGACTTAAGACTGTATGTTAACTCTTTCAGTACCTTCGCTGTGCGCCAGATACCAAAGCTGACATTGTCTGGGACATGATGATTAATCAGTGGCATCTGGAGCCACCGCAGCTAATCATCTCAGTCACTGGTGGTGCACAGCGGTTTGACCTGAAGCGCAAAATGCAGGAGACATTTAAAAGAGGTCTAATGAATGCAGCAACATCAACATGTAAGTTTTAACTATTCACAAATATCATTTTGAAAATTTAAACTGTGTTTGAAAAGATTACGTGTAAGTTATTGAATACCAATGGCTTTGGCAGAGGCACACCTTTTAACACTCCTCTTCCTACAGATTTTGGTTTGTTTTTACCGATGGTGGTGTAAATAGTTTAGGAAATATGTAAATTTGCCTCTCTTTATGGTTATTTGATACATGTTACATGTATTTTAAAATTAGGTCATGATTTTTCGTGTTGTTCCCACTGTTAGTAGATGAAAAAAACAAGCTTCAAAATTTGAACTTTTTTTTTTTGTGTGTCATAATTTGAACCATCATAATGATACTAAATAGAGGGTACTGTATACAGGGTTTATATTGCCCCATGTTATTTTTGCCCCTCTTTACTTGCAGATGGTTTTGCCCTGTCTTAAATTCACCTAAACATAGTTGTGTTTTAAGAGAGACAATTTGAGGCATTAGAATTCGCCCAGTCGTAAATACGCCCGCCGACAACGAGGGCGAAAGGGGCAAAAATAAAATAGGGGCGAATATTTTCCTGTATACAGTAGTAAAATACTTACAATGTCTCTTAACATTTTCATATAACATTATCTTTCTTTGTGATAGGTGCTTGGATCATCACTGGAGGGACAAGAACAGGGGTGATGGAATTTGTGGGGGATGCTGTCAAGGACCACATCATCACGTCGGGCCGTAAGAACGACGTGGTGGTACTAGGGGTGGCTACTTGGGGATGTGTGGCCAACAGACAAGCTCTGGATGGGGAGGAGGTAGGAGAAAGATTTTGATTATAAAAAATTATATTGTAAAAGTGGTTTTTTATGCGTCAGAAAAATTTACACTAAGTCTTGTTATGCGGTAAGCTTAAAACAGTGTAAAATACCCCCACAAGTATGGTTAAAAAAAATCAAAACTTTAGTGTGGTAAATCACGCATCCCAGTATTTAATACCTACGTGTATTGTTTGACCACAGAAATTGTGTAATTAACCACCGTTGTAAATAACTACTTTTACAGTACTAGTATACTAGTAGTAGCAGAATACAAAAAATTTGTAGAAAAATTTTGTTAATTGATGTAAGTTGGTGTGTTGGAATGTGAGGGTTTTTTTTTCAAGTTCACATGACTTCTGACCAATTTATTTGCATTCTTAATTTCTCAACATCTCATTTTGCTATTGAAAGACTATTTACATTTTTTTGATACAATTATCAGACAGCAAAGAAATCTTAAAGATGACAGGGTAAGGATTTGTTAAACTGTTTAACTTACCAATTAAAAAAAAAAAAAGCTTTGCGATATGTAGCTTAGAATAGTTATTTCTTGCATAATGATTCATCTGATTCATCCATTTTTGACTGAAGTTAAACATCGTGTCCTAATTCAAAGGTTTTTGTGCTGTAAAAAAAAAGATTCACAGAAATTATTACTCTGTGGATCGAGTGATATATATTAGTATACATGTACATGTATCTTTGCATCAAGAAAAACAAAAGATGCAGATCTTTTTATACCCCCGCAAACTAAGTTTAGAGGGTTATATTGGTTTCACCCAGTACGTCTGTCTGTCGATGCAATTTTTGTCTCCCCTATAGAATTTTTTACTCCTGCATAGAACAGTCTGAAAATTTGTACATATGTTAACACCATCTGAAGATGTGCACATGCAATTTTTAGCCCACCTGAACCAAAGGATCAAGTGAGCTTTTCTGATCACCTGTTGTCCGTCCGTCTTGGCATCTGTCCATCCGTCTGTCTGTAAACTTTTCACACTTTTTACTTCTTCTCAAGAACCACTGGGCCAAACTTAACCAAACTTGGTACAAAGCATCCTTATGGGAAGGGATTCTAAAGGGCAAACCCCTTTTTAAAAAGAGATAATTGCAAAACAGTGAAAATAGGGTGCATGTTTAAAAAAATATTCTTAAGAACCACTGCACCAGAAATGCCAATATTTACACCAAAGCTTGTATATATAGTGAAGATTATAAATTGTTAAAATCTTGACCACCGGACAAATACTGGGGCCCCAAGATGGGTCAATGTTTAACATAGTAATATATAGGGAAAATGATTAAAAATCTTTTCAAGAACTACAATGCTTTAAGTTGTGATATTACTATGCAAGCATCCTCAAATACTGTAGATTATAAATTGTTAAATTCGTGACCCCCCGGAACCAATACTGAAGCCCCATGAGGGGTTCAAATTTTAACAGAAATATATAGGGATATTGTTTAAAAATCTTCTTTTTAAGAACTACAATGCTACCATTTGTGAAATTACAATGTAAGCATCCTAAGAGCATGTAGATTCTAAATTGTTAATATTGTAACCCCTGGACTAATACTGGGGTCCCAAGAGGTGTTTAAAGTTTAACATAGAGATATACATGTACATTGTATTGGTAAAATGTTTAAAAAACTAATATAAAATGATACAAGGAACTGTTGTTCAGGTGAGCGGTGTGGCCCATGGGTTTCTTGTTATAAAGATCATACAAGATTTAATGATTTTATGACAGTTTTCAGTTTCCTTTATATCCTATATATTGTACACTGATGTTAAAAGGTACGGGAGGTAATTTTCCCTACAGATTTTATTTATTAATTAATAGTAAACACTCTAAAATATATTTATATAAATACATCCAGAAAGAGGTTTTTTGTCTTTATTTGTTAACCAGTTTAACGTTTTATAAGTATTCTATCAACTGTCAATGCAAACTTTTTGTTTGTCAATGATAAATTCTTAGGAGCTAATTAGAATGTCAAAAACAAGTGTGGCTGAATTCACACAGTACAACCGCTTTGAATCATTTCATTCAAGTGCCGTGTGATACATTCAAAATTGTTTGTTTACCTGGACAGCAGACGTTCACTTAGATAAGACATGTTCTTTATTGTCAATTATAAGCAAATATGAATCATAATTTTTGGTTAAAAGTAGAGTTATATAGTTGCTCATTTATTATCAATCTCATTTTTTAACAGACATTGTCGCATGAAGAATTTTGAGCCATTTTCTGATGCAATTTTTGGGAAAAAATGCAAACTTTTAGGTCTGGACACTTTTAAACAAACTAAAACGGCGTGTGCTATTGAAAAAATACAATATCAGAAAAATAGCATATTATCTAAGCTTTGATATGATATTTGCAAAAAATTCTATAACTCATTCCTGTAGCTGCTATTTCAATTTTAACAACACACCCTCGGAGAAAAATGATACGTTCAACGTCCGTTGTCCTTGCTACAATAATCCATTCAAAAGTTGTATGATGATACATTCAAAAGTTGTACCGACTAAATGTTTAATTAAATAGTTCTGTTTCACAGAGATAAATATTGATTTTCGGTGTATTTGACGAATTGTACCAAAAAAATATATGGTTTCAAAAAGAAATAAAACGTTTCATACACCCCTAATCACCATATTAATTGAACGACAAGTATATATCTAAACAATAAAATGCTTTCTTTGGTGATTCATGGGCGACATGAAGGTGGCGACAATGCAGAATAAAATAAATAACCCGCGTTAGTGGTTATGTATTTTTTTTTCTGCAATGGTCGCTACCTTCATAACCTGCATGAATCATTAAAGAAAGCATTATATTGTTATTATTAACATCTTTCTTTTAACAAATTAATACATTGATCGTAAAAAGTAAGTAAAATTAACTAGAATATTGTTCATGTGCATCAGTGCGTTAGAGAAGAGAAACAACCAAATGTCTTCTATAAGAATTTGAATCAGACATTAGCATGATTATCTCGTGCAGTTAGTGATGCTGAAGGTTTCGACCAATCGATGATTTCATTCCAGTCAGTTTTTACAGAACTACATACAAGGGTTGTCCAAAAAGTTCGTGGAGACTTGTAATTTAATTCAAAATAACGGCGCCATTATCAAGAAATCATTATAATATTTTAATAAAGAGTATAACAATGTATATGTATAAAAACCAGAGTAATGTAAATTTTTGTATTGGAGTTATCATTATTTATACATTGCCTATACAGGCCACACGGCCAAGGTTGACGTTGAGTTATAATGACGTTTCTATAACGTCGTAGTCCTGGGTTTACCTGAGAGTAATATGCCGCATTCACCGTTTGGTCAGAGGGTACAATCGCATACTCCGTCAAAACATCGCTTGTGCCACTTGTGGATAAGTAAACTCGAACTATTTCGATGTTTTTCCTGTTTCCTCTATCGTTTGTTTTGTTTCTATCGGTGTTTTACCCCAGTCGACACAATTTTATGATGGCGTGCTGTTCCATACGGTCAGCTGACGTCGCTTTTTTCAGCCGTTTTTAAAGACATGCTCTTGCCGTCATATCTTTTAAAAGTTTTCTTCTAGTTTGAAAATAGCTTCAAATGACGTATGAAAATGACGTACCCCATTGCGAATACATTACAATAGAAGATTATGAAGTTTTAAAATGTTTTATAAAAACTGTAAATATTCATATCTAAAAACTCAAATTCAAGGTTTGGACAATTTTACGCTGGGCCGTGAGTACTTTCCGCGACCCTTTGATGAATTAAATTTTTAGTTTATTTCTACAGAAAACATTTAAAACCACTTTAGTTTGATTTGAAATCTTATGAAAAAGATTTAGATATACAATGTGTATATATAAACCCATTTAAAATGACAAAAACGCGATTGTCCACGAACTTTTTGGACAACCCTCGTATAGGAGTGTACAATCAATTTCCGTAAGGAACAGAGGGAATCATACTTGGTGGATGTAAATATTATACAATTAAACTCGACATAGATATTTCACGATAACCTGATAAATGTATGTATTCTTTCTTTAGTTTAGGAAGTTATAAACGTACTGAGTACAATGAACGGATGTATTATGTACTTGTTCAATTGATTTTTAATTAAGGTGGAATAACACACCTGGAAAAAGTCACTCAAAGTAACCGTGAATTATTTGATTATGAAAGAAATAATGATAAATAAACTGTACATATGTCAAATAAGCAAAAAATTTGCAGTTTGGGGATAAAAAATGAATGTCTAAAAAATTCAAATTAGTATAAAAGTAACAACAAAAGCCCCTGCGGGATTTGAACTCGGGGTGTACGGATCACAAGCCCGAAACTATAATAAAACGAAATATCGTTTCGATCAAAGGTCAGCCAATTTGTGATAATGTGTTATTCTACCTTAATTCCATATCGTAAGTAAATATAAAAAGTTTGTGGCAAATTGGACAATTGTTTTATGTTGATTTGAATAATGCAGATAAAAAATCAATGTCTGGAAAAACTAATACCTTCTCATGTACATATTTACTAAGGATTCATAATTATTCAATCTGAATAAAATCAGATCCTCGATCCGCTCCTTGTTTTTCTATTGTCGCTACACATGTACGGAAAAAGAAGGAGCGGATCGAGGATCTGATTTTAATCATATTGCATAATTATTACGAATAGTACGTCACAACATGGAAGTGTGCCCTACCAACTTATCCATTATTGTGCGACTGACCAGTTTACTAAGAACCTTGCATTAAAACTAACCTTCTAAAATTTAAAAACTAGATTTTTCTTTGTCCACTTTTTTCGCTGCCTTTCTGCCGTCCACGCTTTCCAGTAGTCATAGATCTACCTGTTTACTTTCTAAATTCATTCAAGAACGTTTGTTAACAGGCAATAAATGGAATAAACAATTATTAAATAATCTTTCATTAGTTTTTATCTAAATATAATGTTGTTGTCTATTTATTTTTCAAATACTTCCTATTCCAATCAAAAATGTATCATTTTATGCGATAAAACTGTCATTTTGGCTGAATTTAACTGCACAAACACAGCACATGAGTGTATCATTACTGGTTTAGAAACATATTTTGAATGTATCATCCAACGGATGTTGAACGTATCATATTTCTTCGAGGTTGTGTTGCTAAAATTAAAATAGCAGCTACAGAAATGAATTACTGTAAATTCCTAATAAAACGCGAGGAATTAATTTCCGCGTAAAATCGCTAGAAGCAACCATCGCGGATTTTTAAGTCTCGCTTTTTTTTCAGACAGTTTTGAACTATAGGAAATTATAACAAAAAATTGATGATTGTGATTTTATATTCTCGCGATTTGATACAAAACAGCGGAATCGCAAAATTAAGTACTCGCGTAAAATAAGGAATTTACAGTATAGAAACTTCTGCAAATATCAAATCAAAGCTTAGATAATAGGCTATTTTTCTGGTATTGTATTATTTCAATAACACACGTCGTTTTAGTTTGTGAAGTGTCCAAACCTCAAAGTTTGTATTTTTCTCCCAAAATTGCATCAGAAAATGGCTCAAAATTCTTCATGTGACAATGTCTGTTAAAAAATGAGATTGATAATAAATGAGCAACTATATAACTCTACTTTTAACCAAAAATTATGATTCATATTTGCTTATAATTGACAATAAAGAACATTTCTTATCTAAGTGAACGTCTGCTGTCCAGGTAAACAAACAATTTTGAATGTATCACACGGCACTTGAATGAAATGATTCAAAGCGGTTGTACGGTGTGGAATTTATTTGTCCCAAGGGGGCCATTATCTGAGCCATGGTTTACCAGTAGATGGAGCATGTATTTAGGGAAAATTGATAATCTGTAAAATGGGCAGTGGTTTTGGGGTTATTTTAGTACTGTTTCATATAAACCAAAAGTTTCTATCATTATAAGGAAATAAATTATGTCATTATTAATTATGAATTTAACTATTTTTAAAAGCTATTTAAATTTATTAGTCAAGTAAATTGATGAAGTGACCCTAAAGGACATTAATGTAATATATGAAATTCAAAATTACTGATATGGTTGTAGTGTTTTGGCAATTTTAAAATTATTTGTAATATTTAATTTTCCTTTTTACATACATGTATCTTTAATAGTTTGCTAATAATGATAATGTTTTGGGAGTTTATCCAAGTTTAACAAGCTCATCAAAGAAAATCATTGTCCTATGGGAACAATTTTCTGATATGGAGTTGCATGTACCATCATGACCATAGGAGAAAGTGAGGAAAATTTGAAACAACTAATTGCATCTGTCAATTAAGACTCTAATTAGAAACATATTCAAGGTTTTATCCACAGAAGAGCATTGCTTGGCTTTTTTCATTTATTGGAAAGGGAGGGGTTATTGTCACTTTGTTGTTTGTTTTTTAAAACATGTAATTAAATAAAAAAAATATCATCGGATACAGAAAATTGTAAATGTATTACATAATATATACGGTATAGTTGGTAATTTTCGCAATTATCTAATTTTCGGGTGTTTTTGCGATCTCTTTCAAATCGCAAGAAATTATATCTTGTATTATTTTCTATAAGACACTTTTAAAATCACTAAAAATGACTGACGCAAATTAAAAAATGCTACATATTTTCCCAATTTTCATAATTTTTGTGATACGCGAAAAAAACCCGGACATATGGTATTTACAGTGAAGTTCTGACTATTTTGATAATTTTCTTTGTTAACTAAATTTCTTTTTACAATTCTAGAATTTTTTTTCATTTTTGTGTCGCAAACCGTTATTATTCAATTTAATCATTTGTCCCATTTTAAATTAGCTTTGCAGGGGTATTAATTCCATTAGGACAGTTCTTAAGTTTAAAATAACGATTTGGCGTTTTTTTCATTGCTGTGTTAGTGCTTGAACATTTTTGCAATTTTATACACCATCGCAGTAGTGTGCTTGTAAAACAAACGGGTTTGTTTTGGTGTTTGCGTAGCATACCTGTTTTTATTGTTGATATAAAAAGGCCAGAAATCTTGAATGGCGGTTTGAATTTTATTTGTAGTTTTTTTTTTTTTATGAATCAATCATTTGAGGAGGGCTGGATGGTCATGGCCATTTTCAGACTTTATTGATCTCCTAAATAAGAACTTTGTATAAAAATATAGAAAAAATATACAAATTTTGAATCTAAAATGTGTGAATTTTTTCTTTAATAAATAATAGTTTATAGCATAAAAAATTCATATCTAAAAATTTAAAACAGATCTGATGGCTAATTTGTTGACCATCTAGCGTCCGGTACTTTTTATATTGTTTATAAATCAACAAAACTTTACATTCAATCGATTCTTTTTGAAATGGCAATTATTCTAATTATATGTGAAATTAACTTGGTTAATTTTCTTTAAAGATATTTTGGCAATAAAGAATACTGAAAAGGTAAATAAAATGTGTTTTTTCAGGGCCAGAGAAATGGCTTATTCCCAGCAGTGTACTCCAAAACAGATGTGATGGAGGCTCAGTTAGCATGCTCAAGAAATGTCCCACTGGATGAGAACCACTCGCACTTCATTCTGATTGACGATGGCTCTGAAAACAAATTTGGTGGAGAAATAGATTTCAGAACTAGTCTGGAGAAGTTCATCTCAGAGCAGAGTGTGGACCCAGATGACAAAGAGTCCTGTAAGTGGTTTTTATGTTGGACCAGTAATTCATTGTCAGTGTACTGTAAACCAACTTATATTATGTGACTTTATTTCGTAATTTACTGGAAGTAAACTACAGCGCTATGACAAAAGTATTCACGATTTTTCAAAATGGTGGACATAAACAATGATGCGCTTCATAGAAATAAACGTCTAAAATATGATTAAATATTAGTTTAACTCACCTAATATTTGGTGAGATGTCCCTTTGATTTTATAACCGCTAGCAAACGGCATGGTAGGGAATCATACAGCATTCTTATGTAGTTCTGATCGAAGGAAGTCCAAAGAGCTCTTCAGGGGTAGTGATGTTTTGTTGCCGATCTTGTAGAGTTCGTTTGATCCGAAGCCACAAGTTTTCAATTATATTAATGTCTGGGGACTGTGCCGGCAACACAATAGTTGGAATATTATTTTCCAGTTTGTAGTCCCTCGTAATATGGGCTCTATGTATGGGCGCATTGTCATCTTGAAACCGGTATGTTTTGTTGCTAAAATGCTGAGCAATGACAGGCCACAAATGGTTTTCCAAGATTGAGATATATTTTTCTGCATTTATATTACCATTGACAAGGCAAAGTGTTCCAACTCCGTAATATGTAAATCAACCCCACACCATAATGGATACCCTTCTCTGTCGAGGGGGGCACATGCATTGGGAAAGGTATGCTTCTTTTGATGTTCTCCAAACGTAAACTCTGTAATTTTCACCTAAAACTATCTGACTTTCATCGGAAAAGATAACGGTGTTCCAATAATTATTAACAGTGAGTTTTCTTTTCTCAAGACACCACGAAACACATTTTTTTTCTGTTGATCTGTGACACAACCATCTTTTTTCTCACAACTTGACGCTTCACGTCTTGTTCATATAGAAATCTTTGTACTGTCCGTGGATGAACATGATCGTTTTCATTTCTGCTTCAATCTGTTAAAATCATTAGTGATGTCATTTGACACACGTCCCATGTTCATTTTTGTTTGACAAACGAGCCAGTTCCGATCCCGCTTTGACATCTTCATTTTGCTTTGTTGATCTCCCCCATATTCAAATACTTTTTCCAAATTGATCTGATGGTTACGGAAGCCCGTTGGTGCCACTAAGAAAAATATTTTATCTGGTGGCTGCCAGATAATTATGTGGTGGCCGCCACTTATTATCTGGCGGCCGCCACATAATTATTTGGCGGTCGCCACATAATTATCTGGCGGTTGCCACTTATAATCTGGCGGCCGCCACATAATTTTCTGGCGGCCGCCACATAATTATATGGCTACCTGATGCGCGCGCATGTTTTAATGGGAGTTTTTAGGGAGTAGTGGATACACTGTAATCTATTAGTTATATTAACAATGCAAAGCTTAAGTTTCGAAACACTGGTAGAGTGGAATGTACATAGACTTTATTCAAATCTAGAATGATTTAGATGTTACTTTGTGCCTTGTATTATTTGTTGTAAAACACTGTATATCAGAATTAATTATAAACTTATAATACTGAACTAAACACGCGTTCAGGAAGTCTTAAGAGGGCTCGATGGTCGTGATCATTTAAAGAGACTGTATTGATCTCCTTTAGAAAAAGAGCTCCAAATAAAAAAAAATTGGAAATTCCCATGAAATTTAAAAAGTAAAATATATGGATTTTTCTTTACTTAATATTAGTTAATAGCAAAACAAATGTGATGGTTAATTTGTTGACCATTAAGCTCCTTAATAATAAAAAACCTTAACTTTAGCTAGAGGACTGTTATGTAAAGATGTATAAGTAAAAGGAACGCACTGCCTTCTATATGTTTTAATTTTGGTATAAGAATTTAAAAAACACAGATTACAGTCAGGGTTTTATTTACCACGACAGCTTGCACAGACAATTTCACGAGTGCGGATCCAGCTATGACTTCATAAAGATAAACTAAGATACTAGAAAATGTGTACTAGCTTTTGTGGCCATATAAATGAAACTATTTAACTGACTGTATTAAATCTGTGTTGTTAAACTGTTAAACAGCGGCTCTGTCAACATCCATCTTCTCAACCGAATATAAATACAACAACACACATTTCTGCAAAATAAGTTTTATGGCGGCCGCCAGATAAATTATATGGCGGCCGCCAGATAAATTATGTGGCGGCCGCCAGATAATTTATCTGGCGGCCGCCAGAAAACTATCTGGCGGCCGCCAGATAAAATATTTTTTTCACCTGGCACCAATGGGCTTCCGTAGATGGTAGATTCTGATATCCCCAATAAAGGACGAGTGCATATATGGGCCCCGGTAAAAAGTGAAAAAATGACATTGACAAGTTTTAGCGCTGAATTTACTGTACATAAAAAGCACGAAGCTTTACAACATGTTGGGGTCAGCCAACATTTGTGATTTTGTATAGCAAATCGAGGACGGGCATTCATTTCAAAGTCTTTGTTTACAGTCAGCCTAACCGAGTACAAACTTGTGGAAAAGACAAAAGACGCATTATACATTTAGAAAACTCCTGTGAAAATAAGAAGTTTGTACTACATTAGGCTGGTAACTAAAAAATGAAAAACGTATGAAAATTTCAAGGTTTTTCCTATAGCAAACGAAAGCTATTACCTGCGTGACCCATGTTTGAACCCACGCATGGAATAAATTATGTCAAACAATCACGTGGGTTCTATCCAGGCAGACGTTTGTCAAATGTGCTCACTGTAAAACATTGACACGTTCTAAATCGCTTTCCATCAACTTTGTATGGTCAGGAATGTTTGTTTGATCACTATGGTAATATGAAACTTAAAAGCTTTATTCGATTTTTTTTCAGACGTAAAATAATGCATAAAGTATAATTCAGTAAACGCGCCAATCGATCCACCAACAGAATAATGTTGATTTTAATGTCTCCTCCCTCTGATATAAATAGAGACAATTCAAGTAGGTTCGGTTCGATTTTTCTGGATTTATATTATTTATATGCATTTAAAAATCCTCAATTTTTTAAACTCTATGCTAATTTTGGTAAATTTAAGCGTGCATATAAATCAGAAGTATCCATCAGTGCTTAACTATAACGGGAAAAAAGCAATTTGTTGATATTTTCTACATGAAAACGGCACTGAAAAAGGGCCCATTCTCTATAGCTCAAGTGCACTTGTTCTTTTCAATTTCAGACATCTTCTTACTCTCCAACTTCATCTCAACAATCAATTTTCTCACATCGTTTGTCAATTCTTTTGATTTTCGGCCCATGATAAATGATACGCTTGTTTACGGTTATATAAGAATGCAGACGACGGAAGTTTACAAATTACATCACTTTTTAGCGAAAGACAACTCAGTGAAAGTTTCACTGCATAAACTGGTGTTCATCAGAAGTTATTCCCCTTTTTACAAACGAGGCTCATATCGATGACATCGCCATTTTGAAAAATCGCGAATACTTTTGTCATAGCGCTGTAGTTCATGGTGAAAAATTTTCGTGTTCCGGATGTAGAATAATTGGGAAATAATATACCATTCGATGAATGATTCACAGCAAGTAATATTTGCGATAGCAGGGTTCTCATGAACCTTGCAGACATTGTTTGCAAGTGAATAAAAGTTGGTTAACAGTATATGTCTTACATGAAAATATTCTTATATTTGGTAGCTCCATCTATTAAATCCATTTATTCATACTTCTGGTAGTTTCCTATTCTGTGATTATCTACTCTGACCAGCAGAGACTTGGATATCAGTTCTTCATTTCGTAGTTGAATCACGGGTACTATTAACTCTGTGCCCTGTAAGATCTGAATAATGTTTTACCATCCATGTACTGAACATCAAATGGAGGACATTAATTTGTTATCTTACTTTACTGATTGTACAGATCTATGTTCTAATAATAATGATGATAAAAGTAAGTTGTCCAAATTTTTCCAGACTCTCAAACTGAGTATTGTGTAAAAAAAAAAACTACTAATAACACGACCACTTCATTTGCCACAAATCAATGAAATGTCTAGTCCTTATCTCCGAGAAGCTGTTTTGAAGTTTTATTGGAGCCGTGACCTGAGGCCTGTTCAACAACGTGTGCGCTCGCGAGCGCTCACCAAAATTTCCTATACCTGCAACACAAATTTTGGCAAGCGTTCACGAGCGCTCGCTCTTTTAAAAAGGCTTCAGATTATCAAGATATGAGAACTTGATTCACTTTAACTTTAAAGGTACACTACCTTATATGGATAGCATTATTTAACATGTGACAATATTTACGTCAAACAGATTCTCCAATCCAGTGAATGAGTCGCAAAGCATGACGGTCTACAACGTGTTTACGATTCAACAAAAGCACGTGGTTTTTGTCTGTTTTATACACAATATTTAATTGATTGCCGGAAAATTTGTACATCTTGATTTTTACTTTAGAAGGTAAAAAAGGAAATATTACGTACCATTAACTTTGTTCCATGCTCACATTGAAAAATACTGTTGTTTAAGTTAATCAATTGTTACTTCAAAAACCGATCAGTATCAAACAACTGGCAAACATATGCATACAGTACAAACAGATTTTGATGAGAAAAAAACTGCATAATTGTTTATTGGTGACTTTATCATTGTGCACTAGAAATAAATACAGGCAACTGTACATTTTTAACATACGTAAATAGCAACGGTAATAGAAATGCACAAAAATACAAATGCAGAAGCACAAAGTATATGTAGCATATAGTATTTAAATGTACGTTAAGCATTCTGATGTGTGTCCATGAAGAAAATATCAATGCGCATTCTACTAATGTTGTCCCAAATCTGGGGTATCACGTGAAAAATGGTACTGACTGCTTCTAATTCAATAAGTACGTACCTCTCTTTTGAACATTGACAATGGGGTATTTAAATAGGTTGATATAAGGCCTCATATGCAATTTTTTTTAAATGTGAGCATAGAAATGAAAGATCAGATATAATTGCCCATGTTTATTTTATAAATTCTGAAAAATCATTCAAAATGAATTTCCAAAGGACAATTAATTCAAAATGGTATATATTTTCAATACTCTTTGTATACACTGAAACTTGTAGTAGCCCACAGTGCCTTGCAACTCATTCACCCTGATTGGTTTGTCGATAAAAGTAAACAGATGGCTAATTTAGTATGCAAATTTATGCGGACCTCACAAAATCTAGTGGTCTCGACCTGTTTAATGACTGAAATTTGATTTTGAGACTTTTCACAAAAGAGTTTGGTTATTCTGACAAGAAGAACCTTATTATGTAATCAGACACATTAATAATATATTTTATTTTTCAATTTGATTAATCAATGTATTTGATTGTTTTGGGAGAGACACATGCATCTGTGTCACAGTTATGTTTACTGTAAATTCCTTATTATACGCGAGGAATTATTATTCGCTTAAAATCGTGAGAAACGCATCTCGCGAGTTTTGAAATCTCGCTTATAAATATATTTTGACCAGATCTAACGTAAATAAAACTAAGATTAAATGTTTGACGTTCTCGATTTTATATTCCCGCGATTTGATGCAAAACTGTTGAATTGCGGAAATAAGTACTTGGGTAAAATAAGGAATCTATAGTATGTGGCACCCTCAGATGACACACAAGTTACAGTGTTCAATGGATGTGGATTGTCATGTATTGTTCTTTGTTTATTAACAAATTGCTGAATGTTTTACTTTTCTCTAATGTTCATGTAAGTCAGTGTTGACTTCATCATTGCATGGACATGTACAATATGTAGTGTTTCCATTCAATATGTAGTGTTTCCATTCAATATGTAGTGTTTCCATTCAATATGTAGTGTTTCCATTCAAGTCCCTTTCTGGGCCCATTTAATAATTGTAAAGATGTACTAGTTAAATGGTTTTGTTAATACCAGTAAGAAAATTGTATTCTGATAAAACTCTATTGCATATGTTTATTTACCAATCAAGGGCCCTGTAGGGGCATACATAATCTGAAGAATTAATCATTTTTTGAGAGAGAGAAAAAAGCATAACATTTTGATGGACAGTATTGGTAACTGCCTTTTTAGCTCTAACCATCCCGGTGATTTCTATCATTGTTGAGGGAGGAATCAACTCTATGAAGACGGTGTGGCAGTCTGTGATGAGGGGGATCCCAGTGTTAGTGCTCCAATCCTCGGGGAGAGCAGCAGACTTCATAGCACACGGCTACAACATCACTGCCAACAAACTCAAGTCAGTGCAAAAGTATATAAAATTCATGGATTATAGCGCAAATTTTTATGATGCATTAATTGATTGTACAATATTTTCAATTGGGTGACCTTTAGAGATACTTTGATCAAGGGTTGTCAACAATTGGATAAGAAATATAAAGTTTGAAAATCATTGATCAGCTCAAATTGTGACCATGCCCTATTCATGAATTCTAAATTAGATTGAACAAAGATTAAAATGGTGAAATACCGGTACTCTTAAAGTGTTTGAATCATCTCTTCACAAAAAGCAAAAATAATGTTTCTTTTTTAACATTTAAGAGAATTTAATAAAAGTCCCTTGAATTGTTATCCCATTGGTGATATGTTTTGGGGGAGAAAGTCTTGGAAGATGTTTTAATTTATTTTTCTTTCTTTATATAGTGAAGAGAAAAGTTACTTCCCTCAAATTTTTGATGAAGAAATGGAAATGTTAGCGAACAGGATTTTTGAGTGGAAGGAAAAAGATTTGCCCAAAAAGGCAGCATTGGTGTCCAACTGTTTAAAACAACTTAGAGAGGCTCTACAACATAGAGAAATGGTGGGTATACAAAACTCTGTAACAGCATGCTTTAAATCCAGATCTTTCAGTGAATTTTGATTTAGAATATTTTATACCCTACTATGTATTTTCTTTAATTTTAGTTGACAGTGTTTGATTTGAACGACAATGAAACAAAGGAGTTTGACAGAGCCATCTTGTACGCCCTGTTAAAAGGTAAATAAAAGGAAATCAATACTGCAGTAACTAAACATCAATTTAATGAACTTTATGACACTGAATCAGATAAGCGTTATTATTTATTGAATAAGAACTTTACCCTATCGATAAAGTCAGAACAGTTTTAAGACCATTTACCAAAACTGTATCATGATGCTCAGGTGAATATGTTTTGGTATTCACTAGTATCAGATTGAAGAAAATGCACGGCATGATACATTTACATGGACATGTACTAATGTATCATAATTATTAAACTTACAGCAAACAGATCTAACACCAATGCCCAGCTGAGTCTGGCCCTGGCCTGGAACAGGTCAGACATTGCTAAGAATGAGATCTTCACAGCCTCGAACAAGACCAACTATCAGGTAGTACTATCATCCACAATGCATTACTGTACCATCAATTTTTGACTTGTAATTATTGCAACTCTCAAGTATAGAATTTATTAAGCTGTGCATGTATACAATTGAAAAAAAAATATTGTTTGTTACAATTTAACAGGTACTTTCAAGGACCATTCTGTGTACATACAACTGTGCTCACTAAGATAACAATTGATACATAATTTTACATGAATATACAAATTGTAGTTTTTAGAAAGTGATGAAAAGAAAAAGTATATTGCATCGCCATCCAGTGAAATATGATGTGAATATTTAGAATGCATATATAATTTTATTGCATGTTCAAATAGTAAGAATTCAGTCTTTATTTTCCAATTGATGGTCACTTAAATTATCTTGAACATTATGAGTCATATGATATTACAGAGGAAATCAGGTGAATTATACAAAGTAAGTCCAAACACAGCTGGATTAATCAGTGCTCTTTATAGCGTTGCCTGTGCATGTACTCATATATAACGGAGACTCTTAGATGTTCTATACATGTCTATGCATGTACATCTTTGATTACTTCCCTTATAAGAGCTTTTAAGATGATTTTATTTTGTCAACATGTCCTCTGGGCTAGCTTCAACTTAATGTAGCATTTCCAGAGGATTTATATTTTAAAGAAATGATACTTGTGATGTAGATTATAGTGTATTAAGTCATAAAAGCTCAAATTTAAAGATAATTTGCTTGATGTGTATTGCCAGACACTTGTAAATTTAGAAGTTTTAAAAGAAAAATAATGTTCATAATTCTTCCTTTAGGTTTTCCACACGCAGCTATATAGCTACTAGAGGCAAGATTATATTTTACAAATAATCTTCATTTAAATAGTATTCTGTTATCCACATTTCAAGCATGATATTGACATAAAAAAGCAGATTACCTACCGTATATGGCATAGATGTCATTATATTCATATTGTAACATCTCTTTATATGGCGAAATCCATCAAATCATAGGAATCTGGACTGTGGAGATTCATAACATCATCTTGAATTTGTATTTTAATGTCTTAATACCTGGTTTTCCAGTGTAGTGTCATTTTATTAAATGCATGTTTATTTGTATTTAATAATTGGGATATGTTACAAGCGCCTTACATTACAAATGCCCAGGTATTTCCCTCGTACTATAATAATAAGGTTCATCACAGTCGCCATTTTGAATTTTTAGACTGGCTCATCTGCCACAATTTTTAACAGCAATGCATGCAAAATTAAAAGGTACAAAAATATCCTTTCTCCACTTACTACTTTTATTTGTATTCTTGTGCATTATCCATATGAATTAACAAAACAACCATTCCTTTTGTAAAAAATCGTGCTTCAAATTCAGTCTATTGCTTCTCATATGATAAAACCAGAAATGAACCTTGTTATTTTTATAGTTTGTTCAAAGGATAATCTCTTCATTAAAAAAAAATTTAACGTCAGGCACTAGTGAGATATATATATATTTATTCATTTATTTTGAAATAATGAAATACCATATTAGTTTGTGATATGTTGTTTGCTACATACATAAGGCATTGTGATGTAATTCATCCTTAAAATTTACCTAAATTTTATTTTAAACAAGTTTCATGTACATATAATAGAGTAATGATCATACATGGGAAGATTACCTGAAATCATATGTTTTCTGTGTCATTTTACACCTGCAAACCAAAGCCAAAACCACTGGACAAAATACCTGAATTATTATATTTTCGCTATTTCTAAATGATTTTTGAAAAAGCCCTAGTTATGTTATTTTGGTTTTAACTAATGTAGGAGAGATGAAATGTTAAGATATGCTTTATATGGTACGTGTTTTTGTAAATTAACTCTGATAGGAGCTGAAGCTGGATGATGCTATGATGACAGCTCTGATACAAGACCGTCTGGAGTTTGTCAAACTCTTCTTGGAGAACGGCATTGATCTGTCCCAGTTCCTTGACATTCGCAATCTATGGAACCTCTACTCAAATGTAAGACTTCTGAGCTAAGGTTTTTATGTTCTGTTATTAATCACGTTATCATGAAATAACTCTACATGTATTGCTTTCGCCCTGGATTTGTGAAATGAACAGGACAGACAAATATTTCTTTTTCCAAAATGCATTCTCAACTATACCATTGTATTGGTTTTTGTTTTGGTAAATTTCGTTTCCAACGGTTTTGAAAACATGGTATTATGTAAACAAAAAAATATTATATAAACAAATTAAAGATGACTGGTTTTATTTTCAGTGTTTTAATGACAAAAAAGATGGTTCTGCGCAGTTGCTTATGAACAGGATAAACTATTTAAGGGTGAGTATTGGTAGTTCACATAATGGTTACAAGTGAGGAAGGACATCATTGGAAACCTATGGTTAGTCTCGCATGTGCGGACAGTGGGTAAGCTCATTGAACATTTTACATGTATTTTTTTTCATAATTATTCTCAATTCATCAATGGGAAAACCAAACTCTTTAAATTTTGGAAGAATGAATATAAAAATCATTTTATGAAAAATGTTTGCTAGATGCATTTGGAAGCATCAACAGGATTGGTGATAATATCTCGGAATAGAGTATGGTAATTATTAACGATAACGAATGATTTGAACTGACTGACCTTGGTTTTTCAATGATTAAGTGAAGGGTATGTACTACCGTGGAATCGTTTTTATTTGTTGAGATCAATGTTCGTGGTTAGCCAAAGATTTCTTTGTTCGTGGGGATGTAATTTTGTTGGTAGCAAGTTCATCTTTGCTAGCCAAGGGTGAGAATTTGCTCCTCTACTTTTTTCACCCTGTGAATAGAGTACAGGAGCGGATCGTCCCCCTTGGCTAGCAAAGATGGTAGCAAGTTCTACTTTGTAAATAAATATTAAACAAATGCTTGTATATATGTTCGTGGGGATGTATTTTTGTGAGCAATGGTTATATACTCACGGAAGCCATGAACAAGTTCTACTTTGTAAATAAATATTAAACAAATGCTTGTATATATGTTCGTGGGGATGTATTTTTGTGAGCAAGGGTTATATAGTCACGGAAGCCATGAACATTGGTCCCCCAGGAACAATGATGATTCCACAGTATGTAGTATTATGCAACCAAATTTTACATGCAGATATGTGCTTAATGTAACAAATTGATATTGAATACTGCAAGGATATCAATTTGATGTTTTTCATTATGGTCGCATTATTTTGATAAGTCATTTAATAGAAATTTATAGTACAATGTATTTATGGTTTTCTTTATGTTTTGATTTAATCAGGGAAGGATAAATGTACATGTATATTGCATCCATATTTTGGGGGTCTAAATTATGTAATGCTCATGTGCTCACATTGACAACGATGCACAACTTTCCATGTTGACTTATTTTGGTCCGCTTTTTGGAGCCTACCCAGTCTAACTCACTTGAGTGTTGATAACAAACCTATGGATCAACATATTCTTTTGACAAATTAAATAAGAATATTTTATGGGACACATGTATTAAGGTGGTATGGGACACCCATCGATATTAATGTGGATAAAAGTACATTATAAAAAAAAATTCTTGCACCGGTTTGGAGGTGTAAATGGATGGCGATGGACGATTTTTTAGCAATTCAGGTATAAGGAATCATTCTTAAATGTTTGACTTTTATGATGCATTGTCTTCAAAATCTGTGTTTGTAACTGACAATCCTTAAATTTAGCAATATCTTATCAAATTTATCTGTTGAATTAAGTGCTGTGTTTTTCAAGTGTCATATACTTGTAGAATATTAATATCAAACATTGATTAAAATAGAATTATTACAATAATTGATATCAATAATGATAAATAAACCTAAGCACATGGAATTTTACGACCATAATGACAAATGTTAATAATAAAACCAACTATTATGAGGGCACAAAAGAAAATAAGCTCTTTAGAATTCTAATTGTGCATATGTCTATATCTCAGCTCTTTTGTTTACAAAGTAAATTTGGCAAATTATTAATTATCAATTCAATTTTACATATTTTGTGTCTATTGAAGATAAGTGTGTAGGGATGTTAATTGGATATGACTTCATGTATACATTAATATAGTATGTAATAGTCATTTGTTTTGTAGCAAACGTGGGGTGCATATTTGTGTTGTAAAAAGGCAGAGGATATTGGAGTTGAACCTGACCTTTTAAACTACATTGGAAAGGTCATAGTTCATCTCCTTGGTGATGAGGCCATGAATATGTATGCAGGTAAGTTTTGATGTATGTGTACATGTTTAAGTACACCAACTTTTACAACATTACAAAAAAAAAAAAAACATGTCTAACTTAAGTTTGAAAGAGAGTTTTATTATAATGAAGTTAACTAAATCTTTAAAATTGTATTTTATCATTGTTAAAGAAAAAAAAATTCTATTCTAAAATAAATCTCAAATTTATTATTCTAAATATCATTATTTTGGATTTAAAAGTTATTTTAATTTACTTGTTAATGAAAGTTTTGTCCACAATGAAATCTCTTTGATATCATATATGTTGGCTGTAATGTTGACAGGAAATGAGTTTGATGTCTGTGGTGAGGAAGTGGTGTTTGGGTACATTCCAAGATCAGAGATGCCCTGTCAGGATTACTGTAAGTATTCAGTCATTCCTAGATCAAAGTAGACATAGTTAAGATTATTTTGTTTGTTATTTTACCATGTTCTATATTTTAGACAAGTCATTATTTTATTATTTAATATAAAGTGGGAAAAGGAAAGAAATTATCTAAGAAGAAATCCAAAATGCAGTTGGAGGGACAGCTGAAGAACCCTGCCAAGCACTTGTTTATTTGGGCCGTCCTGATGAACCGCATGAGCCTAGCTAAACTCTTCTGGAGGATTGGAAGTGATCATATTGGTATTAATTTTTTCTTAATTGTTGTAAGAAAAGCTTATTTTACTGATAAGTGCTTTACTTTGGAACTAAAATTGCCTGCATCTGCACCACAACCAGGAAAAAAAGTGTAAATAAAAAAATCAATACTGTTTGCATTTACTAAAGTTTACCTGGTACTTAAATTTAGGACCGATAATGGTGTGTTATTATACCCCCGCTCCGAAGGAGAAGGGGGTATACTGTTTTACCCTTGTGTGTCTGTCCGTCCGTAACAAAAAATTCTGTCGCATTTATCTCAGCAACTATTTATTGCAGATGCTTGAAATTTTAATACACTATTTGTTAAGGCATGCCATATCGTGGGATATATTTTTGTACCAATCGGACGTCAACTTCCTGTTAAATGATGACTGTTTATTTTTAGCCAAAATTTTCAAACAAATTTCCGTCAAAGATTTCTCAGCAACTATTAATCGCAGATGCTTGAAATTTTTACACAGTATTTGTATAGGCATACCATATTGTAGGATATATTTTTGTACCAATCGGACGTCAACTTCCTGTTAAATGACGACTTTGTTTATTGTTAGCCAAAATTTTCAAACAAATTTTCGGCAACTGTTTATCACAGATGCTTGAAATTTTAACACAGTATTTCTATAGGCATGCCATATCGTGGGATATATTTTTGTACCAATCGGAGGTCAACTTCCTGTTAAATGAGGACTTTGTTTATTTTTAGCCAAAATTTTCAAACAAATTTCCGTCAAAGAATTCTCAGCAACTATTTATCGCAGATGCTTGAAATTTTTACACAGTATTTGTATAGGCATGCCATATCGTGGGATATATTTTTGTACCAATCGGAGGTCAACTTCCTGTTAAATGACGACTTTGTTTATTTTTAGCCAAAATTTTCAAAAAAATTTTCGTCAAAGATTTCTCAGCAGCTATTTATCGCAGATGCTTGAAATTTCAACACACTATTTGTTTAGGCATGCCATATTGTGGGATATATTTTTGTACCAATCGGATGCCAGCTTTCTGTTAAATGTCGACTTTGCTTATTTTGCATATTCACATCAGAGCAGGGGTATCACTAGTGAGCATTGGCTCACAGATATCTTGTTTTATTTTTTCTGACTCTTTATCTACATGTACTTATTGAAGTTTACCTCAAAATAAGTCGAGTTTAGGGATGAGAACTTGATATTTAGACCACCTGACCATAAGAAATTCCTACTGTAAATGTCCTTTAACAATCAGGATCTTGTATTACTGATGTGTTAACTATTGTTTGGTTTTTCTCACTCTGAATTAGGATGGTCTTTCCTTGTATTTATTATGCCATTTTCTTTTTCTAAAAAAAAGTAATGCTGTATACAGGAAAATATTCACCCCCATTTTATGTTCGCCCCTTTCACCCTTGTTGTCAGTGGGCAAATTTAAGACTGGGCGAATGTCAGTGTTTCAAATAATTTTTTTTATAAAAATATATACTGTGTCTGGGTAAATTCAAGACTGGGCGAAACTATTTGCAAGTGTAGAAGGGCCAAAATTACACAGGGAGAAATTAACCCTGTATACAGTAATTGAAATAAAATCTTATACTCTCCCTTAATATGAAATGTAAAGTAAAATCCAAGGGCTAGTGTCTCATCAATATACATGTACAGACCCTGAAACTTACTGCTACACCACACGCTCGCTGCACGCTCGCTAAACGCTCGCTAAACGGTTTACACGAAACGCTGAACGGTTTACACAAAACGCTACACGCTTTCCCCGAAACGCTAAACGGTTTGCACGAAACGCTGAACGGTTTACACGAAACGTTTCTCACACGAAACGGTTTGGTCGCTTTTTACACGCTTTGGACACGCTTCGATTTTCGTTTCAATCGGGTTCTCTCGGATTTTTACTTTTATGGTAAGAGTTGTTTTAAAATGGTACGATATAATAGAAATAATGATATTTCACAAAAAAATCTTTTTTAAAATCGGCAATATTGATCTTTAATGAAAAATATTTCAATCACAGAAATAAATAGAAGCTACAGAACATGCACGTACATGTATTCATTGCTCGAAAGAAATATCACTCGTTTTAATGTCGTAGGAAAAATGAAAATTGTTCCGTAAAAATAATAATAATAAATACAGAAAATGTAAATGGCTTACTAATTTTAAAACATTAAAATTGAAATCCGTATCATAACATACGTAAATCCATTTTTCGTTTTACGGCGGCTTTATTTTTCAACATTAGGAATTGTTTTGAAATGGTTTGTGAGAATAAAAACGTAATAAATGTATTTAAATAAATAGTTATTCAATTACATTAATAATTGACAATTATTTAGAAGTAAATTAATCACCGAATTTAAAAGAAGGCTATGCAATCAAACGATTTTTTTTCCTTATATCGTATCAACCACATATTAAAATATGCTCCGCACATAAAACCAGACAGAAAACGAGACGATTGACATCAACAAAAAATAAAGTTTGTATCACTATTTAGGATATCTATTAATTTTCTAAAATAAATTCAATAAATTATATCGGATGGAAAAAAATCAATGAATTAAATTTCAGACTCAATATACATGTACGCATAACGTCGTTTTATCACAAACTTTTTAAAAATAGTACCATACACAAATATAATGTTTACACAATATTTCCCCCTCTATTCTTGTTCAATTTTGTTATTGAGTTGATGAACGTTATATAATTAAAATGATGTTCTTTATCAAATACTGATTCCGACTGCTTTAAAGTCATTAATTTTTTTATTGGCTGTTGACAAAAAAAGAGACGCGTGACCATCCAATGAAAAAAATACACAGTTTGATTGACAGGTTTAGTCAGCTGCAAGTATGTGTTACCCGGTGTCCGAGTGCTAATTGTACACTGTCGAAAGGTTTCAGTTATCGATGTAAAAGAAACATCAAATACTACATGTTTATTACTACTTGACAGTATCACAAAGAGTTGATTTATTTTTACAAACAAAATGTCAATAGTATACATACCTAAGTGTTTTGTTAATCACAAACCATTCCGGGAAGTCTTAAACTCGGGCGCCATTTTGAAAGAACTAATAAATGAGAAAAGTTCCGAATGAAATCTGATGGCACGCTTTGCCCGAAACGCTTTACATGCTTTGCCCGAAACGCTGCACGCTTTGCCCGAAACGCTAAACGGTTTACACGAAACGCTTCACGATTCACACGAAACGCGAAACGGTTTACACGAAACGCTAAACGGTTTACACGAAACGATACTCGCACGAAACTCGCACGCTTTTTTGGTGTAGTAGTACGTTTCAGGGTCTGTATCTCCATCCTCTAGGAGCTGCTTTGTTCGCTAGTTGTTTGCTGCAGAAGTTGTCTAAAGTGGCTGATGATGAAGAGGAGGTAGAACTCAGTCTTACATTGGAACATAATTCTTCGTAAGTTCAAAAATAATTATTTTTTGGGTCACCTGAGTCACCTAGGTGATCTATTGCCATTGGTCTTTGTAAGTTGTCGTCCGTTATCTGTTAACAATTTTACATTGTTAACTTTTTATTGGAAACTACAAGGCAAACAATTTTACATTGTTAACTTTTTATTGGAAACTACAAGGCAAGTTGTTAATTTTTGGTTTGAAGCACCTCTAGGATTAATGGAGTGTAAATCGTGAAATTTATTACCTTACCATCCCCAGGGCCTCATGGCTAATTATGCAAAAAAGAGTCTTGGTAAAATGGGTAGGCAAACTCGGGCCTGGGCAAAATAAAAGCCGGGGCAGATCAAGATTTTTTAATTTTCTTCGTTATTAATCTTCCAATATCATTGATACTTTCAGCCTATAGGATATGTTACGGACTGGTATATCTGTATTTGCTGCAAATATTCTACCATATATTCTTTCCAGTTTACTTAATCTTGCTCAGATTGAAGCAAAAGAATGCTTGTAAGTTGGGGATTTGCAATGAGGTTGTCATTGAATTAAATGTATTTAAATTAGTTGAATTAACTCGTTTTCAAAGTCATGAGTTTAAATAGCAAAGTGTTCATCTTCTGGTCCATAATTCAAGCAGGGTACTTTGAGGTGGTCACTATCTCAGCTATGTCTAGTTATGAATCAAGGAAACAGTCATTTGTACTTATTTACTTTTTTCATTTGTTAAAAGAAAATACTTGTACATTTATTGATCCTGGCTCTTTATATTGTATTTGCTATACTGGCTCGACTGATTTCAGGGAGTTTGAGAAGCTCGCCTCAGAGATCCTTGGCATTTGCTGCCTACAAAACCGCTACCTGTCTCACCAGTTGTTGGTCAGGGAACTGAGTGAGTTTGGCAACACCACCCTTTTTTGTCTGGCTGACGAAAACAACTTGATGGACTTCATGGGCCAGACCTGTTGTCAGACCAAGCTAAATGCTATCTGGAAAGGACACATGGCTCTGTACACCTCCAGTATAAAGGTAGCACAAAAAGCCCTGTTTGTAGCACTTTTCATTCACTGCATTTAAATTATAACTAATGTTGTCATATATTTTAATTCAGCAGACTTGCTCTGACATTGTTTATTGATTGTTACGATAATTGCTGTGAATTATTAGTATGAAAGACAATGTATGATTTAATCGTAAGAGGACAAACATTAAATAGATGTTTATTTTCCATCAAGTATTATTAACACCTGGGATATCATTGGTAATATTATTTTATTTTGAATATAATTAATGATAATAAGCATATATTCAGGATTGAAATATCTCTATATGATGTTGAATTATCATAGAGCCATTTTTAATTCCTTCATTTGTTTTCAGATTGTGGCATCCATATTAATACCTTTCCTCATACCTGCCATAAAATTTGTGGACAAGAAAGCGTTACGTGATGAATACGATGATCTAGCACCACTTCATTCGAATGAAGAGGATTTAATGCTTGAACAAGAGGACCTTGCCGTGGGCAAAGACACTCCTGAGAAGTTAACAAGTTCAACTGGAAAGGTGGCTCCTATTCCAGATTCCAAGACAAAGATCCTCAAACAAAAGTTTAAGACTGTCACCCTGTTTGGAGGTGACAATGATGGGAGTGGGGGTTTGAACCTTTTTCGTGCCATTTTCTTCTTTTACACTGCACCAGTAACGAAGTTTACAACAGCAATGGTAAATTATTACTTCCATTGTACAACAAAAAGATTATTCTTTCATACTCATGTAGTTGTTTATATGATTAATAATTATGGAGATCTAAAATCTACTTGATTCAAAATTTTAAGAATTAGATCTATTTTATAACCTTTAAAGTTCAATTTTTAAGATAACAGATAATTTTACTTTATACAGTTTGCCAACATTGTGTTTCTGGGGCT
Organism: Magallana ariakensis; assembly: GCA_020458035.1. Taxonomy (NCBI): domain Eukaryota; kingdom Metazoa; phylum Mollusca; class Bivalvia; order Ostreida; family Ostreidae; genus Magallana; species Magallana ariakensis. Next base: position 38,898,178 of record CM035817.1, read on the forward strand.
GTTTTCTTTCTTTGTTTTGACTGACCTGCATCCTATTGGTGAGAATGGTGCCCCTTCTCTCGTTGAGATCTTCTCATGGATATACACAATCACTAGTGCAATGGAAGAATGCAGACAGGTATAATGTTAAAAAGCAGCCAGAAATAAATGCATATACTTCTGTATATATATATATATATATATATATATATATATATATATATATATATTTACTGTATCAGGGTTGGACACTACTGTAGATTTCTAATTAAATGTGAGGAATTAATTTCCGCCTAAAACCCTGAGAAGCAACCTTTGCAGATTTTAAAATCTTGCTTTTATTTTTCAGACAGTTTTGAACTACAGGAAATTATAACCAAAAAATGATGATCAGGGTTTTATATTCTTGCGATTTGATACAAAACAGTGGAATCGCAGAATTAATTTAGTACTCACTTAAATAAGGAATAAACAGTAACTTTTCTGCATATTGACTTTAACTAGTTTGCAGGCAATTTTATTTTCCCATCAAAAATTCAATTAAAGTATATTAATTTATGAAAATAATAAGAATAAAACTAGTTTTGATATTTCATCTTAGATTTTAGGAAATATTGTGATGGCTGAGTTTGATCATATTTTAATACATTACTCTATGTATACGCTTAAAAAGTCTGAAAGCTTTGAATTCTTTGTTTCCCCATTGCAGCAATTAAATTAATATAAACAAAAAGCAAGAAAACATCAAGTGGACCTGAACCTTACGATCACAAACTGTAGCCATGATATTGAAATTTATATTTGAACAGACTAAGCCATGTGTATGCTTGTAGAAGATACTCAAATGAAAGCAATGTGTCGGATTAAATCTTGACCTTTGAAGCATTTATTATAGACATTTTATTACCGGTAGAACAACAGGACTAACAAGGCACAGATTTTGTTAGTCTGACTTGAACAAAATGTTGAACCCTGTGTACATATATTCATTCTGTATTATTTGTAAATCAATGTTTGATTTAAAATAACATCCCTATGTTTGTATTGTAATACTAATGCAATTTTTATCATTATCTTTGCAATCATAAAAAGTGTGTTTATGTACTTCGAATATTGATTGATAGTTTTGTCTAGAAGGCACTTTTAAGCGTCTCAGTATATTTGGCTATACTAATGCTATGGTGCCTCCATTTCATTTATCTGGTGTAGGTTTTAACCAGGGATCAGCGATCTATCTGGTACAAGATTCGGAGCTGGTATGGCAGCGTATGGAACCGCTTTGACTTCCTGATGTACGTTTTCTTTTTTACCTCGGTCATTCTGCGGTTTTCGCTGTATGGGGAGGACTTTATCTGGGCCCGCATGCTGTACAGCTTGACATTGGGAATGTACTTCATCCGCTTCATGCACTACTTCTATGCAGAGAAAAACATAGGGCCTAAAGTCATTATGATCTCCAGAATGGTAAGATGTTGCATTGTTATGGAATGAATTTAATGCAAAACATACAAAATATAAAAGAGCATGTGATGATCTTAAAGGTTCTTTTTGTGGGTTGAGTGAAAAAAAAAATTGTTATCTTGAAAATGTTTGAATTAAAATCTCACAAAGGTCACAGGTGATGTTTTCCAGTGTCTTGCGAGCGAGAATAAGAGGAAAATGTCAGCATTTAGTGAAAAATTCAAAATACTTTAAATTACAAATTTTCATTTTCCTTGAATTTCGGTGTCCCACTGTGATTCGGTGAATGGGGTAAAAAGAAATTGGTACTTTTTTTCATACCGTTGGTACTTATCACATGTATTAAGTTAAAACCTAGCCTTTTATTAAATATCAAGACAAGAATATTTGGCTTCTGCTTCTTTAAGGTACCTAGTTATGTGCGATGACTTATAAAAGACAATGTATAATTTTGGCAGTTGACAGATCTGATGTTTTTCCTGTTGATCCTGCTGGTGTTTATTCTGAGTTTTGGGGTAGCTTACCAGGCCAACTTGTACCCCAACGCTCCCCAACAGTGGTCAGTTCTGAAGGATGTGTTGTACCATCCTTACTGGCAAATGTATGGAGAACTGTTCCTTGAAAACAAAGAAGGTGCCTAATTATTTTTATAATTCATTGATTACATTTTGCTTGTTCCAAAACAGTTGATGTTGTCTTTTACAAGAGATGCTGTCTTCATGTTGCCTTTACAAAAAAGTATTTTAGAATGTAAATAGATCAGGATTTTAATGTGTAAAATCAGCTGAAGATAAATTTCAAATAAAAACTATTGTTCTGATTTCTGGATACAATTACATGTACTGCTGTTCTATACCTCTTGCCTATCAATTACTTTACACATTAAAAAATAATCCAGTTTTCTTTTTTTTAGAGAGACCTTTTAAAAAATGTACATGTAGTGATATAATCAAACAGTATTTCATTTCTATGTAGGCAGATGATATACTGAAATACTTGTAGTCAAAGTGACTGAAGTGTTAATTTGCTTCAAATGAAAAATAATATACAGAATACATGCATTTCAGTGTGAGGGTATACTTTAGTGTTTGCATTTGTGTTGTAGGGAACGACCCATCAGAGGAAGCAGGGACCTGTACAAATAACGAGACTCTCTGGAGGTCCGGGGAGATGGATCGCTGTCCTGAGAAAAACGCAATGGTTGTGCTGTTGATGGTGACATACATGCTTTTGACAAATATTCTTCTAGTCAACCTGTTGATTGCTATGTTCAGGTAAGCTTTCAAATGTACACGACATGTATTTATAATTTAGTACACTTTTTACATCAAAAAAATTTAAATAAATTTATGGTGTAAAATGTGTATATGCAAGATAATATTAGATACGGGTAGTTATTATTTCTAGAATAAAACTTTTTAAGATATTGATGTACATGTATAATTATACCTCTGCTACGAAGGAGTTGGGGGTATACTGTTTTACCCTTATGCTTCTGTGTGTCTGTCCATAACAAATTTCTGTTAAATTTTTCTCAGCAATTGTTCATTGTGGAAGCTTGAAATTTTAACACACTGTTTGTTTAGGTATGCCATATGATGGGATTTATTTTTGTTTCAATGGCACATAAAGTTCTTGTGAAATGATGCTATATGTTATATTTAGCCTAAATTTTCAAATATGTTTTCCTCAAAGATTTCTCAGCAATTATTAATTGCAGTTGCTTGAAATTTTAACACACTCTGTATATTGGCATACCTTATAGTTGGATCCACTTTTTTACCAATCGGACATAAAACTTCTTTTTAAATATAGACTTTGCTTATTTTGTAAATTTACATCAGAGCGGGGATATAATCACTAGTGATCCAGCACTGGCTCACAGATCTCTTGTTTTGAAAGTTGTATAATCTTGTATGCATACATGTCATATATGTATGTGTATTGATACATGGGTTAAAGATTTCAGTGCTCCTACCTATAAGCGTTTTTCAAGTAAATGAGGGGAAAAAAAATAATGTGATTCAACATTTATTTTATGTAATTCTGAAGATTAACATGTAGCAATTGACCATTTTAAACAACTTATTTAAACTGCACGTTATCAATATACATGTACATGTATGTACATATACAGACCTTGGTTTGTTTTTTATAAATTGTTATAATGAATGCAATTTTTTAACAGGTTTAAGCCATCTTCGCTAGCCAAGGGTTTTTGGTCCACTCCGCTCCCCATTAACCCTTGGGAGATCTCATAACGAAAACTCGGTGACAAGCTCCATTTTATGATTGGCTGCAGCCGCGAGTAGCTGATCCAATCGCAGCATTGTAAACAAGCGCTTATAAATAAACTTTAAAAGAAACAGGAATTTTGGTAAAACAAGTTGAGGTACAAGTGCTCGAGTACAGTACCTCCACAAGGATGGTCTAACCAGATCACCTTAAAAAACGACATATTTGACTGGATTGAACAGAGATTTACCAACTTTTCAAGGCTCGTGTGATTGAAGTATTGGAAGTAAACATGGCGAACGAAGAAGTTGCCTATCCCGTTAGTATATACGTCCCTGCTTATGGTTATTGCTTTTAAAGGTTCAATGAGCTGTTTTTAATTTAATTTCTTTTGTCCACAATAATTACAACAACGATACCTGGTTGAATGGGTTGAATACATTTATATATAGTGACTTTTTTACTCCCGGTACAGGTCCCTACAAACACTATAAATAAAACATTCCATACAGTACCGTCAACGCGGATCCCGTATTTAACCACGCTCCCCCCCAGTTAGTTAATCCTTTCCGTGTTACACCATCATGGTTAATTCATCGCGGTCCTCGCTGCAGCCATGTTTAAACCACGGCGATGTGACCTACCATTAAGATGATCAGAGATTTTTACCTGTACGCTATATTAGACAATAAGACGGCCTCCAAACATTGAAAGTCAGTCTATACAGGCCATGTCTGATGTATTGTGTTCATTTCATATAAAATGATTACGTATTTAATGCACGTTTTTTAAAGTCGTTATCATTTATTTTAGGGAAATTTCAATTGAAAAATCATCTGCACCCGTGATAATTCTCACATAACTGTGGATATAGCTATTATTTCAAAAATATTTAATCATTTTCATAATGTTATCTACATGGAGGAGAGGGTAAGAACTAGAACCATTTTAACAAGAGCTTGGACTTTGGGTAGTTGGTGTCAAACAGCATTGTGACGTAATCCTGTCTATTTCATCGTACGCCACACAGCCATTGCTCATTGAAATCAACAAGATTTGTCTGGCTTTTGAGTAAAGACTATGCAATCGGTGTACATTTCACTTGAAAACAGCGTCATTTTAACCTGTTTTGATGCAATAAATAAATAGTCACGTCCTACTGAAAGTCCAAGGCCTTGTTAAAATGGTTCTGTAACATATTTTATTTCCTCGTTTTTATAATGATTTTAAACATTTCGACTTCAAAAATGTTTTTAATCCATATCAATTTGTAGCTCGTTTTATGGCAGAGTATATTGCTGCTCATGACAATTAACCTAGTCCGTGACAGGCACATGCTACACGAAGAACGTTTACCTACGGTCAACGGCATAATATGAAAATTTTACTTTACCCTTAAAATACTAAATTATATCGATTTGAATTTTTTATGTGTTCAATATAAAGCTACAACACAAATGTAGTATTAGCTGCGAATAACGTTTTTTGTAAACCCCCCCCCCCCCCCCGCCCGATTTATAACCGTCACAGATTACACAGGTATGAGGCAAGTTGATAATCTGTGTAACGAGTGACCATCAGGAATTCTACCTGTTTTTCAAATAATTTTTGCGAACAGTAACAATACAGTAAAACTTGTTGAATCCGGATGTTGTGCATTCCGGCATGTTGTCTAATCCGGCGAACTAATTCAGTCCCCTGACATTTTCCTATTAGTTTATGTTTAAAAAATGTTGTGCAATCCGGATCTTGTCTATTCTGTAAACTGGCCAGTATGAAAAGAACCGACTGCTTATAATTAATTACTTGGAGTTTATCTCCCGTAATCCGTCCACTTATCGATCGGCCTTATGTGGGATAATTACTGGTCAATTATCGACCAATTTTCTCGTCGCTGTAATTTATTTAAACAAATATGAATATAAATCCAAACGAACAACTCATTTCAGTTTATACCGTTAAGTCTTGTAATAAATAAATACTCATTTTTTAAAGCCAAAATTAGGTCAAAAGTTGCGTATTATACTTCCCCTTACTTCAGGTAGTGATTCTGGATACCGCGGAAGTAAGACTGTCGATATCGTTTGTAATGCGCGTTGTATGGTTACACTTACAGAGTCACATTTTATTTTCTCAAAATGCTTCATTCTTCATTTCATTCCCGTGTATTTGAATACCTGCATCAAAACAGTTCTCGCCATTACGTAATCAGCCACCTGTTGACTTGTTGCGTGGTCAATGTTTGTTTAACAGTTTCCGGTGAATCATGCACTTGTCTAGTGTCAGACTTTTCAGGTTATTTGGGTGTTGGAAAATTTATCAATTACGATGATTTGATTGAAAAAGTATTTCCCTTTAACTAATCTCGTTATGCAATTATTATTTTCCAAATAAAAAATGAAAATGAAAATCAGCACCATAATCACGATTGTGGAGGTCTAGTTTATTTCAGAAGAATTGAAAATACTGCAAGAATAGACGATCAAGACCTACTGCATTAAATATTATAATGAATTTGCAACAATGTCCTCCAAACCGGATGTTGCCTAATCCGGCCAAAATTTTCAGAACCATCCTCCGCCGGATTAGACAAGTTTTACTGTAAATGATTATTTATAAACTGTTCTTTAACTGTTAAACATGTTTAAGATGGATCCCCCTCCGCAAAAAATAATAAAACCATCAATATTAACTAAACAAGAGAGAGAGAGGGGGGTCGATGCTCAAGACAATTAACCTAGTCCTTGACAAGCACATGCGACAGGGTGAACATTTACCATACGATCAAAGGCATAATATGAAAATTTTTTCTTTACCTTTAGAATACAAAAATATATTGATATCATTTGATGTGTGTTAAATATGAAGCTATTACACATATGTGGTATCAGTTGCGAAAAATGTTTTTTGTACCCCCCCCCCAACACCCCCCCCCCCAACCTTCAATGTTTTATCATAATGACTGTCAAAGTAAACTGTATTTGTCTTTAGCCCCACAAAGGTGTGAAACCATCGCACGGACAGGAAATCACTCTAGGCTTGACCACACAGAATACACAGGTATGAGGCAGCTGGATAATCCACGTAACGATTGACCATCAGGAATTCTACCCTTATATCAAACAATTTAACTAACAGTAACAATAATAATTGTTTCATTTTACTGCCTTAAACTGTAAACTTTTTCCCCGCAAAAAAACATAAAATAATCAATATAAACTAACGAGAGAGAGAGAGATAGAGTTTTCTCTTTAAACAAAGTAGTACATGTATACGAATTAAACTTTACAAACACAGTGTCAAGCATTAAATTAAACATCATTAACAGTGTTAAATACTTTATTGTTTGACATACTTCTTTTTTCTTTACTTGAAATGAAAACTAATAGAACCTTTATCATGGAAGAAGCATGTTGTGCAGCTCGTGGGCTGATTTGATTGACAGGTGTAGCACGTGAACTCACACTGAAACTGCGTGTTGGATTCAATCACAATGTACCCTTCCATATTCTTTTATGAACACTAAACTTATGAATACTTAATATTAGTATATTTCAAATGAATGTATGCAAAATTAATCCTAAAACCCATTTTCTCTCTCTCTCTCTCTCTCTCTCTCTCTCTCTCTCTCTCTCTCTCTCTCTCTCTCTCTCAGATCCTATAGAGAATATTTGGATCGATGACACTCATAACTTTGATGTCAACCTGAAAAAAATCTTTGCGACCTTAAATTGCCATAAACCGCTTTGCAAATTTTTATATGATAAGTGGTTAGCGCACTGTTTTCCAGTATTATATTACTTGTACAGAAAACCTTGCCCATTAACAAGTTGATTAAGAACTTAAAATACATAAAAAATACAAATATAATCAATACATGTAAATGAGTATTTTCTGTTTTTAATAATACGATTGCAAACTGGCTGAAAGTTTGTTGAAACTCGATCACGCAGACTTATAGATCAGCAAAAGCATTTCATTTCATTAATTTAATTTACCCAGTTTGCAGTGTACGTACATGTAGATTGAACAGAAAAGTTTCAATACTTCCTCACAATTTAATAAGACTCAATAAAAAAAAGAAACTATAATCCGACTACTTATCAAATTTTGAATAGGCCACGTCAATTTGAATGGATTGTAAAATAAAATGAAATAGAATTGATGAATGATTTTAATCAAACACATGCTATAAATTCAACATTTAAAAAAAATATATCGTATGTTATTTTAGATAGTTCCATTAAATAAAAATGATATATACATGTAGTTATGAGTAGCTGTCAATTAATTTTTAGTCGAGGGAGATAACTCGCGTTTCAGTTCGATACTTTTGTTCACCTGAAATTTATCGTCAAAATCGCGGCGGTGTTGACTTGCTGGAGGACGATACTGTGCATATATGCGGTTTTACCCGAGACACCTGTCTAAACCGCGTTGCAATTTGGACTGCAATGGTGCGCGGAAAATACGGGATCTGCGTTGACGGTACTGTACTTTCTCTAGGTTATATCTTCATTCCTATTTAATAGCATCGTTAATGATGTTCCTATATATTCTCGCTAGTCAACATGTTTTCAAGTTGTATTTATGGTGTAGCGCGTATGTTACCTGTTGTTTCATTGGATTAAAATGTAAATGTACAAGGGGCGCAACTCAAGTTGCTCGCTAGATAGCGCGCCACCGCATCACAGAGTTTTCGTAATGAGATCTGCCAAGGGTTTATGGGGAGCGAAGTGGACCGAAAACCCTTGGATCCCGAAGATGGGTTTAAGCATGATGGTTGAATTTATAAATAGAACAACATCAGTTAAAGTTGAAATGTTCTTTTTTTTGCCTTTTGACAGTGACACATTCCAGAAAGTCCAGGATAACTCTGAGAAGGTGTGGAGGTTCCATAGGTTTTCCCTGGTCTATGAATACTATGAGAGACCCGCCCTCTTTCCGCCATTGATCATACTGAATCACATGTACCGTGCCATCAGGTGGCTGATCATGCGGTGTAGCAAGTGCTGCAACAACGGAATACACGCCAGAAACAGCTTCAGTGAGTCTTGATTGTGTCTTGAAGCTTAATGAACACGACTTGTAAAAGGCATTTTCCACCATATTTCTCTTCAACTGCCATTATTCTATGAACCTTTATAAAAAGCCACTTATTTCTTGACAACTAATTCTTAGTATTTTGCTGCATAGGCCTCACTGGAGCTGATCATTATATTACTTGGTCAGGGTGAAATTATCAAATTTTAACCTCTATTCCAAGCCAAGTGAAATGCAACATTAAATATTCAAGTCAATGCATTATAAACAGATGAATTGCACTTAAAGATTAAAAATGCACAATCCTAGTCGAAGTCAAGTTGAGTTGGCCATAAGTTCCAGGTATGCAATCAAGTGTGATGAAATATTTGTTTACATACATATACTGGTACTTATGTGCTGGTTTCTGAGATAGCATTGCTCTAGACTAAATTACCTTTTCATGAGTCGTGTTCAGCTATATATAGATTAGAATTGTCACAGTATTAATGAAATTTTTTTTTTATTAGGCAATGGGTTAAAGACTCTTTGAAGTTTTCAATTGTTTTGCATAGTGAAAGGCATTTTAATGTACAGTTTGATTTTGATTTTGAAACAAAATGAATATACATTGAATGGGATTACAAAATTAATAAATGTTTTTCTATATAGATGTATTTAAGAAAGGTCAGATATTCCATTTTTTATTATTTTATTTTTCCTGTGTGATTTCATTATAATTTACCCTTACATCATTCATTTTACATGTACTTATATCCCATTTTAAAATACAAGTAGATGTACGTATATAATTTATTTTTTCATGTAAGTTACTTGTAATATTTTGATGCACTGCAACATTTAGTAAACTGAAAGTAGCTTCATTTTACCTCTGTATCAATACATGTAGTAACTGTACAATACTTCACTTCCCCTAAACAAACCTACTTGGTCAAGTACTTGCTGTTTTTGAGTTGACTGCACTAATATATACATTTTACTACAATTTTTTGGCAAATAAATTACAGTGATTTAATATTTATTTTTCTGTTCATTTCTGAATGATTTTTATTGGATATGAAAATATTTAGAAAGTTACATAAGATACTACTCTGAGTAATATTAATTGATTAAATCCGAAATTTGAAGTGTGTGGCTTCCTTGTTTGATAAAGGAGGCTTAAAACTAACATAATTAAGGTACCTCACCACACCTAGACTTCAACCTTAAATTTAAGACACTACGTCACAAGATGGCTATTTAAATGCTTTGTTAAATTGTTTGTATCGATCAACCAATTTGTTTGAATATCTTCATAGCTCAGTGGATAAAGTATCGGGCTTGTGAACCACAGATAATGAGTTCAAATCTGCTTGGGTATTATGTTCACATTTGCAAAATTAAATTTTGAAGATATTTTTTTAATGTAAAATTGCACATTTTTTCACCTATTTGACTTGTATACTTATCCATCATGCTATCTATCATAATCAAGTATTTTCTGATGATTTGAGAAACTATTTTAAGGTGTAGTGAACCACCTTAAAGATTACTTAGGCAATTGCACATGGCCATGTTTTACTGGTACATATATAGCTGATTACTTGGTGTTATTGTATATAATTGGTACTCATGCAGTCCTAAAGTACTTTTGAATTAAGCCTCAACTCCTTTTGAAATACTGGGTACCAATTCTGTAGTCTTTGTAACTCTCTATTCCAAATTATTATTTATTGGTGCTTTCATATTTCAAAATTACACCACTGCTTAAGAACATGGTGAAAGAGATGTACTGTAGAACTCTCTAATGTGATATATTTTTTTCAGAACATTGAATATATAGTCATCCCTGGATGTTGTAAAGCCTCCAAGCATAGCATTAGTACATGTACATTAGCATTGATAAGATACCAATGCATTAACTGATATTTTTTTGTACTGTGTTAACTCTCTATTGTGTGAATCTGGGTATTGGAGCATTAACTGTTTCAGAACTGAAGCTGAGTGAGAAGGACCTCAACAGACTGTCTCTGTTTGAGCGTGGGGCGATGGAGGAGTACATGCACTCTGTGTTTTCCCTGGAAAATGACAAGATAGACAAGAAAATACAAACAACATCTGAAAGGTACACTTCTCTTTAACAGGTCTGGACCAATCGCCCAAACGGGATATAATAGCCCGTTTGGGATATAATATCCCAAATGGGAGATAAATTTGAAGTGCAAAAAATAGACATTTTTTATTTTGCTCAAAATATGGTAAATCCGCTCCTAATGCATGAAATGTAACAACTTTTTCTGTAAAAGTAATATTGTGGAGATTGATCCCTTAGTATATCCAAAATTTCTTGGGGATCAGTCTTAAAAAATCTAGGCTTATAGAAAAACTTGCTAACCAAAAAGTTGTTGCATTTGATATACATTAATGTGGATTTATATAAAAAATTAACAAATCAAAGATAATAAAAAATTTTGCACTTTAAATATCCCATTTGGGCATGTTTTCTTTTATGGGAGGTTTTCTTTTGTTTGCACATGAATTTTCATAAAGATTAGTTATACACATGTATATTCCTTTTGAAAAAAAACAAGATATAACTTTAAAAAAAAATTTAATACCAAAATTTTGCTTCAATTGATTTTCGTTGATTTATAGACTGGACAGAGTAATTGAGGAACTGGATAATATTAAAGACAATGTAATGGCCAAGGAGAGATCGTTTGGTATGGAGGCTCCAAATACTGCAAGGTCCACATCTGTATCAAACATTGACACAGAGGTCTATTCATCCAGGTAATTCAAACTGGGTCATTATACCTTAGAGGTTGTAAGCTGGTGTGAAACATCCTCTAGTCTTGGTGAAAGCTTTCTTTGATATCTCAAATAAATAAGAAATTGAAAAAATGTCTTGCTATCAACCTTTTCCCCTCCATATTCTTACTGCTCGGGAAGCTATGAAACTATGAAAACTAATGCTCTCTAAGATTTGCCATTTTAAAAATATACTTTGATACACTGTGTGAATGTTGATTGAAGAGACGTATGTGTGTTCTGTCCACCATCATATTTAAAATATATGAACACCAGAAGATATAGATTTTAATGGGGCCCCAAATTTATATATAGCATTCAATCCTGGACAACATGATAAAATATCGAGCTTTTCTTTAAATACCAGGTAGTCCCCAATAATTGAAGATCAAATGCAAAGTGTTTTTGTCCTGTCTGTCTTTTTGCACAAACTTCATAATATCGCTAGAACTTCTGAAACATACCAGTAGGAGCTAAATAAACTCCTTAAAATTGTCATTCATACATGTGTATATTCAAGTACTGATCAATGATCTGTCAAATATTCTTAGATTAAGACCATGTCACCATCCTTTTATCTGTGATTAATACTTAAGCAACTACCTAGTAGGGATCACACAACTTTATTGTTAATACATGTATATTTTAGATTCCTTTTTTGCATCTCCAAAAAGCCTTGTTTGATTTTTGTTTTTGAACAAACATCTTGTTTTCACTAACCCTTGAATTGTCAGTTTCATTTGATTGTCACACAAAGAACATTTTTATAGTATTTTTGTAAACTTTTTGAACAGGAAAGCTCATTCACAATTAGAGGTGGAAGTGGACCAGTTGTCAAACTTTGTGAGGGAAAACATGCTTGCCCTGAATTCATCTGTACTTCGTTTGGAGAAACTGGTTATGGCATCCACAAGACAACAGCAGCAAACTCTGGACATCACTAACATGCAGTCAGAGACCTGATCGTGCAGGCTGTTGTAGGGAGAGTTCTCTGTTTAATCTGTGATATATAATCTGTATCAGGGTACTGTCTTTAAAGATAGATTTTAACTCAACTAAACTGGAATTCAGCCAAAGTTAATCTTTTCTTTACATACTCTCAGCATCAGTTCGCAGTTACAAGAACATTGATGTCACAATTTTTCAAGAATTATACAGGTTATTAAGTTTATTATGAACCAAGGCAAAAGTGTGATTTTCCTTGTAGTGATGGCAGATACTTGTGTCTGAACTGTTACTGTTGAACTAGTTTAATAGTACATGCAACATTGTAAAATAATAGTGTATGTGCATTGAACTTGCATTTAGCCTTTCAACATTGATGAGTGTGCCTTACGCATTTTTTTTCAACCTTATTATTCCTTTTCTGTCACTTTTGTTCCATTTCAGTAATTTGTGATCCTCTTTTAATAACAAGTTTGGAGAGAGAGAGAGAGAGAGAGAGAGAGAGAGAGAGAGAATAATAATAGGAGAGTAATAGCAGTATGTGAATATGATAAAATGTTAATCATTCGCAATTTCAGCTCACTTAACCAAGGTATCTGAGATAGCAATGTTGGAGATACCATAGTTTAACTGTATGTGCTGCAGATCTTATAATGGAAAAAATTAGTTTTAATACTTTTACATTAATAATTTTATTATTTTTTAGAAGTACTTTTTAAAACTATTTATTCATGGCAACTTTTCTTATGTTGTTAAACGTTTATCTGTGATACAACTGTACAGGATTTTTATTTAGATTCTAGAAGGTTTTGATCTGATTCCTCGCATATCACAAGTCATTTTACTTCTAATTTAATATGGATATCAAATCAAAAAATATGTGAGAATGTTCATTGGTTGTATTTGTTTATTTTTATACATGTTTATTTTAGAAAACTAATGTAGCGATACTCATCTACTTTCTTCATGATATTATCAATATTGTTAAACCGAACTACTCAGGGTACATGTACAATGTACTTGTTTGAATTTAGTAAAAGGAAATGTTGCATCAACATTTCACTTCAAGTGATCAGATTTTTTTTTAGTGTACATGTATACTTTGTGAGAATTTTCTCCTTCAAGTATTTAAGTTTCCACTATCTTTCATGTGTTAATAATCAGGTTATATTTTTTTGTAAATAGTAGAAAATGTATGGATAAGTTATGCATTTGACTAATTAAAAAAAAATAGTCACAAGTAAGGAACAGATTGATGGAATGTGTATTTTGATTATGATCTGATTTTTAATGTTCCACTGAGCACTCCCTCAAAAACAATGTACTAAGACTTCTAGTCCGTCCATTTTACTAGAACATTAATTATGAGATTCTGACATTAGTTGTATTTGTTGATTATTTATACATGTTCTTATAATCTTAGTCTCTTAATAAATATTTAACTTGTCAGTGAATGGCTTTGTTTTTTTATGATGTTCATTTGTTGAAAATATTAGGTAGTCACACAGGCACTGGAAGTTATTGTAAATATATTGTATTTGGATGTATACATGCACATACAATATATTTACATACAATATTATAAGAATATGGAAAAATTTAATGTTGCTTAAGTTATTTTCAATGACACTTGCATTTTTTTATTGGGTTTTCAGAAGGACAGTAAAAATGTACATGCACTAGAAATGCTGCAAGCAAATACTGCTTTTGAAACTTGTAAACGAGGATTTATTTCTTGTGATTAAATTTAAGCGGTTCCATTAATTGATCCTGTGATCAGGAACAAACGATTTCTAGAATATTTCTAGTCTACATTTTGGAATAGTATGGTCTTCTCGATTACAGTGTACGTACAGGGAAAATATTTTTTAAATAATCCGGTAACACATAATTATGAATGTTATGCATTGTACTCAATTTGCCAAATTTCGCATATCTAACCTGTTACTAAATAAAGGGATTCTATTGAAGATACCGGTATTATGGGTAAGCTGATGAATCTTGTTGCATTAAGTTGAACTTTCTCTAAGAAAGGAACAACCATCCCAGACAACAGCGCTGTATTCAATTAAAGGCCGAATAAAAGTCGTGGACATTTTTTAATAAATTAATTTATCATAGGTACTAGAACACGTGTTATATGTTTTTCTTTTATATAATTAAACCTGTAGCCATTGGCTACTATTTATAGCGTATAACCTGAATAACAGGTATTCAAGTTAAGCACGATTTTCACTCATTCGCGGCGAAGGCTTTTTCTTTGCCGCGTTTACACTATCCCCACCCATCCACCCACTTATTCATTCAGTGACATTTAAAAATCAAAGGACTGTGCATAATAACATGTAATTTGCTTTATTTCAGAAGGAAGTTTAAAGAATCTCTATATGTATTTGTACGTGTAAATAAATGCAGCAAGTAAGCGCTTCCTTCACTATTAATCATGTATTTTGTTATTATTGTAAATAATTTATGTTTATTATAACTAAAGTCATAAATCGTGGACGCAATATTTGATTTAATTTAATTCTGTATTCTCAATTATTCACAAACATCTTTATTAATAAAAGAAAGTTTTCATAGATGATGTGCGCCACGTGATTTTGACTGACTGCAGGTGATCAGCGCGTTTGGTGTGGTACATAAACCAAGTACCAGTAAATTTTTAATTCATATCTTTCACAATTTTCAAGAGCAGAAAACTTAATCTCTGTCAACAGTAGTTTCTTTTGATTATAATGCTAAAAGATATGTCGTTTTATCGTCACGGTATCCATCAAAAGACAAAAGTTAATTGCACGATCGTCGCGAGCGCTAGACATGGTATACACTGGACGAGTAAACGAATGTCAATCATTTTCTAACATCCAATCTGGGACCTCAATTCAGTTGATTGACAGGGGCACACTGACCAGGTAAATTTGAAGGCGGTGCTTATTTTCTCGGTCTTTAAGTGAAACGAATAAGAACATAAGTACTTATTCGTACTGAAAGCTGAAAGCTCAAGTGAGCTTTTCTGATAACTTATTGTCCGGCGTCCGTCTGTCCGTCCGTCTGTCTGTCTGTCCGTAAACTTTTGACATTTTCGACTTCTTCTCCAGAACCACTGAGCAGAGTTCAACCAAACTTGTCACAAAGCATCCTTAGGTAAAGGGAATTCAAGTTTGTTAAATGAAGATTGGCTAGTCTTGAAGATGTACGGCCATCTTTTACATTTGAGAAGAAAAATGTAAACATTTCTTGAACTGGCTTGTTTCTGTCCAAAACTTACTAAAACTGTTGTCAAAACACATGTTGTTTTGTATGCAATTTATGCATACAAGGGTAGAACAATGCATTATTAAATCACTTTGAACTGCGCAGCTACATACCTAAATTTAATATTTTAAAAATCTGAAAATATATGAAAGGAGGTCATTAGTGTCCACTCTACAACCATTTGTTGAGAAAAAGATCAACGCTTGCTTATTTAAGTTGTAACTTTGTCTTAAAAGAGGGTACCCTATTCTTAAATGAGTCTCAAAAACCATCAATTTGCACGAGATATTTTTGTCTGTGTCTATGGAGGTACAATAAAGTTAGATTTTCATTGAAAAATATATGTATATTTTTTATTTAAGTCAATTAATTTTTGGACCCTTACCCTACTTCTGAAGAGAATTTAATTCAATTTAAACTTACAGAACTAAATAAAACAATTGGAACTGGTATAGAGATGTCTGTCACATTCAGTCCAGATTGTTTTGAATTGACATTTATTTTTATTGATAAAAATATAACGTCAATGTGCCTCCATAGACACGGGAGTTCAAAGTATAGCCTGGAATTTTCTTGTTCTAAAAATAGATCATTTGCCGACTGATAAAAATAGGGTACCGTATGTTGAGGCAAAGTTTCTACATTAATGAGCAAAATTAAACCTTTTTCTCAACAAATGGTTGTAGAGAGGACACCAATTAACCCCTCTGCTACTTTTTCAGATTTTTAAATCTTCATAATAAGTCTGCAGCTGCGCAGTTCTGCAGCTGTTCTAAGTAATTGAAAAAGCATTGTTCTGTTCTGAAATGGATATTTTGCATAAAAACAACATGTAGAACCTCATATTTATTGCTTTTTCATCTTTAGACAACGATTTTGTGCAGAAACAAGCCAGTTCAAGAAATGTTTACATTTTTATTCTCAAATGTAAAAGATGGCCGAACATTCCCCTGAAGTAGATGCATTGAAAAGAAGCAAGATACTATCACTTTATTATTGAAATAAAATGATAAGGAGAGTTACAAATGTATTGGTGTCAAATTATAGTGTTAAAATTTTATGTATTTTCCTTATAAGCACACCTATCGTCAAAACCATGTCCCCTAGACCAATACGGGGGCCCAAGAGGGGTTTAAGGTGGAATAACACATCAAAATGGCTGACCTCTGATCGAAACGACATTTTATCGACAGTAAGAAGTAAATTACTCCATACTCGAGAGGATAAAGTGTCGGCCTTGTGATCCGTACATCCCGAGTTCGAATCCCAAAGGGGCCTTTGTTGTTATTTACTGAATTGAATTTTTTTAGATATTCATTTTTTATCCCCACACTGCATTTATTTCGCTTATTTGACATATACATGTATACAGTTTATTTATCATTATATCTTTCATAATAAAATAATTTACTGTTAATTTGAGTGACTTCTTTCAGGTGTGTTATTCCACCTTTAAATTCAACATAGAAATATATAGGGAACATATTTTAAATTTTCTTTTAACCACTACAACGCTATAATTTGTGAGATTACTATGCAGGCATCCTCAAATAGTGTAAATTCCAAATTGTTCAAACCGTGACCCCAGGCCAATACTGGGACCCAAGGAGGATTCAAAGTTCAACATTCAAATATATAGGGAAATGTTTTTAAAATCTTCTTTTAAAGAACTACAATGCTATAATTTGTGAGATTTTTGTGCAAGCATCCTGAGGTAGTGTATATTCTTAATTGCAAAAATCATGACCCCCGGACCAATATGGGGGCCCAAAGGTGAGTTCAAATTTCAACATAAAAGCATATAAGGAAAATCTTTTTACAATATTTTAAATAATTCCATTGCAACTATTTGTGAGATTACTGTGCAAGCATCCTAAGATAGTGTAGATTCTAAATTGTACAAATCGTGACCCCTGGACCAATACGGGGCCCCAAGGTGGGTTCAAAGTTCAGCACAGAAGTAGGAAAAATGTTTAAAATCTTATTCTCAAGAAAATCAATACACTTCTTAATTAAGTTACATTACTATGTAAGCGTCATACCTTCATATCCTCTTTTCAAGGTCACAGCACAGGTGCCTGTGGGTCACAGTGACTTTCTTTCATTTATTATAATCATTTATAGTTCACTTTACAATTTTGTTATTTTTGATACGTTGAGGCCTTGGATCGTAAGATTGGCCAGTTGATACATCTTAGATCTTTTAAAAGATTTTACATCCAAAAGAGTAGGCTTCTTTTTTATATATTGTTTAATGCAATGTCAAATATTGGAATATACGGGAATTTTTGTGAGTTTTACAATATTTTTAAAGAATTTCATATCAAAATAATTCGAAAAAGAATGATACAAGAACTGTTGTTCATGTGAGCGATGTGGCCCATGGCCATGTTGTTATTTTCCCACTTGATATAATAATTTGTTAAACGATTTACTTCAAAAGATGTGGGTCTAACCAAGACCTTTCATTTGGTATGAAGAAGAAGGAGCTGGTCCCTATTTTTTGAGAGTTAGAATCTTCGAAAGTTTTTTTCAATATAACTTGTAAAGGACGAAAAATTTCTGATGCATTATGGAAGCAAAGTTGTTAGAAAATTCAATTTAATTTTGATGCCATCCGTAATATTGAAGTAGTTGTTTCTATTATATTTTATAATAGTCAATTTCTGCAGAAACAGTTTTAGCCTGATCTGCTCATTTTTCGTGGGGGTGCGCATATTGAAGAAGTTATTTAGGGCACTGACTGATACATACAGCGCGTAAAGATGATTCGACATAAAATTCCCAAATGTAATTATTGAAAAGTATATTTTCATTTCATAAAAATGAACCTCTTTGACTTGAATTTAGTTGCTTGTTTCAAAACTGCACCCTTCTTATGATATTTAATTACTGTTCACAAAACGAACCGTATCGTGCAAGAAGCGTGCAATGAATTAATTTATGCAAAACCCGCCACAAAACGATCAAAAAAGCGTATCTTACCGTGCAAAAAGCATGCAACTTCCATATACGGATTAATTGACCATTGTCGTTCGATGAGGACGGATGGAGATTATCACTGACCAAATAAGTTCAATATTTTGCCAGTTTTTTTTTTATACGGGATTAAATAATACATGTATATACTTAAATTTAGCGATGTTATTTTTATTAAAACCGTTACAAAAATTGTTTGATTTATTTCCTCTTCTTAGACCTTTGTAGCAACGTCTAATGATACAATATCCACTAATGATAGGTTGCTACAGACCTTCACCATTTCTTTGGCTATCGACAAAGTTTTCATAAATGTTTACACAATGGGTCGAAATACTATAGCAATTATTTTTAAGAAACGTTTTAAACATTGTGTACATACTGCACTTTACATAACATGAAGTGATTCTCAGAGAGAGAGAGAGAGAGAGAGAGAGAGAGAGAGAGAGAGAGAGAGAGAGAGAGAGAGAGAGCTCTTTTGTGAGAATTATAATACTTATATTTAAGTTTAATCACTGAACTTAATTATTTCGACCATTAATTCGCTTTAACTAGGTTTCTGTAGTCGGTCATTTGAGCGGAATTTTATTTCAGGACTCAACGTGCTGTGCCTGTCAATCAATTTAAGTATACATGTAACAATACAGATCACGCCATGCGCCGCGTGCTGCTTAGCTCCTTCACCCCTGCGAATGTTATTGTCATTTAAATTTAGACCACGTGGTTTTATTTGCCCCTTTCAGTTTCGCAGTAAAAATCGTGCCTCGTGTTTATAGTTTATTTCCGAGAATCTAGGTACTTGTTATCAAATATAAAATCTAGACGTTTATTGATTTTAAACTTTATCTTCATTAATTAGTGGATAAAATGAGTTATAGAAATAAATGTGACATTAGAAAATGTAGGTTTTTTTTCTGCTGTTGCAACAATTAACATGCTTAGTTAAGGATTAATTTTCGATCCGCGCCTGACCTAGCTATAGCATCAATAGTAAACAGACTATACTATTTTATGCAGAATGTTCCTTGAAAATGGCTTGATATACTAAGTTTTTATATAAAACACACACCCATTCTTTTTTTAAAAAGCATGGTATTGCTATGATTTTATCAAGCAACCCAATGTTTATATTTTCAACCACGTGTAGAGTGGTTGAACACGAACGATAACTCTGTTTTGAATATCATCGTTTAGTTTTATTAAGCGCTAGATGATGTAATTAGACATATATCATAATAAATTTTCATGTTTTAACATATATCAAAGTAAGATATGATATGAAAAACGACCAGTACTTACGAATTTTGAGAATATTATCCGAACACTCATACTTCCGCTCGAAATTTCACAGGAACTGAACTTTTCTCGGGGAAGTCTCGTGAACTTTCATTTGAGCACCTCTGGTTTTATTACATACTTAACAACGATAAAGAAAACATTCCGAACACATTCGCAGGGGTGTCCTTCTACATAGTTAAAAAATTTATCGAATGAAAAACGTGTTTTCTTAAGCCCATACTCAAGAATGTAATAACAGTGACGTTTTAACAATTTATATTCACAACATAAAGATGCTTTACAAATCCATGGACTGACAGTCATCGAGGGACGCACTGGTAGGTCGGGTAGAAAACCAAGGCAACGATGAAGGAAACTAAAGAAACGTCGGAATAAAGTCGAATCATTATTTTTCTTATCAATTTTAATGGATTAGAAATATTTAATTATTTCAATATTAGCGTAAAAATTGAAAGATGTTCGTTAAAAGTACATTTATGTGTAAAATTGAATACGAATGATACCAAAATTAAAACGCCCCTCCGCTCCCGGTTTGCGTTTAACACGACCTAACAAAAACGGGGGAACGGATGAAAGTTCTAATTTTAATAAAATTGAAATAATACATCATAGAAATAAAGAAAAAAAGCTTGTCATAGTCACCACGAAGTAAATCGTGCAAAAGTTAAACAAAAGTATATCGGAAAAAAGTCAAAAGCGTTCACGCCACGCCTACAAAAGTACCTCATTCATAAAGAGCGCAAACCGAAGCAGTAGCACGTCTCAATCTCTGTATTCCGTACACTAAAGCAAAAGTGTATTAAAACATGTGACATGAAAACTTAATAGGCTGGCAAACGAACACTGGACTGGTTCCAATTAAACGTTTTCTTTTAACTATTATAGAAAGTTGATCGATAAAGATAAAGTTCATATTTAAGGGGTTGATTTTAAAGTAAAATACATAAAAATTCAATAAAGATAAATTTATTTAAAAAATAGATAATGTAACCAAATTCCTTTTTTACACAATAACATTGACCCGCATACATGAACACTATTTAAACTTAATATAGCTACATAAGTATTGAACACATGAAGTGTCTTAAACACAATGGTAATCTGTTCTTTAACAATCTAATAGACCATCCAGCCGTTATGATTTCATCGTAAACATTGCAAATGCCCCATCTGATTCTGGTGATTTTAAGAATCCTTAACCTCTTTTAGTGGATCTTCAATCTTCTTTTCGACATCAGGTATAAGAATTTTTTTAATTCCATCTGTTCGAACGTAATAGAGGCTCCTTTTCTGTTTGGGACTATATCATCTTTCCCAGGTGGCATACACCACTTCCTAATGTTGACCTAGGTAACTTGTTGTCGATAGTGTTTCGTCTGAATTAGTGAATACTGAAATGTAGTGTTTTGGGTTCAAATCCTGTTGGTGTGTTCTTTTTTCTATTTTAACTATTTTGTGTTTAAATATCTGCTGATATAACTTTTGGTTTACCAATAGAATAAATATGCCGTTATTGATTTTATTGCATATATAGTATATTATGATATACAAAATACACTGTATCTAATAAAACTTAACAAAAATATAAACGCATTCACATTTTACAAATATACATATAGATATTCAACGATTTACCCCTCATTGCTCTTTTCAGAATGCTTGTAAGTGTTTTTAATAGTAAGAATATACATGTACTTCAACTTTCTAGGTAAAAATACCTTGTAATATTTAAGTAATCATTTTTTTTTTCGAGCATTCACATTTCTAAGTTACAGACATTTAAATCCCAATTGATTTGTGATGATCACTACTGCAGACTTTTAAACTTGAGCTCCAACTATTCATATCAAGCGTTCGACGTGGCATTATTTCATGTTTTAAAAGACATTCGCTAGTTTCCCAGCTTTCGGCAGCGTATCGGGTCATTTCTTTAAAATCTTCCTTTTTGTCAAACTAACAACTCTCATTCAAAGTCCACATCTTTTGGTCTAAAATTTTTACAATGACTGTGATCTTTTTTAAAGCACTCCATGCTATTGTTTTCCATATGTACTATACACTTTGCCAATCGATAATGGTCGGTTTTTTTTTTCAAAACTATTAAAAAAAAATAATGATCTATTCTTCGCATGCTAACTATTTCACATATCAGAACATACAAAATGATACACTTTGTATGGTCCCGTTACTATGCATATTAATGACTTCAATACGTAGCTCATTTCTATAAATATCAATGACAAGATCCCTCTATACAGGCCCGGACACTATAAATATCGATGACAAAAAACCTTTAAAAAAACAAAACAAAAAAAACCCTCCCCTCTATAAAGGTATACGTCCAGCACACCGATTATATCATACAAATGTCATTTACCAATATGGACAGCAAGGAAGCAAACGTAGAGAGCGCATCTGCTTACAGTGGGGGTAAGTTAATTAGTGTCCAATCATCTAACCTCCACACCGAACTTTCCATGGTTATTTCATTCCGTTGATTTAGATGTAGTGTCATTAATATTTTGGGACACGAGTTGAATCTGAAATACATAAAACGGTATTAAATCAGACCTTTTAACTTACGAAGTCAATGAGAGTTATTAATTTAATTGTTCAGTTCTTTATTACGTTACATAATTCAAAATCATTTAAAATGATGATTGATTTTAAGTACAATATTAATTTGAATGTCCCAATGAAGGGAGATCGAAATAGTCTGTTTATCTGATTTTTAGGAGTTGATTTTAATCAAGTTTCCTTTGCAGTTACTCTGGCAAAACGGTAGAAAGAATAATCTTACCGTGACCAGGCTACGCTCAGGTCACAGTAAGAATTCGTCCCATATACTTGCAATGTAGCAGCCGCGAAGCGGATCTGCTTCGCGTCGATTTTAAGTCTGTTAAAAATAATCTGCAGGGGAAAAACACATTTTTATACATTACAAACCTTTTTGAACATGCATATGTAGTTTAATCCACAAAATATCCATTTAATTAGCCGTACTAAGGCATTTCGTTGATATACATGTTTGAATTGCCTGCCATTTTGTAGGAAATCGTACTCGGAATGTCTCGGATTTTATCGTAAACATGGCGATCGTAAACAGCGAATTTTCAAAGTGGCAGTGATTTCGTTACAAAAACAGTTTATGAGGTAAAATGGGATTCTAAAAGAGCAACATTGTAGGCATTTGAGACCAATCATATGAAAATTTAGGCGAGATATAGCGCGATATATTTTTTTTATTTGCTACGAAGCGAGTATATGGGACGAATTCTATCGTTAAACCGGGTCCGTAGGACATCTGTCATTTTAACGATAGAACATTCTATCTAGCAAAACGGAAGCAAAACAGTGTTTGAACCTAAGCACAAACCATGAATATGTCATGTTGTAAATTTTGAATTTACCGGGTGGCAGTAAATACAAAATTTACAACATGACAGTTGTCATGTTGTAAATTTTGTATTTACCGCCACCCGGTAAATTCAAATTTTACAACATGTTGTAAATTTTGAATTTACCGGGTGGCAGTAAATACAAAATTTACAACATGACAGTTGTCATGTTGTAAATTTTGTATTTACTGCCACCCGGTAAATTCAAAATTTACAGTTGTCATGTTGTAAATTTTGTATTTACTGCCACCCGGTAAATTCAAAATTTACAACATGACAAAGGAAAACTATCACCGCTGACAAGACAGAGTACTTGAAAATAATTAACAAATACGATGTAATGTATTCAGAAGCATTGTTTGCCAGAAAACTTATTGACGGATACCTTGAAAATAGTCAGATTTTAAATTGAACGAACAATTCAGATATCATTTGTATTCGTGTTAATTCCTTTGTCAGCGTTCAATAAGACTGGTTCACTCTCATTGATTACAAAAGCGCCACCTTAACATTAGTAGTGTTTGGCATCAAGGGCAGACTATCCAATCTGAAGAACGATAGAACAATATATTGAAAAATGCTTAAAAACGATAAAAGACACCATATCTCAAAATTTTGAACATTGACCTCATATAAATTTTATGCCAACAGAATAAGGTCAAAATAGGTAGTTCAATACTGTAAATGTTTTTGTATCATCATCATTCAATTTTTTGTAAAATTGGATCAAAAATGGGTAGAAATTTAAATAATAATAGAGGAAATTCGAACTAGAATATTTTTTAAAATTGTTGAGGAGGTCAGTGCTGGTGTTGGGGTTTCTGTTTCTCTCGTTGTCCTGGTCTGCATGCGATTTAACTGTTGTCACAGGTTACTTATTTCCTCCTCCTGGGCTTCAATTTATTGGAGGTTCCTTTGTTGTCTGTGTTCTCTACGCTGTTGTTGCTCATTTTTGTCATGTTCCAGAAGTTGTATGATTTTCTCTTGGTCCTCTTGTTCTGGTTCCTCAAATTATATTGTTGCATACACCGGGCTTTTGGATACCTCCACCAGTTGTCGTGTCTACTTTTGGGGAATAATCTTTATTTGTAAAACTCGCTTGTAGTGAAGGACCCTTTGTGATCCAGTCTCCAGTCCAAACGGTTTGGAATGACTGTTAAATATAAAACCAGGGAAGGCGTAAAATAAAAATTAAACTTGTTGTTTTATTGGCGTCTCCGATCAGAGTGTTTACAAGCAATAGTCACCAGTTACAATAAAATATCAATATCTAATTAGTATGCTCAATGGCATTTACAAACTTAAATGAACCTAACCTTCCTTAACCTGGTGACTCATAGAGTGATCAAACAAATAATAAAACATTCACTCTATATCTATACCTGAGATTTATAATATTTGATACAAAAAATGATTGTAGAACCCAATAATTAATATTAATACTAAAATATCAGTCGAGAAATTTCGAATTAAACTCTAACTAGCATATACACATTACTGAAAACATTTAACATTAAAAACAAATTCCTCAATTAACTTTAACATTCTGTTTACTGACTCCGGCTAATTAATACGCGCAACAATGTAAAAACTCTATATTTGCCTGACGTCATGACGTCAGGCATATCTAAGGTTTAAAAGTTACAACATCCGAAACAGTGCAGTCAACAATGGAAGCTAGCAATATCATTTTTCAATGAAAAAAGATTTATCAATGCATATTAATAATGTGACGACCTTCAAATTCTCAATTAACGAAAACGTTATAATGGATGTAACAATTAAGCAATAGTGAGCAAGTGTTTAAAGCAAAAAAGAGGTTCACTGTGCACGTGTGTAATTCGGGCTGACTATATTAAGTTAGGATGAAACTTCAATTGCGCTTGCGTAAATTGGAATTCTGGCAAGAAATTAGACAGTTTGTGTTAGCGATATTAAAAAAAAAAACCCAACCCAGTATCAACACTGGGGCCATTGTATACAAATACATTAATCATTAATGACAGCAATAGACACATTTCAGATATCCGGACGCTTCACCTATCCGGACGATTGGACTTAGGAACGAAAGCGTCTGGATAACTGAGGCTCCACTGTACACAATACTGAAAACATTAAACATTAAAAACAATTCCTCATTAACTTTAACATTCTTTTTACTGACTCCGCTAATTAATACGCGCAACAATGTAAAAACTCAATCGAAACATTTACCTGCATTTTGTCACAAATAAATGGTAAAATCTCCAAACACCGGAGAGTGCATACATCATAATTGTAAAATATAAAAGTCTACGATCTAAATAAAATATTCCGGGTCAAGATTAAGCAATAAGAAAAATAACTGAATTGAATAGGAAATTAATGCTAATCATTATTACTAAGATATTACTAACTTTTAAATAGTTTGTCCTTAAACAGTATAAATTAATTTATCAACCCTGAAAGCTCAAATGATATGAATTTATAAATTTGTTTGAAATAGCTAAAATAATAAAAGTAAAATTTAACTAATAAACAAAACTCATACCTGTTAAATATAAAACCAGGGAAGGCGTAAAATAAAAATTAAACTTGTTGTTTTATTGGCGTCTCCGATCAGATTGACCCACGGAGGGGACGCTATAATCTAGATCGGAGACCTGCGCTACCCTGCCCAGGTACTGACCAATCAAAATCTTTATTCTTTGTTCAAAACTAAGAATTCGACGACTTAGAACCTGACGCTACAGGATAATCCCCTAACAAAAGGTCTAATGGATGGCACTTACTTTGACTAACGGAATAAACAAAAGATAAAAGCGAACCTAAAGAACAACTCCTAACATATAAACACCTATGTACAAATTAAATCTAACAGCTCATGCGCAGATCTAGGGGGGGGGGGGTCGGGGGGGGGGGCCCCCCTCGAAAATAAAAATTTATTAAATTTACATAGCAAAATTATCGCAAATATGCCTCAGACCCCCCTCCCCCCCCCCCACCTGGCAAACACAATTATACTTCAGACCCCCCCCCCCCTGGAAAAAGTTTCTGGATCCGCGCAAGCAGCTAGAATGAACTCAAACAAATAAATGACATCTCTATATATAGGTAATGGATTAACTTGAAACGTTCGTGAAACCTATCATTTTACACCTTTTACTTATCAAATATAAAGATGACACCAAGACCATTCTTCCTTGTGGGAAGAACAGCTGTCTAAACAAATCATTCCCTTCAATTAATCTGTCTCTTAATGAATAAGAAAAGGAACTTATACATAAACATATATCATAAAAAATGACAAAGTAAAGAAAAAACAAAAATGAAATATTAACTTCTTTTGTACACAAAGGTCATTAAGTTAAAACTGTCCTTTCTGACATATATTATTTTTCAAATAATATCTGCAATACGACTACTTTCTCCCTTGCTATAATTGCTAAATTTCGTCCCTGAAAGCTCAAATTTAAAAGAACATAATTAACCAAAAAAAAAAAAAATCTTTGTATAACTAAAGTTATAATGATCAAGAACAGATATATGAACAAAAATAGTTTTAAAGTTTTTTTTTCAATCAATGTACATCTACGAAAATCTTGAAAAAAAAAAGAAAAAAAAAAGCTGGACATACTCTGGAAACTACGGTATCTGTACATTATAATATCTAATGGTAAAAAAAATGACATATTTCAAACACAAACAGGTTAACAAGTTGCTTGCAACACTAGTAAAACATAAAAAAAAAATTATAGTGAGCATTATTTGTAAATGCACAAAGGAGAAAAAAAAAAGAAAAAGAAATCATGCATGTAAAAAAAAAAGCATGACAATCAACACAAAAAACAAAAAACATATTTACAATGGAAAAAAATTGATCTAAAAACAAAATAAATGTCTAAGTTTTGAGATTCTCATTATTAAAAGTTACATATGGGGATGACAATTAACTTTAATCTTTTCAGTGTAAGTTTTTTAAAAGAACAGCATCCACTTGTAGAGTTATTTATCTAGATAAAATGCATAGTTGTTATGTAAAATAACTACATACGCCATAAATGGCTGTTGTAAGAGTTTAGTTAATTTCTGATGAGCAAATGGGTTTAATCTAAATTTAGAAGGAACTGTAAGGGTAGTTTCAGTTTGTTTATCTATAACTGAAAAATTTTCCCAAGTAACTTCCAAATAGAAAGAGGGAAATTTTGAAGCTGAAATGTCCAAAATTGAGGGGATGGTTATTGTATATAATATGATGGGCATAAGGACAGTGGCACAAGAGGAATCATAACACAATCCCCCCCCCAAGATGTCACCTCCAGTGCAATTAGTGACCCTTTGTGTGACCTTGACCGATATAACAGATAAACTTCCTCTGATGTCCAAAGTGCGTGGCCAAGATTGTGGAATTAGAATTTGACCATCAATTCAGCTAAAGTTCGAAATATTTTTCTATCACTCTTGACAGCACTTGCTATTTTCCTCAAACTGAGATGTGCTTTCTGATCATTTGCTAACACTTGTGATATAGAATGGTTGTAAAATTTGAAGTATGGAATTGACATGTTGACTGGATTGGGAAAGAACGAATTTCCAAAAATATGACCTAATTTAGATTCGTCAAAGAATTCTTGTAATAATGCCAAATTAACTGGGTGAATGACTGAAAAATTATCTGCTGATTGATAACAATCTATTAAACGTGGGGCATAATATAATGATTCTGTGGATAACGAACATCGACAAGGAATCTGTATGACACAAAAAGCACAGCCTTTCAATACTTTCTTCTCCTCAGGACAATCTAGAATTACACAGTAGGGGTGTTGTATAACAGAACTTGCGTAGCTGTAAGCTCAATGATATCAGAGCTTAACAATGTAGGTATGTACCTAAAATTACAAAGTTCCTTAACTTGTTTAATATTGTTTGCAAATAAAGCCATAGTGCAGTCTGGAATAGTAATAGGATTCAAGGGTACATTAAAATTACACATCCTTACAGAACCTTGTACACAATTAGAAAGATCCTCAGTACTCAAAGAGACAAAATAATCAAGATGACTGATTATAGCAAAATAACTGGAAATGGATAAAAGTTGGGTGGCCTGCATCTTCTCTGTTACATTTTCAGAAGTTGGTACAGGTAACTTAGCACCTTATACAGTTGAAGGGGGGTACTTTGGGATGAAATAGGGAATTTAACTGTAATGTACAACTCGTTTTTGTTTCTGGCAAAAAGGAATTGTCCATTACAATAGTAATAGGAGGGATCCGTATGTACAAGATAAAATTTCTGGTAAGATTTTCTAAGCTTATGATTGATTTCCGCAATCTGCTGTCGGTTAAAGAAATGAATGATAAGTGGGCACTATGTTGTTCCAAAGCTTTAGTCATTTTCTCAGTCTTAGTGTTTAAAGCATTTATGTGACCAGCACTCAGGATCATGAAGCAATTTTAGACTTAAGTCAAAATTTCAGTCAGTCATAATCTCATTGTTGATCATAATATGGCGATTGAAATTTGTAAATAACATCTTTATATTAAGACACTTTTAATAGCATTTCAATTTTGTCACTGTTTTCAGTCAAGAGGCATTAAGACAGTGTAAAATTGTTGACTTAAGTCTAAGATTGCTTCGTGATTCTGGGGCCTGCTAATATATAAACATCATCCATGGTTGCTGTGCCGAATATACTTTTTGACAGGGATCCAATAAAGGGTAATAATGCTCTAGCTTGCCTTTTTTTTAAAAATCTGGTTTTGAGGGATCATGGTTCGAATGTTCAAATGGGTTTGATTAAGATGAGCTAAGGTTTCTTCATGTAGACCATGGATAAACTTAACCATATCAAGTAAAGTACAAGAAGATTCTCTTACTCTATTTTGTACATTGCAAAAAGGTACCTTGGACAATTGAAAACGTTTTGGTAGTTTAACATGAAAAGTGTGCAACCAATTTTCCTTGGCTAACAAAAGTTTCGATTCTTACTTGAAAATTACACCATAATTAATTCTTTGGATGATGATATCCATGGTAGGCTCTATTGGGGTGACGAGTGCACAGAGGGACAGGACGAGGAGCATGCCAAACATGTAATGCTGAGTTCCAAAATTTCCTATAACGACATTGAAATAGGAAAAGACTATCAAAAATGCGGTGATGTATATTTTGAATACAAGAACTGCGGTATTCGAGATATCTAGCACTAATAACTTGTAATTTCTTACAAAGATGAAGGTCTACAATACCACATTAGTAATACTTTTTCTTGTTTAACCACATTTTGATTTTAAAGCAAAATTGCAAACAAATTAAATTTGAATATTTTATGGTTAGCCATGATGTAATTCATCACACATGGTTTGAACATAACTCCTCAAAGATCTATGTAATTTTCCTACCAAAAATATATATCTTTTTTATATACCTCCTTTTTTCTTTTTGAAAGTCTACAATGTATAATTGATCTCTGAATCTTTCCCTATGCTAGTACAAAAAGTTTTGGCATAGTAATCCCTTAATACTCAAGGCAGTATATAAAAATTTTGGCCATACAAGGAGCATTAAGAAAACTTAATAACTTGAACTACCTTATGTTTTTGATCAGGACTTAATAATTTCTCTTAAAACAAGTTTTTCTTATGGTACCCATTTTAGTGAATTTCCGATCAATCATCTCTAGCACATCATCATCAAAACAACTATCTGGTTCCCACGACTTAGAACCATCTTCCCACTCCACATAAATTTCCCTTCTCCCGTTTCTGAAACGACCTTTTAAAAACTTCTTAAATTTCCACTTTTTCTGAGGATCATATTCCTCAATATCTGAAGAATCGTCGGATTTTTCCCCCGAGTCTATGGACTCATCATTTAACCCTTGATTCCGATCCCTATTAGTTTGACTCTCTTTTGATTATTCAAATCTTGACTCTGACCTTGACCTGTGACCTCAGTTTGGTCATCAATGTTTTGCCCTGTATTAGCATCATTTTGCCCTTCATTTGTTTCATTTAACCCCTCATCTTCCGAGTCTGAAATTTGCCCTGGTAAATCTAATGTTTCATATTTTTGTCTATGAATTTCTGGGTCATGGTAATATTTTAAATTTGATGCATTCATCATGGAAGCATGTAGCTTGTTGTCACTACATCGTCTAAGTTTGTATGTGAAATTAGGGCCCAATTCAACAATTCTGTATGGTCCCTCTGATTTGTCAAATAATTTGCTGGATAACCCTTTTGGAACTTTATTGACTTTGATCAAAACAAGATCAGACACCTAACTGAAAATTTGGTACATTTGCTTCTAAATCATGCCTAATTTTGTTTTGCTCTTGATGCCAACGTATATTTTCTTTTGCAATTTTATCATGCACTTTCAAATTTTCCAGAAATTCTTTAAGGTAAGCTTTAGCATCTCTACTCATGTTTTCAAGCGGTTCTAAGGCTACGTCATAAGGTAAAGTCATTTCTTCCCCTTTATGTCGACATGCAACTTATTTATGTAGACATGCAACTTACTTATGTTGACATGTTATGTTTACATGCGAGATAAATATGTTGACATGCAACTTATAAGTTGTATGTCAACATAACTAAGTTGCATGTCGACATATTTATCTTGCATGTTAACATACCTAAGTTGCATGTCGATATAAATAGGTAGGATCTTGGATGTCACATGTTGGCGATATTTGAGATTTTATGAGATTTTTTATAATTCTTAATTGATTGCAGTTTTCTTGCATGTGAACATTGTTATGTTGCATGTTGACATAACTATCTTGCATGTCGACATATTTGATAGAAAAATAACTTGCACACAAGGGGCAGAGATATGCCACCATAAACCTTTAATGACTGCGCTAAAGTGCTATTTTGTCTTTCAAGTAACCCATTGGTTTTGGGGTGGTAGGCAGAGGTATGATGCTGTGTAATGTCGAAAATTTCACATAATGCATTAACCAATTTGGACATAAAATTTCTACCTCTGTCAGAAAATAGAACGTTTGGAGCACCATAACGTGTAAAGATTTCTCTAAATAGAACCTTAGCGGTCTCCTCTGCTGTTTGACTTTTCATTGGGAAACCCTCAACCCATCTAGAGTATGCATCAACACAAAGAAGAATGTATTCCTGACCATCATTGGTTTTATATAGGGGGCCTAAAATGTCTATGTGCCAACGTTCAAACTTTTGTTCGGGCGGCATTGGATTCATGGGTGGTTTCGCGGGATTAAAATCGCGTTTAGCACGTTGACAGCGATCACACGACTTTACATATTCTACAATATCGCTGTGCATTTGTGGCCAGTAGTATTTTGGTAAAATGTCCAACTCCTGCAAAGCTGCCATGGTATCCTTTCGGAGAACCTTCGGTAATGCCATTTGTTTAACAAAATTAAAATCACCCTTTGGTTTCTTACATCGTCTCTGAAACCAATGATACAAAATACCATCTACCATGCTGAAATGTTTTGATTCTGTTATTATTATTTCGGCAGCATTTGTCTCTACTGGTAAGGTGCCATCTTTAAGGTATTTATAAATTTGTTGGAAATCTCGGCAATTTTCTTGTAACTCACCTATGTTTTTCTCTGGCAGGGGAGGTTCTTCATCCTCAGCAGATTCAACTAGTAGAGGCATGACTGTTGGTACTTCATAAGCATAAGCAAATGTTACCTTTATACAACAATTGTCCTCTTTCTCTATCTGTTCCTCCACCTCTACATAATTGAGAATCTCTTCAGCTGAATTAAATTGGGTACTTACCTGGTTCTGATCCAGAGTGATATCTGTATCTGTGGAGACCTCAGTTGTAGTCTGCATACCTACTGACTTTATTCGTGGTGGTTGCTCCTCAACGTAAGGTGCTTCCGCTGGTGATACTTAACCTGAACTACTTGAGTCAACAGTGGTTTGGATACCGAATGAATTGATTTCTGCTTTACTTACTTCGTTTGGGTACTCTCGGAGACTTAGAGGCATCTGCGACACAGTTACTCTTACCTGGTCGATGAATAATTTGAAAATTGTATTCTTGTAACTTGAGTGCCCACCTTTCCAACCTTCCTGTATGTTTTGCTGTCTGTAACCAGACTAATGCTTTGTGATCGGTTACCACTGTAAATCTACTATGAACTAAATATGGGCGATATGCATTTATACCTTCTAACACTGCCAAACACTCCTTCTCTGTGGTGTTGAATTTCCTTTGGTCTGCAGAAAGTGACTTACCACCATATGATATTACATATTCTCTTTTGTTTTCATCAATTTGACCTAGTACATACCAACTGCACTATCAGAGGCATCACAAGTAAGAATGAAAGATTTTGTTGTATCTGGATAATTCAACACAGGTGCCGTAAGAAGTTTCTCTTTCAATGTATCAAAAGCAATCTGACAAAACTCTGTCCATTAAAATTTCTTATCTTTGTTCAGAAGAGCATTAAGGGGGGTGGCAATTTTGGCAAAATTTAGAATGAACCTCCTATAGTAGTTGGCCATGCCTAGAAAACTCCTTACCTGTTTAGGTGTTTTGGGAATAGGGAATTCACTTACTGCTTTTGTTTTCTCAGGATCTACTCTTACCCCTTTTCTAGATATAACATGACCCAGAAATTTTACCTCTTTTATTGCAAAGTGGCACTTGGTGGGTTGTAATTTCAAATTGGCGTTTTTCAAACGGTCGAACACTTGAGCCAAGTGTTGCAAATGTTCATCAAATGAGCGTGAGAAAATTGAAATATCGTCGACGTATACTAATACTGATTTCCAATTGAGTCCGCGTAGCACATTTGACATTAGAGTTTGAAATGAAAAAGGGGAGTTGGTTAAACCAAAAGGCATTCTTTTCCATTCATATACTCCTCCCTGAGTAATAAAAGCTGCCTTCTTTCTACATTCTTCATCTACCGTAATTCCATCTGCCAAAATCCTGACATAAGGTCTAAGTTGGTAAAATAATTGGCCTTTGCTTCACCAATTGCATCGAACACTGTTTCTAAGTGTGGTAATGGGAATGACATAGGTATGGTGATTTTATTTAAAGCACGATAATCACATGCAAATCGAAACTGTCCATTCTTTTTCTTGACTAAAACAAATGGCGAATGCCATTCTGAATTTGAAGGTTGAATGATGTTATGTTTGAGCATTTCTGAAACTTGATTTTCAATTTCTTTCGAAGCTTGAGGGGATGCTCGATAAAAATTGAGCCGAACAGGTTTAGAATTTGGTTTGATTTCAATTTGGTGTTTATGAGCACTAGTCATTCCCAACTCACTAAGATCTGTCGCAAAATTATCTCTATGATGGCTAAAAAGTTCAGTAAAACTTCTTTTTGATTGTGATCCAAATCAGAGTTCTCTAAATCAAAATGCAAGTTGCGGTTTGTTTGACTTTTTGAAATGTCGGGATGTAGAGCATTGATAGTATTGACTCCCCCTCCAAAGAAACAATCTCCCCCTGGTTAATTTCAACAACATTTGCCACAATAAAATTCATAGGAATTTGTACCTGTTCAAAAGTGGGGTTTATCAAACGAATAAAAGCTTGACTAGATTTCACCTGTACACAACACCTAGCTGCACAAAGTTGCAAAGCTTCTAAGTCACTATAGGGTTCTAATAATACAACATCACCATTGTTGTGCCTTGAAATATGTACCAGGACATTCATCTCACATCTCTGAGGAATTGTAATAGCACACTTTGCCCTAGCATACCCATTTTCTGTTGAAATGACACATACCTTAACTTCATCCTGAATGAATGCATGATGTAAACCATCTACGACATGAACCATGAATGGGTAACTCTGGCCATTAATGAAAATTTCTGCGTTTAACTTTCCTATCACTGGTAACAATCTTCCACTTGCCCCTTTAACTGAATTAAATTCTGGTGGTAATAATTCATCATTGGCATAAGATGTTTCCCTAATCGAAACAGATGCACCTGAGTCAACTAATGCACTGGTATTGCGACCACCTATCTGTATGGGAACAGTATTCTTAGTCATACGGGCCACCAAATTGATTGCGGGTACATTAGTTTTAGATGTATGCCCATCCTTAGAATTTCTTCTAAAGATAGGCGCGAATCCCTATTGTGAATAATCATATTGAGAGGACATATTCCTCTAGTTAGTTTGAAATGTTTGCTGGTTAGTTAACTTTTGTGGACACTCTCTCTTAAAATGACCTACTTTTCAACAATAATAACATCTTAAAAAGGAAATATTATTCTTATCAGAATCGCAAAACTCACCCTTAGGACCAAAGCGTTGATTGGGATGGGCTGGTCTAGCAGGTCTTGGAGGTTGAGCTTGTCCATGGGCTGGAACCTGGTATCTGGGAGGAGGCTGTTGATATCCTTGAGCATGGAATCTTGACCGATTGGGATGTTTTCGGTGAGGCTAGTAGTAAGGGCGTCGCTGGTGTTGTTGACGGTTTTCCCGCATATCCTCACGAATTTCCTGTAAAGCATTTAAAAGAGCAAGATTTGTAGACTCCTGCAACGCCGGGGTGGTCGTCCGACGTCGCTCTGCCATTTCTGCTCTCGCTGCCACATTCCTCAGGTCCTCCAACGTCTGGGGATCCGCCTTGATTACTTCTGCGCTGAGGTCTGGTTTCATGCCATTCATAATGACGATGATGAGCCATCCCTGATCCACAGTCCTGTCTGTTGTTAAGGAGGTCACTCGATGGATGAAATCTTCCACACTTTCAGCCTCCTTCTGTTTGACATCCATCAGTTGTAGGTTGTGGCGAGTGGATGGCTTGAATCTATTGTGAATGGCCTGTCGGATAGACTCTAAAGAAGATTTTATATTAGAATCAAGGGAGAAAAACCAACTCTCAGCTGCACCTGTTAAATAAAATGGCAGTGTATCAGTGGCAACTGCCTCCGATAATTTTTGTAATGATAAGAAGGTCATGAATTTTAACCACCACTGGACAATAGATGATTTCCCATCATATTTGTCCAGCTTGATTTTGGGAGCAGAGGAGGTCAGTGCTGGTGTTGGGGTTTCTGTTTCTCTCGTTGTCCTGGTCTGCATGCGATTTAACTGTTGTCACAGGTTACTTATTTCCTCCTCCTGGGCTTCAATTTGTTGGAGGTCCCTTTGTTGTCTGTGTTCTCTACGCTGTTGTTGCTCATTTTTGTCATGTTCCAGAAGTTGTATGATTTTCTCTTGGGCATCTTGTTCTGGTTCCTCAAATTATATTGTTGCATACACCGGGCTTTTGGATACCTCCACCGGTTGTCGTGTCTACTTTTGGGGAATAATCTTTATTTGTAAAACTCGCTTGTAGTGAAGGACCCTTTGTGATCCAGTCTCCGGTCCAAACGGTTTGGGACGACTGTTAAATATTAAACCAGGGAAGGCGTAAAATAAAAATTAAACTTGTTGTTTTATTGGCATCTCCGATCAGAGTGTTTACAAGCAATAGTCACCAGTTACAATAAAATATCAATATCTAATTAGTATGCTCAATGGCATTTACAAACTTAAATGAACCTAACCTTCCTTAACCTGGTGACTCATAGAGTGATCAAACAAATAATAAAACATTCACTCTATATCTATACCTGAGATTTATAATATTTGATACAAAAAATGATTGTAGAACCCAATAATATTAATACTAAAATATCAGTCGAGAAAATTCGAATTAAACTCTAACTAACATATACACATTACTGAAAACATTTAACATTAAAAACAAATTCCTCAATTAACTTTAACATTCTGTTTACTGACTCCGCTAATTAATACGCGCAACAATGTAGTCATGACGTCAGGCATATCTAAGGTTTAAAAGTAACAACATCCGAAACAGTGCAGTCAACAATGGAAGCTAGCAATATCATTTTTCAATGAAAAAAGATTTATCAATGCATATTAATAATGTGACGACCTTCAAATTCTCAATTAACGAAAACGTTATAATGGATGTAACAATTAAGCAATAGTGAGCAAGTGTTTAAAGCAAAAAAGAGGTTCACTGTGCACGTGTGTAATTCGGGCTGACTATATTAAGTTAGGGTGAAACTTCAATTGCGCTTGTGTAAATTGGAATTCTGGGAAGAAATTAGACAGTTCGTGTTAGCGATATTCGAAGACGTTATGAAACCGTTCAGTTATTTGGTCAAACTGCGCATCAATGTATTGGAAGACTGTCATTGGGAATCGTTTGCAGCCACAGTCTGGAGTCCGCGTATATCTTCCCAACTCTCTTAGTGAGATTGAAAAGTAAATATATTGGAAGTAGTTTGCCACGAAACTATAAAAATCAGAGAGCTATGTCAACAAAATTACAACTATAAGTATTAAGTAGGTGTGCAGTCATACATTGCATGTACACCGCTACACGCTTATCTCGTCACCTACATGTACAGCCATAAAAATAAGGCTGCAAACTAAATGTGCACCCGCATATTATTATATTGTCCTGGAAACTATTTTAATTTACCTAGTATTTTAAAAGATTGTGTATTCACTTTTGCCCTAAAAGTAAAATTCCGCTGGCTGACTTTCTTAGCTTTTTTAAAAGCTAACCTTGTCATGCTTAAAAATAGATAGCACTGTTTGAACGGTTGAAGGGGAGGAGGTGTCATTACAACGAGTTATTACCTAACGAGGCAATTAAAGGCCGGCACATTAAAGATGCATCGGTTGATATTATTTTTTTTTTTTGTTTAAAAGAAAAACAAAATTGTTGTATTAGATGTAAAAAGCAGCATTGAGCAAGTTCACTGTACACGTGTGCAATCCAATAGAAAGGCCCCTACATTTGAACGGTGAATGGGGGGGGGGGGGGCATCGCAATTTTTTACAAGTTGTACCTAATGATTATAATATTACACGGTAGAATGTAAACTATAATTGTGTTCGGTTATCATTTCTAAACAAAATTGCCAGTTTGTAATAAAGTATTTACTAAGTATTGTTACGTTAGCTAAACATTCATTAGAGAAACGAAGCGGGCATGGTCGTTTACTGTGCTTTGAGGGATTTCATTCATTGTAAAAGGGGTGTTACTTCCGTGTTTTACTCAATGTAAATAATTACTGCATAGTTATCGATTGATTCTCGCTAAACTAAAGTAAAATTAATATATAACAAGTAAAAGTTGTTACTAAACAAATGCCAAAAAAGAGTTTTTAACTTTTATTGACTCCACAGATACGGGTATTATGGAATGCACCCATATTGTCAAAATCTTAGGATCAGTCTATAATTTTACGCGCCACTACAGTGGAATAATCCATGATGGGAAGCTAAGCATTATTCTAACAATTGTATTGTGTTCGTAATTAAGTTTTAATTGCTATATTTTTATTTTTTGGCAAATAAAGTTTTAAGAGAAAATTACATGTACGCAAAATATTTTAGGTTCAAAATAAATAATATGTAAAATTCATTTAAAGTACCCCCCCCCCTAATAAAGATAATTTGAAACAGTCCAACTTTAGCATGTTTAGAGATGCGCATTTGGAAGACTGCGATAAGAACGAACTACAAATTAAAGACAGATTAAAATTCATAGAACCATGTTCTTGCAATGAAATAAATATGTTTAGTCAGGCAAGCTTTTTGGAAAGCTATTACTTGTAGTATATAAACATTTACCTGCATTTTATCACAAATATATGGTAAAAAATGGTATCTCCAATGGTATCTCCAAACACCGGAGAGTGCATGCATTATAATTGTAAAATCTAAAAGTCTACGATCAAAATAAAATATTCCGGGACAATGTTACGCAATAAGAAAAATAGCTGAATTGAATAGGAAATTAATTCTAATCATTATTACTGAGATATTACTAACTTTTAAATAGTTTGTCCTTAAACAGTATAAATTAACTTATCAATCCTGAAAGCTCAAATGCTGTGAATTTATATATTTGTTTCAAATAGCTAAAATAATAAAAGTAAAACTGAACTAATAAACAACTCATACCTGTTAAATATAAAACCAGGGAAGGCGTTAAATAAAAATTAAACTTGTTGTTTTATTGGCGTCTCCGATCAGAGTGACCCACGGAGGGGACTCTATCTAGATCGGAGACCTGAGCTTCCCTGCCCAGGTACTAACCAATCAAAACATTTATTCTTTGTTCAAAACTAATATTTCGGAATAGATAATTCTAATTAATTTGGTGATCATTTGATGTATTAATTTATTCTAAACTGCCGAGGCTCGACTTAGAACCTGACGCTACATGATAATCCCCTAACAAAAGGTCTAATAGATGGCAATTACTTTGACCACGGAATTAACAAAAGATAAAAGCGAACCTAATGAACAACTCCTAACATATGAACACCTATGTACAAATTAAATCTAACAGCTAGAATGAACTCAAACAAATAAATGACATCTCTATATATTGGTTACGGATTAACTTGAAACGTTCGTGAAAACTATCATTTTACACCTTTTACTAGATGACACCAAGAACATTCTTCCTCGTGGGAAGAACAGCTGTCTAAACAAATCATTCCCTTCAATTAATCTGTCTCTTAATGAATAAGAAAAGGAACTTATACATATACATATATAATAAAAAAAAAAGACAAAGTAAAGAAAAAATAAAAATGAAATATTAACTTCTTTTGTACACAAAGGTCATTAAGTTATAACAAAGTAGTCATATTGCAGATATTATTTGAAAAATAATATATGTCAGAAAGGACAGAAGGAGTCTTGTCTGGTTAAAAAAATTAAAATATCATGATTTTGTTCTTTCTTAGAACAGTACATATTAGCATAGAAACAGAAACTAAAGTTTGAAACCTAATAACGGCTATATTTTTGACTGAATAATGGCGTAGGAAAATATCATAAAGTTTTGCTATTCAAAATTACTGCTGATAATGAATTCAATTAATATTTCTCAAACAATAACACTCATGTATGATTTTTAAGCATTCAATCTCTAAAAATATTCTTGTAAAAAATGAGTCAAATCCGGATTTTCTCTCCTATACAATGGTCAATATATTTTCTTTTCAGTCAAATTATATCTAAATATAAAGTCGTCATAATATATTAAAATCAGAATAATTTCAATATTTGAAGTATTGATAATTATTTAAAATATCTTCAAAAGGATGACTGCATTTAGCGCCGTGTTTTGGGCCCTTTTCGATCGGTACGAGTATACTATTTACTATGGTTTCAACAATTAGACCACGCCCGTGCATGTACAGAATGCTTTAAATCAATGCTCGACAACTTAACGTGTTCGAAAACATTGTCCTACATTGTATTTAGACGTAATATAGATCGTATTAATCATTGATTTCGTAGAATTTGTTGCTGTGCATAATTTGAATTTTCTATATTCGAGCGGTTGCATGACCCCATTTAATGATTTCATTTTTTATACCTAGTTTCATCAACATGCATTCAAATAATTAAACATACATAATGATACTAGTATTACAACTTTATTTTTCATTTACATTTATTATATAAAACATATGAAGTGTTATTCGTACGTTTGTTAAATTTCTTTGCATGCAAGAAACACATCACATCGTGTTTTAGTTTTGGGAATATAAAACATGGTTTCTTGTATTTTTTTTTAAACTAGACCCTAAAATGCACTACTTCACCGAACGCTCGCTAAACGGCAGTTCAACCGAAGCGCCTAATTATAACAGTTTTCACGAGACGCTGCACGTTTTGCCCGACGCTGAAGGGTTTGCAAACCGTTTTTGAAATTTAATTATTCACAGAATTTATAAGGGTGTCATGTTGCAAATTTTGAATTTACTGGGAGGTGTAAATACGTTGTTAATTTTGTATTTACACCCACCGAGAATAAAATTCAAAATTGACACACTTGACGGGGGATGCTATGCAATCAAATGATTATTATTTTTTTCTTTGATCATACTAACTGCATTGAAGAATATTTTCCGTACATAAAACCAGAAAAAAAATCAAAACTACTAGAAGATACGCCTAACGAAATAAAAACGAAGTTTCCGCAGTGTATCACTGTTTTGTGGTTTCCTAATTTCAAAACATTGTATTGGAAAGAACAAAATAAATGATTTAAATTTCAGACCCAACATCTGTATAACGGCGTATATTTCCTAGCTTAATTGCTTGGATAAATTAATTGTAATCATTGTGATTAAACATCTTTTTATTTTTCGTAAAGAGGGTTGACGAGAGTAAATAATTACATGTAAAATCATCATTTTTTTCTTCTCTCGCATTTCATAGAATATGGACAGGATTTTTTTCACTCTGTTTTCTTTTCTTTTTTTTTTTTTTTTGTTTTTTTTTTGTTTTTGTTTTTTTTTTGTTGTTGCTGAATTTCCTATCATTCAAAATTGTACTACACAGCTTTTAATATATATTGGCCGTTGACATAACAGAAACGCGTGACCACCCAATAAAATCAAATACCCAAAAGATAAACAGGTTCAGTCAGTTAGCCGATGTCTAAGGTTATGTGTGATAACTGTACACAATCATTGTGTTAAAACATACATGCGTTTTACAATATGACAGTGTCCCTTATAGTTGATTTGGATTGCCTACATGTAAGGAAGTCATAATTTGTTAGCCGTATAAAACATGTTGACGGATTGCGTATTTGAATATTACACCGATACGGAAACGTTATAAATATAGACATTCTTAATAGGCAGCCTCCATTTCAAAACTGTCTTATTCTTTTGTTTGTTACAAAAGAATACAAATTTGATTAAAAGATGAGGACAGTGTTCATTGTTTTCTATGAGTTAATGTTCCTAATGAATTCTCATTAACTTGAAACATTTTACACAGTTCTCGCACGCTTTCCTCCTAAGGCTTTACGCGCCTGATGTGACCCGCAATTCACTACTTCGTTGTAAAGGTAACAAATACTTCTTCGTGCAGACATTCTGCTGAATATAAAAGCTTACAATTTAAGTTTTTTATTCTCAAATTACAAATTCTCAATCGTTAAGTAATAGACAAAAATCAAATTACAGGGAAACGGGAGTACATGTGATTGCGAGGAAGGGGGTTAAAATCGCGTGACGTCGACATGGTCATTGTAGAACACAACTGTTCATAACATTATTATTATTGAAATATGTTGACAATTTATATCTACTAAATATTAATCATGTATACATATGTCCTCGTCAGACGTCAAATAGCAATACGTGTAATTAAATCGTGTATTTTTCAGTGTTGATGTGTTTTACGGGTCACGGTCCACTAGTTCGAAGGTTCATTAGTCCGAAGGCCCAGTAGTTCTAAGGTTCATTAGTCCGAAGGCCCGGGCCACTGGGCAGACCCCGTTTTTGGTCAATGGATTATCGATTACCTAGAAGAGTGCGTTTCTGATCTACAAAAATAGCCCCTTAAGATAGACCTTGAAAAGTATATAAGAAGACATTTATGCTCTCTATAAGAAATTTCTTAAAGCGTTACCCTAATCACGTTTAAATTTTTAAAAATCTTTACCCTAGTCATGAATTTGCTTTACCCTAATCATAGTCGAAAATTTTCCTTGCTCTTTCTCTATAATAAGGAAAGATTCTGCAAAAGTTTTACAATTGTTACGTTTATACACTTCAAATCGTGTATATTAGTTTATTTATTTCGTCATACTACCCCGACAAATGCGTTAATTTAGTGTAAAATAATCGAAGCGTGATTCCCTGTCGCCATCTTGGACTAGGGTAGAGTGCGTTACCCTAGTCCGTTTCTACACAGTGAAATGAACGGAAGTAGAAATCGTCTGTGTATCTGATTTTTAGGAGCTGATTTTAATTAACTCTCTCCTGCAGTTACTCTGGCAAAACGGACGCAAAACAGTGTTTGGATCCAAGCACAAATCATGAATGGAAAACTATCACCACTGACAAGACATAGTATTTGAAATTATTATCGATTAATTCGATTTTATGTATTCAGAAGCATTGTTTTTCAAGAAAACTTATTGACGAATACCTTGAAAATAGTCAGATTTTAAATGGAACGAACAATTCAGATATTATTTGTAGTTGTGTTAATTCCTTTGCCAGCGTTAATAAGACTGCTTCGCTCTCATAGATGGTCTTTGTTGCAAATTTAAGGATTTCATCTGGACATTCAACTCCATAGAATATCACTAACAAAATCTATAATTTTTAGGGTGCACATATTCCTTTAATGGAAGTAGTTTTTTGCTACATATGATTATGAAAATATGCCTAAACTTTAAGGTACCTTAAAAGAATATGTTTAATGAAATTTCACAAAAATTGAACAAAATAACTTGTGTGGAACAAAGATTTATTAATATGTGTCAAAGTAAAAATATTTAAATGGAAATGCCCGCGGGATTTCGAATTTTTGAGGATATAAAAAATCAATGCGAAAAAACGTAAAAGAGCTTCATCTTGGACCTTTGACCCTTAGGTATGACCTTTTGGCCTCGTTCATTAAGACAAATACGGGCTGCATTTTACCAAATGACAACAAAATTTATAATTGCTAGTTATTCATAAAATACGAATGCTTTGAATTCAACTCAACTGAAACAAACAGATAAAGATTGAAATTGTTTGAAAAAATGGTTTTGTAAAATTTTGCACGTTGAGGACCATTCTTCGGTACTTAAAATACAGTCCCTATACATGTATTTAAAGAATTGACGGTTACATTAAAAACACATTGTTTAATTTTACATTTAACGATGACACACAGACATTCTAAAAGTCGGCCTCTAAATTCCATTGTATTGGTCGTTTCTTTTTTTCCCCACAATAATGCATACATGTCGACAAAGTTGATAATTTTCCATTAAATTAAGTTATTTATAATGAAAATGATTTAAAATGTTATGGTAAATTTAATAAGATATTTATTTGATTATTTACAAGGTTGTTTTGTACTATCTGAAATAGACATCAATATTATCGAGAATTATGTAAAATAGAAAGTTATAAATATTAACAACTGAGCCCCATTAAATTAACGGACATGTCACTAAAAGTTGAAAAAACGAGACACGATTTCTCCATTCATTTTATTTATTCAAAAGTCACAAAAACACATTCATTCCTGCTAAATCTAGATTTTTGCTCGTATGAAAATAACCACTCGTCCAATAATCAAATCAAATCATGTGTTAATAGTAATTTCACATGAGCAAATACTTGAGACTAAAAAGTCTGCAAAAATTCAGCTAGCAGAAGATTTGCTAGTACAAGACCACGAGAGGACGGTGAAACGACGAAAAGTGTTTAGCGAGAGGGAAGGGTGGCAGCGAAAGCATATGAGATATGGATGACCTCCCGTTTTACCCTGTTACATATATAGCATCAGTTTGAACACAGCGATGTCTGTGTTTAACTTAAAACTTAAAGTACTTGTCAGCTTGCCTTATGGTGCCCCTTCGCTAAGCCATTTTAGGGTTGTGTCTACTCCTTAAGGTACTTGCATGATGATGCGCTCGCTTGCGCTCCCTTTTTGCATAAATAAAGACGGTAATGATGCAACAGCTCGCGTCTGCTCGTTCTGCTGAATAGGCCCAGCTATTATAGAAGATGATTTCATAGAGAAACCTAAATAATGACGTATGTATGTACATGTATTGCATGGTTTTAGAAGAAAATCCCAGAAGACAGATGTGAAATTTCGACGAATAAAGCGGATTTTTAGAATTAATATCTGTTCCAATTAGCTTTAGTGAATGTCTGACAACCAAACAAAACATCAGTTCAGTTCAGTTTATTTTCACTCAACACCATATAATGGTATATCTACATATACTGTATACAATAAAGTTGTAAAGGTCAGGAAAGTAAATGGGGTGATCAAACAGTTTGATTAATTTTGGAAATAAAGAAACACAATTTTCTTAATGTAATATAGTTACTTGAAAACAGTAATATGTATCTAAAAACGACTTCGTAATTTACGTAATGCCTTGCATTCTAAAATATCATGAAACATCGTTACACCCACATACATATGTTACAGGTATACATTTACTTTTTGTGAATGAGGACTTTTGGTCTCAAATTTGGCCTAGTCTCCACAAAAATTTTTGGCCTCAATTTTATTTTCACATTTCCTTTACATATTTGATGATTTTTTTTTATTTTAAGTTCAATACACATGAAACATCACACTAGATGGCTTTAAGAGTCTTATAGTGATAGTTCTATTGAACATGTTTATGACTACAGATATGAGTGATTGATTCTAATAGATTTTGATGAAGTCTGCGGTTAGATTAAAGTAATTTAAGAAAGTGATGCTACCATTGTATTACCATGTATTTTTTTCAATGTACTTTGTAGTACTAAACTCAAACTGCTCTCAGAATCAGAAAATACCTATATCAAAAACTTGTTTGAGAAAAAAAATAATTGCAGAGACCAATTTGATTAATCCAACCAACACGAAAGATCGCAATATGGTTTGCTTTATTCAAATTCTGATATCAAAGTTCCCCCCTGGAAGAAAAATGGTTTACTATAAATATACAAACAACACATGCAAGAAACTTTACTCT
Organism: Magallana ariakensis; assembly: GCA_020458035.1. Taxonomy (NCBI): domain Eukaryota; kingdom Metazoa; phylum Mollusca; class Bivalvia; order Ostreida; family Ostreidae; genus Magallana; species Magallana ariakensis. The sequence continues at coordinate 38,943,087 of CM035817.1, forward strand.
AATCAAAAGGTAATGATTAACAGCATCGCTGAATAATGTTATTGGAGGATGCAGTGTTGCAGTGATTCACAAATGACATTATAATAGACTATGAACATGTAAAATTTTACATACAAAAATATTGTTTAAACCATTAATTTAGAATTTATCTGATCTGTAACGTACCGTCAAATATTCTACAAGGTCATTTTTATACAACTCACACGGAGAAGAATGGCCCTTAGACCATAATTTCTATGATGTGATCCAAGTATTCTACAACCGAGTGGGTCATTTTTCTAGAAATGTTTTTTTTTCATTAGAAAAATGACCACCGGTCAATATTCTACGGGGGTCACTTTTCGTCGTTACACCGGCTATGTAATATACCCCACCCCCCGCTTCACTTCGGATATTGGGCTGGTTTTAATCGTTATTATAATACGATATTATTCTACTGTTAATGAGACGAGTAGGCCTATCTTACTGTGGTCAGTATCATCAAAGACTATTATTACATGTATGTCGTGATATTATAGCATTTAATTTGACCTTTTTGCACTTGATATGCAATTTTCGCTCTGCTGAAATTTCTCGTCGATATCATAATTTTCAAGTTGATAAAATGGTATTACATTAAATATTGTTCTAAATTATTCAAAATGAGAAAGCAATCTGTGCTGGTGTATGAATATATCGAGACCTTTTGTTCAACATTTTTTCTGATATTAACTGATCTTTTTGAATAAAATTTTTCTGCTCTAACGTTATATGTTTAAATTACTTAATATGTTTTCAGTGTAAACTGACATTAACATAACAAAAAATGGGATCAGTTATGTCGAATTTTAGAAAGAGGGTTTCAAACTTAAAATTGCAAACCTTGACCGCGCATCAAGTTTTTTTTTTCATCTTCCCAAGTCAAGGGTTTCTGATCCGCTTCGCTTCTCATGGTTTGTGAGAAGCGAAGCGGATCAGAAACCCTTTAACATTTGACCCTCAGGTATGAAATTGGCCTTGTGCTGCAATTTACCAAAAAATGTTTTAATCGCTAGTTATTCATAAACTGTAATTTGTCAGCATAACGTGAAACAAACATATAACGATTGAAATGGTTTTAAAAAATGGTTCTGTAAATTTCTGCTTGTTGAGGAGCATTCTACATGTATTTGCTACTTAGAATACGGTCATTACATTAAAAGAACAACTGGACCCGATTTTACTGGACATGTCACTAAAAGTTGGAAAAAAAACCAAGACACGATTTCTCGATTCATTTTATTTATCCAAAATTCACACAAAAACATTATTCATTCCTGCATGAAAATAACCACTCGCTCAACAATTAAAATTAACCATATTAAGAGGAGTGTTATAAAGCGGATTATAAAGCGTAAACTGCCCCAACCAAGGTTATACTCAACGTGATTTTTCTTCACTAATTTTGGGTCCGAATATCGGCCCTTTCCCTTAGCAAAAATTATCGCATTTTTCCCCAAATTTATCAACATTTTTTCCCAATTCAATCGATAGAAAATTTTTAAAAAATTTTGCACATCGATAATGACGACCCGAATTTTTTTCGTACGACTTGGCAAGCCTCCATTTATTCTTCGTCGGTCAAGCGCTCTAATATATGCCATTAAATATATAGACCTTTCAAGCGCTTTTTAAACAATGATGTAAACGTGATTTGTGAGGCATTGTGGCGTAATGTCGCATAATTCGAAGTATTACGTTAAGAAAATTAAGAAAAAAGACTCAGCAGGGTTACCAAAGATAAGCAACTTTTTCACTCGACCCGATGATTCGATTTCAAGCGGGATTTGTACGACAACGTCAAGTACATGTGAACAGAGTTCGTCATCACATGGAAACGAGGTACAGCATCAAGTTGATCAAGAAGTTGAAAGTAAAGAGGATCAGTCAGAAGACTCAGAACGGCGGCTTGTTGTTTCCATTCCAAGTGAGAGTCAGAGACTGAGTGTTGATCATGATGTTAGAGAGCATTTAGAGTCTAACTCCGAGTCTCATTTCAAAGTTCATATTGAAAAACTAAAAGTTTAACCAATAGACCAAAGAACATTTTGTTTACATAAATATGAAGCTCAACACAGATGGTTGTATTATTCTAATGTAAAAGGTGGCTACATGTGTAAATACTGCGAACTCTATCCTTCATCCTCTGATTCTCAATCTTCTGACAAATCCTTCATACATAATGGGGCTACCCTTGGAAGTCACCCAACAAGGGTGTTGACAAAGCACGAAAATAGCCAAAAACATAAGTTTTCTATTGAAAGATATACTTTGTCTCGCACAAATGTGAACGTTTACAAGCAAGTACATTTAGCTTTTAATGCCAATGCAGCTAAGGAGGAACAAAGAAACAGAAATGTTGTCAAGAAGATCTTTAGATGTGTTGACTTTTTAGCTAGACAAAAGTGGGCTGTTTCAGAAAACACTGAAAAGTTGGTAAGATTTGTTGCCAGCATTGATGAATCAAATTCTGGCTTAAAACAACATTGTGCTAGTGCAAGCAACACTTACCTGTCATCAACAAGTGTAACACAAATGGTCTCTTGCATTTCTGAATTTCACGAGAGAGAACTCTTATTAAATATGAATGAGAAACAGTTTTCCCTCTTAGCAGATGAAAGCACCGACATGGCGCACAGAAGCCAGTTGTGTATCATGGCCAGGTTTGGAAATTCGCATAATGAGATAGCTACACATTTTCTTGGATTTGTTAATCTAGAAAAAGCTACAGCAGAAGCAATAATGACAGCAGTTAAACTGTTCCTGCTCGCCAAAAATATTGAAGTAGGGAAGTCCCAAGGATGATGAATTCCAAGGACATCGGATACAAGTTCGAGCCCAGTTCAATGAAGTGAATATGAGAACAGAGCTTGAAACTTTTAAAAGACATCTGTTCATGCTGAGGTGATTAATGAATTAAAGTCTAAGTGATTGAAATTTGTTTTCAAATTCAGTTCCAAATTTATTACTACTAATTTTATTTACAGTATTTTAATTAATCACTTTTTATTAATATTTTGTTGCATACTAATTTTTAAATACATGTTTGTTTTGCATTTGTTAATTCAATTTTCAGCCCTTTTGTCTTTTTCCCTGAGTTTTGTTGCTGTGTTATTAGACAGATAGCAGAAATAACCAATTCAATGTTGAATGTAATATAATAGTTATCAATGAAGTACATTAAAGTTTAAACAGTTAAAATTTTTATTATTTAATATATCTAGTTAACTTTTACTCATGTATATAGTTTACTAGATATTTTAAAGTATCAGTTTATGAATAACTATTAACCATTTTCTAGTGAAGAGACTGTGTAACTATTTTGAAGGCAAGATGTGTTTTAATTGTAATATTTTCTCATTTAATTTCAGGAGAAGAGGTTGCAGCTCAGTACATGGTGTATACAAAGAATTTTGTAAGGATGATGTGTTGAAGGAGTGTTTTCCAGTAGTCTTTCACCTGTACTATCTTGCCATAATCATTCCTTCTTCTACAGCAGTGATGGAGAGGGGATTTTCTTTAATGTCAAATATTGTTTCAAAGAAAAGAAACAGACTTACTGAAAAAAATACAGATGCGCTTATGCGCATTTGTCACACAAACAAAGATTTGACTGACAATGATTTGGAAACTATTGTAACCAACTTTAAAGGCCTTAAAAAAAGGAAGCTTGAGTTGTAATTTAAAAATAAAAAAAGAAAGCATCATATTTGTATTTGCTTCTGTTCATTTTATTTTAATTTGCATTTGATTTTCATCTTGGCTACAATATTTATACTGATACTGTTTTTCCCAATTTGATCAAAATGTCGATGATTTTTCCCAAATCAATAGCCACAGGACCCTTTTAAAAAATGTAGAAAAACACAGTCGTATAACTTGGGTAGACATTGAGTTCATTTCTTAAATACATACGGATGTTGCTGTCTCTATTATTTTGGGATGCGGTTTTGGTAGCTTGTGTCGGATTTTTCGCTTGTAAGATTTTCCCAAGATGTCACTAGACTGCAGTTTAACCTCCGTTTCCTCGTCTTCTTTGGGGTCTTCTTCTCTTGGGATGACAGGCTCGTATTGGGATAAGATTTTCTCTAAGCCCTGCTCTCTGATTCTTTAGATTTCGAGCCTCCACCTGGGAAAAGTTCCGTGGTTCAGAACACGAAATGTCCTTGCGGAAGCAACACGTCGTAGGTCTTTGGGGAGGCGAAAATCGTTCAGATTTTGTTTCTTTAAAGTCTTGTTCGAAATTGGTCTCCATGTTTCTCCGAACGTTCCAATGTACTCTCCACTTAGAGTCCACACCCTTATCGCACAGTCTGAACTGGCCGTTATGACCACAGAGCTATCATCTACATACTATATACTGTTGATAGCCTTCGTGTGTGCCCTAGACAACATACGAATATGGTGGTTGTTAATAAAAAGCCAATATATCGCATAGGGTTAAAAACAATTACGAACTTGACATTAAATCTTGAAAATCATTTGCTTTTAAACTACAAAAACTTCGGTGTCTGATATAAAAAGCATAGAGACAATGGCACAGGAACAATATACGTATGGAACTTCATGTACATGTATAGAATGAATGCAATAAAATATTTTCCTTTTCTGTCCAGACCTAGCTGAAGGTCTGTAGCTCCCGGTCAGGACGACCTGCAGCTAGTCCAGGCCCCGCCGTAACCGAAATTTTCAAATCACTCAACTCAGTCCTCAATTCAAATCCTTATATGAAAAGTGCATTAATTTGAGGTCAAAACTCAGACTTAATTGAGGATATGTATATTGACTTGAGAAAAGTTGGTGACGGTGGGCCATCATTCATTGTTTGTGATGTAGATCAATTTTTTCGTTCCGTTTTGTAAACATAACATATATTAGATTCAAAATATATTAACTTGATCCACATATGTTGACCATTTGCTGTACTAAAAACTGATGTATAATTGTATAAGAAAATATTTTATTTATTTTTGGCATAAATGAGTCAAGCCTTGTACGCCCCTGTTCCTTTATTTTCACTCACCTGTATGAGTTTACTAGTAGAGGCCATTTCAAGGTAGTCTTTGGCTCCATGATCATAGGAGGCGGCCTAGTTCCAATGTTATGTGGTTTCATGCCTCTTGAAACGAAAGAATTCGGCATGGGTTTCCCACGCCATTCCACTTGAAGGTACATAAAAGTGTCAAGAAGCCAGTGCCATCGTACAAGACGTTTTGCACTTTTGTGCATCTTGGATATGCAAATTAAGAATTATCCCATGTCTTGACATAACCAAAGGTGTCTGAGCTGCTGTAAAGAGGAAGCTGTTTTGTTGGTCTGTAGTCATTGCATGGACACTCTCGCCGATGTTCGGCATTAAACTGGCCCAGCAGACCTCCAAAATCGGACCCAACCCTCCGCTCCACTGGTCACTAGCACGGCTGTATCTTTACTGGTGGCGTCTCTTGTTTGCAAGAATACAATCTTTTCTATGGCCGCCTCGTATTTCTTTAAAATGTTGTCATATTCCTCGCGTTTGGTGCTCTCTGGCTTTTTGTAAGTTTCGTAGGACGAGAGCAAAGGGTGGTCGACGGGGGACTCTACGGGCTTAGAGAATCTCGGTTCACTTATTCCCGAGGAGGATCCGCTTCTCAGAAAACCGCCCCTGACTTTAGACAAAAGCCCTATCCCTAGTTTGATCGTCTTAGTCGGTGCTGCTGCCTTCCAGTCGGCTATCTCTACTGAATGGGTGGACTCCTCCTGTGGTGTCTTGACTTCTGGACATTGCGCTTCGGATGCTTCTTGTTTGGTCTCAATTTTGTTGATATTTTCAGTGAAGGGAAGAAGCCCCATGTTTGCATTCAGAATGCAGTACACTTGCCCAGTGTCTCTTGACCAGATGATCACATCACCATCATATGACCCCGTTGCCACCAAGTTTGGCTCCATGCAGGCAATGCACAGAATATCGTCTTTGTGACGACTCTTCCAGTTTTTCCTGTAGTCTTCACTTGCCCCATCAATGTAGATGTGCACCAGTTGGCACCAGCCTGTCACGTAGATTCTCTGTCTTGCACTGACTATCCCCGTGATTTCCAGCCCGTATGGAACTACAAACTCTTGAAGACAGCTTCCATTGTTGAAGTTCCATATTTTCACACTGCCGTCTCTCCCGCCAGTGACGAGTCGCCTGCCGGGTTCATCAAAGGTCATAGCTGTGATTTCTATAGGTATTTCCATACCTCTTTCAATTCGTTTGTGTGCGTTCACAAACTGGATTATTTTCTCCCCTGTATTTAAATCCCAAACACTCATAACTGACTCCTTGCAGCAGCTGACAACAGACTTTAAGGTTTTGATATAAAGAGCCCCGTGAACTGACTTCTGGTGCGACATAATTTCAACGCTTTTCTCATCTTCCAAACTTTGTTCCAACATTGCTGAAGTATTTGTTGCAATCACAAGTCTCCACCCCCATCATACGGCTCTTTTGAACGCGGAGGACTCTGCAGAACGCGGAGCAGTGCTTATTTCACACGGAAAAGCTAAGGTCTTTAACTTTCCGTCAAAATCGCTCATAAAATTTTTAAAGGTCTTATTCATCAAGGGATAGTTCATCTTTCAAATGGTACAATATTCTAACAAATCGAAAAAGAAACTTTTCCGCTGTTGGTGTTTAAACATTAAAATCTTCGATAATTTTTGCAAGCAAAATTTTTAAGTAACAAGTGTGACCGCTGAATGCCAATTCAACGCAATTTTAACGAATACAAATCTGTCAAAATCATTAATCTACATTCTATCCAATTTTCAGGTCATTATCTTAACTTTGTAATGAATTATGGGCGTTTAAAGGGAACAATGTCGATAAAAATTGGATCGTTTAAACGCGGAGCTAAAATTGCATTCTCTCTGCAGAACACGGAGCATGGACCTGTAGAACGCAGAGTCTTCTCATACAACAATCGTATTATTAAACAGACATATACCAATGAAAATATCAAAGAAATGGCACAAAAGCAAATATTAGTTTAAGTTTGAAACCATGAAAACCAAATCTTGAAAAAAACCCATCATATCATCATAGTTTGTACTTCCAACTTGGAGACAAGGTTGCGTTCAAGATCGTAGCAGCTACATGTAGCGTAGCCGCTAGGTCGTAGATATCTATAGGTCTATTCAACGGATGCAGGTTTAGCCGCTAGGTCTCTGATTTGAAATTGGAAATACTGTAGATTCCTTATTTTACGCGAGTACTTAATTCCGCGATTCAACGGTTTTCCATCAAATCGCGAGAACATAAAATCGCGAATGCCGAAATTTTATCATAGTTTCATGTAGTTTACATATGTCCGAAAATTAAAAGCGAGATTTTAAAATTCGCGAGACGGGCTTCTCGCGATTTTACGCGGATATTAATTCCTCGCGTTTAATTAGGAATTTACAGTATTCAACTAAAGACTTACTACATCGACAAAAATTGTTAATTTCAAGCGGAAACATACATGTTAAAATTCACAGTAACTTATAGGATGAACAAAATATCACAATATAGATAAATTTCATGTTTGTTACAAAGTGGTACTAAGATAGCCGTCTTGAATTTGATGATTAGCATTAAAAATTTAGGCTACGAATATCTACGTAGTTGCTAGGTTGGCTTACCTTTCAACAGTGTAGCTGCTTCGTAGCCCTACATGTGTACCTACATGTAGCAGCTACAATCTTGAACGCAGCCCAGTTATATCATTAAATATATATATATATATATATATATATATATATATATATATATATATATATACATATTTAAAAAATCTACGGTTTTATTATGTCTGTGTCATGTCAATTTCGACTTTTACCATTTTTAGTCCATTTGCAGTATTACTCAATATCTAAAGTGTATTTCAAAAGATCGAAGAATCACACATCCCTTTATTGATGAAGGAAGTGGGCGCCTAAGATGTAGATTCGGAAGGAATCTGGGCGCACAAGGAGAGTGGAAATTTCATCAATTAATTTTGCACATTTTCAGAATTATAGCCGTTATTTGGTTTCTGCTGGACGTGGAATAGGTAGAAAAAATGTTTGTCATGCAAAAGGTTTTATCACAATATGGGTCTAAATATAGCAACACGATGCAATTCATGCAAAATCATACTTATTTACAGCCGTTTTTAAATGATTTTATTGTCTCTGGGTCTTCTCTCCACAAATTTGAAACGTGCAAAGATAACATATTTCAACATTAAACAGATGTCGCTTTTTAAAAAAAGATGGAGAGATGACCCAGAGATGACTAATTATGTACTTTTTAAAAACATTTTTGGGAGGATAAAAAACAAAGTCCATGGATATGACCATGTTGTTTCAAACACTACTTTATACCGCATATTATGAAGTCACGCATGGCTCAATGGTTTCGTCCTGGATTAGTGATTAGATCCCTGGGATCAATGCAAATTCGGATCTTGGATCCCTTGTTCACTACTGTCATGCTGTTCACCCATTCTGTTGTGACGTTCGATGACTCCAAGTTGTTCCATTCTTCGGAGTTCTTGATGAACTTTATCTTTCAGCGAGATGGGCACTTTGCGTGGTGGGAGTATTGTCGGTGTGACGGATGGGTCAAGCTTAATAGAATACTTTCTAGCTAGACATCCAAAGCCTTCGAACAATTCTGCATATTGTGGTTCCCTTAGAATGTCATTTGCAGGTGAATTACTGTGAACATGTTCTGCTTTGTTAATAGTGTTCATACATCTCACTAAGTCGAGTTTACGACATGTTTCGGCTCCCAAAATATTTGGTGCTTTTCTGTGAACAACATAAAATTTCACAGAGTTCACGTGGCCATTGTATTGTAGTGGTATTGATACCATGCCATCAGTTGTGATGATGTGCCCTGAATATGAGGTAAGTGATGCTTCAGGTTTTTCGAGTGGCACAATAATGTTCAGTTTGTTATAAGTGTCTCTAGTGAGTACATTACATTTTGCACCTGTGTCCATGAGAAACTGTACTTCAGTGTCTCCTACTTGTAAAGTCGTGGTCCAGTTTTCTATGGTGTTCACATCTAGGTTGATCATTCCCAGGAATAAAGAGTTTTCACACTCCGAGTCATCTTCATCAGATTCAGTTAACATATTCACAGATCGCCTCTTTGGTTTTCCTGGATGTTTCCTTTGAAATCTCCCTCGCTGAGCTGATTTTCCTCTGTATCTGCTTGATTCACCTCGCTTTAGTTTGTAATTGCTGTAACTGTTTGCACCGTATTTGCTTGCACTAAATTCACACACACGTTCAAAATGATTCTTCTCTCCACATCCTAACCAGACTTTACCAATTGCTGGACACTTTTCACTGCGTTCATGTTTTCTGCGACCACAATTCCTACCGGTTTCAAATTCGGACTGTCGTCCTCTGTGAGGGTGTTCTGTTTCGATGCGATTCACTTCGCTTTCATTTCTGACTGAGTTTTCTTTTGTCTCCTCATTCATAGTTTTCAGTTGAATTCTAGAAAGTTCATATAGATTTGCAATGTCTATTGCTTTAGCTAAGGTAAAGTCACTTCCTGTCGTAATCAACTTCTCTCTGATTTTCGATGAGCGTATCCCGAACACTACCCTGTCTCTTATCATCTCATCAGGATTTGCATAACCAGTCTTTCACTAACACTTTTAATGCCGTGACAAATTCCTCACAAGTTTCATTTTCATTTTGAGTCCTACACTGCATTTTATATCTCGCGAATACTTTGTTGCTTTTTGGCTCAAAGTATATATGCTTGAAATTTCGTGTAATATGTCTCTAGTTTCTTTTTCTCTTCATTTGTTATGTGCCAGGTACTATAGACATCCCTACCTTTTTCTCCAACCCAAATCATCAGATAATTACATTTTACCTCCTCTGATTTCTCTTTTAACGGTCCATTGAACATGATTTCTGTGTGCTTTAAATTTCTTCCATGCCCCCTGAAGATCACCGCTTTCCCAGTCAATTTTCGGCGTAGCACCAATAATAGATTCCCTATCTTCTTCTTTGAGTGTTTTGGTCAAAGATTATCAAGTTTATCAGTATCGATTGCTAATGTTAAGCGCGATTTCGGTCAACTTTTGACACCATGTTGTGTCTCATGGAAGCAGCAGCTATTTATAAACCGGAAGTACAACTCCTTTATTAGGTTTAGAACCCAACATGATAAACACATATAAATCCGAATAACAATACATACATGACACTCTGTAAGACGCAATCTGTATCATGCGTATGTATTGGCCAATCTTTCTTATCAAATATTTCTAACTTGTTTGTATATGATATTGTTTTTAAAGTGTAATGTTATGTTGACAATTTATTATTTTTATTCTGTGTAAAGAATTCAGGATAACTATCGTAACTAAATTAGATACATTGTAGTTGATTTTGTGAGGGGCCCAATTTTTTAAGTTATCGTGACTGACGTGAGTAAATTCGGTATTTTTCAAGGAAACATTGTTATGATTTTAGATGCATTTAAATGGTTTCATATATGTAGTTATTTTGTAATGTTGTATTTTTAGTTCAGCATGACGATTATTAGAACATGAGTGATGATGATTTTGAAAGAAGAAAAATCAGCATTTCTTCTGACAGAGAATTAGACAATTTACAATTAATTCCGAGTCTTGAGAGCTCACACACAAGCTAATACATGGATTTTCAAAGCCAAAAACCAGGAATGACGGATCCTCCACACAGAAGCTCACACCAAACTCGCAATGGTCCAATGGGGAGTCCTCGGAGAACGTGGACTGAAGAGGATGAGTCACAAAGAAACCAGAGAGGTTCTGACGAGGAACTGACACCAGTGAAAAAGTTAGAATACAAGGATACAGCAGAGCTCATGGAAGTAACCTCGGGTAAACCTCCAATGGGATTGGATCAGGAATACAGTGATGTGTATTTGGAAAGTAACTTGAGAACTCCAAGGTACGGAACTCAAGCAAGTTATAATGACATGATTGAAAGTTTACACGAGCAGGACCCATTTCATGGTGATTATAGACTCTCAGGGAAGACCAAAAAATCAAAAAGCAAAAAACACAAAAAAGATAAGTCTCAAGACGGGAGTGGCAGTTTTACAGTCAGTGATCCACTTTCAAGGTCTTCGAAAAGACACTCAAAGAAAGGAAAGAGGTCAAAGGTGAATGATAGTACAGGAACATACACCATACAAACCAACAAATCCTTCAGTGACGCTGGCCCTGCTGTGGACTCAGCATCAGTGAAAAGTAACGGGACCTATACTCAGAAAAATGAGGACAAGGATTGCGTTGATGGAATGAGACAGAGTAAGAAAGGCCCGGTGGGATTTTCTAAGAAGAGAACATCTAGGAGATCAACCTTGAAGTTTGGAGCATCAAGAATCAATCAGGTAACATTTGCGATATAGAAGACCTATTTACTCCTGTAATTTTCTTATATATATTTATACTGCTTGTACAGAATAATATGTATTTGATATGTTTTATGAAAAAATAAATTCCTGTCTTTAAAGATATTTCTTTTCTACATGCAATGGTAAACATTTTAGCTTTTTATGGGAAATAATACTAAAAAGTAATAATTGATGTAGCTAAAATGTCGCAAAACACTGTAAATATAATGACAGTAAAAGATTAAATAATCTACAGAAGTACATATACAAACATGTTAATTTATTAAATCTAGTGGTTAACACATGTATATTGATATTCTGTTTGTACAAAACTGACTAAGGTGGGGATTTTGTTAATTTGTACAAATATTAACATTGTAGATTATTATATATTGTATTGTATGCCTTCTGTCTTTTTGCAGAGATCTCTAAGGGATTTTGTAGAGAAGAACAAAATTATGATAAGAATTCCTTTGAAAGAAGATGAATTAGAGTAAGTATGGCTCTCTGAATACATAGGCTACAATTAAAATTTAAAAAAATAAACATTCAAAACTCAGTTGACTTTAAGTTTTCAGTGAAAAATAAAGGGTAGTGTTTTTGACAGATGTTATTAAAGCATATATTTATGTCTGAAATGTGAATGACTAATTTATTTTTAGAAGGATAAAACCATATAGACCTATGAACTTGTTAAACTAAGTACTGGTATTAGCATTCAATTACAGTTTAATATAGCTGCAGGTCTGTAGCTCCCGGTCTGAAAAAATTTGGATGGACGACCCGGGAGCTACAGTGCCTCCCATAGTAAAAAGCTGCAATTTATGACACACAAAAAAATGTGCTAGTTTATATGGACTGATTAATTTTATTTCTGTACACATTCTGCACAAGTTTTGATTCCAAAACATTCCGCAGACATTTTACCACAAATATTGCCACTGATCTTGCCTCTGATATTCTTTTAAACACCATCACCAGCCCCAAAAAGTAAAGTGGTGCAGTTTGTTTACATGTAAAAATCGGGACGCTTGATCTCGACGTGAGTTTGGCATTCTTCATTTTTCGAGGTCAGTTAGTGTGTTTGGGAGAAAGTTCGAGGCTAGTTAGGAGATGATATAAGTTGTAAATTACGTAAAGAATTTTATAGTACTGTTTTTTTTTCTCCACAGGATTTGTACGTAAATAAGGTTTGTCAGTCCAAAACTAGCATAATTTTATGAGCACCGTAAATTTGCAGTGTTTTACTATTGGAGGCACTGTAGCTCCCAGGTTGTCCATCCAAATTTTTTCAGATGACGGTACAGACCTGCAGCTAAGTTTGATATGCGTACTGACTCCTCTGATAGTTTTTATTAAAACTGTCACAAGCAGCTAGGGTGTTACTACCATTATTAGTTTTCCTGATAGCATAACATGTAAATGATTTGTTTTTTGGTGTTTTAGAAGTTCATTGAGAAAACACCATGTTCATCTCCACAAGCCAACAAAACAAATATGGCATTATCACACACATACCAGACAAGAGTACTCAGATTCTTTTGGATTAATTAATTTCAAAGGGTTTGGAAGTGAAATTGATGCCTCCCCAGTAAGTAAATGCTTTTTTTAGTGCTAGTCTCATCTTAAAGATTTGTAAATGACACCCTTCTCTCTTTCTCTCTCTCTCTCTCTCTCTCTCTCTCTCTCTCTCTCTCTCTCTCTCTCTCTCTCTCTCTCTCTCTCTCAATGCATATAGGAATATAGTTTATAAAATCTTGTAAGCATAGTTCAGAAGCTGAATTTCAGACTATTTTATTCATTTTTCATATGAGTGAAAATGTTGAAGCTTTATATTGAATTATAATTGAACTTTATATTTTATTTCTAAAAGAAACATACTGCATGTTTCTGAAAACGATGTCTAAAACAAGCGCGTTTACTTACCAAATTTCAATCTGAGCGATGTCATGTTTTTACGAATAATTTTGACTTAAGACTGTATGTTAACTCTTTCAGTACCTTCGCTGTGCGCCAGTTACCAAAGCTGACATTGTCTGGGACATGATGATTAATCAGTGGCATCTGGAGCCACCGCAGCTAATCATCTCAGTCACTGGTGGTGCACAGCGGTTTGACCTGAAGCGCAAAATGCAGGAGACATTTAAAAGAGGTCTAATGAATGCAGCAACATCAACATGTAAGTTTTAACTATTCACAAGTATCATTTTGAAAATTTAAACTGTGTTTGAAAAGATTACGTGTAAGTTATTGAATACCAATGGCTTTGGCAGAGGCACAACTTTTAACACTCCTCTTCCTACAGATTTTGGTTTGTTTTTACCGATGGTGGTGTAAATAGTTTAGGAAATATGTAAATTTGCCTCTCTTTATGGTTATTTGATACATGTTACATGTATTTTAAAATTAGGTCATGATTTTTCGTGTTGTTCCCACTGTTAGTAGATGAAGAAAACAAGCTTCAAAATTTGAACTATCATAATTTGAACCATCATAATGATACTAAATAAAGGGTACTGTATACAGGGTTTATATTGCTCCATGTTATTTTTGCCCCTCTTTACTTGCAGATGGTTTTGCCCTGTCTAAAATTCACCTAAACATAATTGTGTTTTAAGAGAGACAATTTGAGACATTAGAATTCGCCCAGTCGTAAATACGCCCGCCGACAACGAGGGCGAAAGGGGCAAAAATAAAATAGGGGCGAATATTTTCCTGTAAACAGTAGTAAAATACTTACAATGTCTCTTAACATTTTCATATAACATTATCTTTCTTTGTGATAGGTGCTTGGATCATCACTGGAGGGACAAGAACAGGGGTGATGGAATTTGTGGGGGATGCTGTCAAGGACCACATCATCACGTCGGGCCGTAAGAACGACGTGGTGGTACTAGGGGTGGCTACTTGGGGATGTGTGGCCAACAGACAAGCTCTGGATGGGGAGGAGGTAGGAGAAAGATTTTGATTATAAAAAATTATATTGTAAAAGTGGTTTTTTATGCGTCAGAAAAATTTACACTAAGTCTTGTTATGCGGTAAGCTTAAAACAGTGTAAAATACCCCGCCAAGTATGGTTAAAAAAAATCAAAACTTTCGTGTGGTAAATCACGCATCCCAGTATTTAATACCTACGTGTATTGTTTGACCACAGAAATTGTGTAATTAACCACCGTTGTAAATAACTACTTTTACAGTACTAGTATACTAGTAGTAGCAGAATACAAAAAATTAGTAGAAAAATTTTGTTAATTGATGTAAGTTGGTGTGTTGGAATGTGAGGGTTTTTTTTTCAAGTTCACATGACTTCTGACCAATTTATTTGCATTCTTAATTTCTCAACATCTCATTTTGCTATTGAACGACTATTTACATTTTTTTGATACAATTATCATACAGCAGAGAAATCTTAAAGATGACAGGGTAAGGATTTGTTAAACTGTTTAACTTACCAATTAAAAAAAAAAAAGCTTTGCGATATGTAGCTTAGAATAGTTATTTCTTGCATAATGATTCATCTGATTCATCCATTTTTGACTGAAGTTAAACATCGTGTCCTAATTCAAAGGTTTTTGTGCTGTAAAAAAAAGATTCACAGAAATTATTACTCTGTGGATCGAGTGATATATATTAGTATACATGTACATGTATCTTTGCATCAAGAAAAACAAAAGATGCAGATCTTTTTATACCCCCGCAAACTAAGTTTAGAGGGTTATATTGGTTTCACCCAGTACGTCTGTCTGTCGATGCAATTTTTGTCTCCCCTATAGAATTTTTTACTCCTGCATAGAACAGTCTGAAAATTTGTACATATGTTAACACCATCTGAAGATGTGCACATGCAATTTTTAGCCCACCTGAACCAAAGGATCAAGTGAGCTTTTCTGATCACCTGTTGTCCGTCCGTCTTGGCATCTGTCCATCCGTCTGTCTGTAAACTTTTCACACTTTTTACTTCTTCTCAAGAACCACTGGGCCAAACTTAACCAAACTTGGTACAAAGCATCCTTATGGGAAGGGATTCTAAAGTATTAAAATAAAGGGCAAACCCCTTTTTAAAAAAGAGATAATTGCAAAACAGTAAAAATAGGGTGCATGTTTAAAAAAATATTCTTAAGAACAACTGCACCAGAAATGCCAATATTTACACCAAAGCTTGTATATATAGTGAAGATTATAAATTGTTAAAATCTTGACCACCGGACAAATACTGGGGCCCCAAGATGGGTCAATGTTTAACATAGTAATATATAGGGAAAATGATTAAAAATCTTTTCAAGAACTACAATGCTTTAAGTTGTGATATTACTATGCAAGCATCCTCAAATACTGTAGATTATAAATTGTTAAATTCGTGACCCCCCGGAACCAATACTGAAGCCCCATGAGGGGTTCAAATTTTAACAGAAATATATAGGGATATTGTTTAAAAATCTTCTTTTTAAGAACTACAATGCTACCATTTGTGAAATTACAATGTAAGCATCCTAAGAGCATGTAAATTCTAAATTGGTAATATTGTAACCCCTGGACTAGTACTGGGGTCCCAAGAGGTGTTTAAAGTTTAACATAGAGATATACATGTACATTGTATTGGTAAAATGTTTAAAAAACTAATTAAAAATGATACAAGGAACTGTTGTTCAGGTGAGCGGTGTGGCCCATGGGTTTCTTGTTATAAAGATCATACAAGATTTAATGATTTTATGACAGTTTTCAGTTTCCTTTATATCCTATATATTGTACACTGATGTTAAAAGGTACGGGAGGTAATTTTCCCTACAGATTTTATTTATTAATTAATAGTAAACACTCTAAAATATATTTATATAAATACATCCAGAAAGAGGTTTTTTGTCTTTATTTGTTAACCAGTTTAACGTTTTATAAGTATTCTATCAACTGTCAATGCAAACTTTTTGTTTGTCAATGATAAATTCTTAGGAGCTAATTAGAATGTCAAAAACAAGTGTGGCTGAATTCACACCGTACAACCGCTTTGAATCATTTCATTCAAGTGCCGTGTGATACATTCAAAATTGTTTGTTTACCTGGACAGCAGACGTTCACTTAGATAAGAAATGTTCTTTATTGTCAATTATAAGCAAATATGAATCATAATTTTTGGTTAAAAGTAGAGTTATATAGTTGCTCATTTATTATCAATCTCATTTTTTAACAGACATTGTCGCATGAAGAATTTTGAGCCATTTTCTGATGCAATTTTTGGGAAAAAATGCAATCTTTTAGGTCTGGACACTTTTAAACAAACTAAAACGGCGTGTGCTATTGAAAAAATACAATATCAGAAAAATAGCATATTATCTAAGCTTTGATTTGATATTTGCAAAAAATTCTATAACTCATTCCTGTAGCTGCTATTTCAATTTTAACAACACACCCTCGGAGAAAAATGATACGTTCAACGTCCGTTGTCCTTGCTACAATGATCCATTCAAAAGTTGTATGATGATACATTCAAAAGTTGTACCGACTAAATGTTTAATTAAATAGTTCTGTTTCACAGAGATAAATATTGATTTTCGGTGTATTTGACTAATTGTACCAAAAAAAAAATATGGTTTCAAAAAGAAATAAAACGTTTCATACACCCCTAATCACCATATTAATTGAACGACAAGTATATATCTAAACAATAAAATGCTTTCTTTGGTGATTCATGGGCGACATGAAGGTGGCGACAATGCAGAATAAAATACATAACCCGCGTTAGTGGTTATGTATTTTTTTTTCTGCAATGGTCGCTACCTTCATAACCTGCATGAATCATTAAAGAAAGCATTATATTGTTATTATTAACATCTTTCTTTTAACAAATTAATACATTGATCGTAAAAAGTAAGTAAAATTAACTAGAATATTGTTCATGTGCATCAGTGCGTTAGAGAAGAGAAACAACCAAATGTCTTCTATAAGAATTTGAATCAGACATTAGCATGATTATCTCGTGCAGTTAGTGATGCTGAAGGTTTCGACCAATCGATGATTTCATTCCAGTCAGTTTTTACAGAACTACATACAAGGGTTGTCCAAAAAGTTCGTGGAGACTTGTAATTTAATTCAAAATAACGGCGCCATTATCAAGAAATCATTATAATATTTTAATAAAGAGTATAACAATGTATATGTATAAAAATCAGAGTAATGTAAATTTTTGTATCGGAGTTATCATTATTTATACATTGCCTATACAGGCCACACGGCCAAGGTTGACGTTGAGTTATAATGACGTTTCTATAACGTCGTAGTCCTGGGTTTACCTGAGAGTAATATGCCGCATTCACCGTTTGGTCAGAGGGTACAATCGCATACTCCGTCAAAACATCGCTTGTGCCACTTGTGGATAAGTAAACTCGAACTATTTCGATGTTTTTCCTGTTTCCTCTATCGTTTGTTTTGTTTCTATCGGTGTTTTACCCCAGTCGACACAATTTTATGATGGCGTGCTGTTCCATACGGTCAGCTGACGTCGCTTTTTTCAGCCGTTTTTAAAGACATGCTCTTGCCGTCATATCTTTTAAAAGTTTTCTTCTAGTTTGAAAATAGCTTCAAATGACGTATGAAAATGACGTACCCCATTGCGAATACATTACAATAGAAGATTATGAAGTTTTTTAAATGTTTTATAAAAACTGTAAATATTCATATCTAAAAACTCAAATCCAAGGTTTGGACAATTTTACGCTGGGCCGTGAGTACTTTCCGCGACCCTTTGATGAATTAAATTTTTAGTTTATTTCTACAGAAAACATTTAAAACCACTTTAGTTTGATTTGAAATCTTATGAAAAAGATTTAGATATACAATGTGTATATATAAACCCATTTAAAATGACAAAAACGCGATTGTCCACGAACTTTTTGGACAACCCTCGTATAGGAGTGTACAATCAATTTCCGTAAGGAACAGAGGGAATCATACTTGGTGGATGTAAATATTATACAATTAAACTCGACATATATATTTCACGATAACCTGATAAATGTATGTATTCTTTCTTTAGTTTAGGAAGATATAAACGTACTGAGTACAATGAACGGATGTATTATGTACTTGTTCAATTGATTTTTAATTAAGGTGGAATAACACACCTGGAAAAAGTCACTCAAAGTAACCGTGAATTATTTGATTATGAAAGAAATAATGATAAATAAACTGTACATATGTCAAATAAGCAAAAAATTTGCAGTTTGGGGATAAAATATGAATGTCTAAAAAATTCAAATTAGTATAAAAGTAACAACAAAAGCCCCTGCGGGATTTGAACTCGGGGTGTACGGATCACAAGCCCGAAACTATAATAAAACGAAATATCGTTTCGATCAAAGGTCAGCCAATTTGTGATGATGTGTTATTCTACCTTAATTCCATATCGTAAGTAAAGATAAAAAGTTTGTGGCAAATTGGACAATTGTTTTATGTTGATTTGAATAATGCAGATAAAAAATCAATGTCTGGAAAAACTAATACCTTCTCATGTACATATTTACTAAGGATTCATAATTATTAAATCTGAATAAAATCAGATCCTCGATCCGCTCCTTGTTTTTCTATTGTCGCTACACATGTACGGAAAAAGAAGGAGCGGATCGAGGATCTGATTTTAATCATATTGCATAATTATTACGAATAGTACGTCACAACATGGAAGTGTGCCCTACCAACTTATCCATTATTGTGCGACTGACCAGTTTACTAAGAACCTTGCATTAAAACTAACCTTCTAAAATTTAAAAACTAGATTTTTTTTGTCCACTTTTTTCGCTGCCTTTCTGCCGTCCACGCTTTCCAGTAGTCATAGATCTACCTGTTTACTTTCTAAATTCATTCAAGAACGTTTGTTAACAGGCAATAAATGGAATAAACAATTATTAAATAATCTTTCATTAGTTTTTATCTAAATATAATGTTGTTGTCTATTTATTTTTCAAATACTTCCTATTCCAATCAAAAATGTATCATTTTATGCGATAAAACTGTCATTTTGGCTGAATTTAACTGCACAAACACAGCACATGAGTGTATCATTACTGGTTTAGAAACATATTTTGAATGTATCATCCAACGGATGTTGAACGTATCATATTTCTTCGAGGTTGTGTTGCTAAAATTAAAATAGCAGCTATAGGAATGAATTACTGTAAATTCCTAATAAAACGCGAGTAATTAATTTCCGCGTAAAATCGCTAGAAGCAACCATCGCGGATTTTTAAGTCTCGCTTTTTTTCAGACAGTTTTGAACTATAGGAAATTATAACAAAAAATTGATGATCGCGATTTTATATTCTCGCGATTTGATACAAAACAGCGGAATCGCGGAATTAAGTACTCGCGTAAAATAAGGAATATACAGTATAGAAACTTCTGCACATATCAAATCAAAGCTTAGATAATAGGCTATTTTTCTAGTATTGTATTATTTCAATAGCACACGTCGTTTTAGTTTGTGAAGTGTCCAAACCTCAAAGTTTGTATTTTTCTCCCAAAATTGCATCAGAAAATGGCTCAAAATTCTTCATGTGACAATGTCTGTTAAAAAATGAGATTGATAATAAATGAGCAACTATATAACTCTACTTTTAACCAAAAATTATGATTCATATTTGCTTATAATTGACAAGAAAGAACATTTCTTATCTAAGTGAACGTCTGCTGTGCAGGTAAACAAACAATTTTGAATGTATCACACGGCACTTGAATGAAATGATTCAAAGCGGTTGTACGGTGTGGAATTTATTTGTCCCAAGGGGGCCATTATCTGAGCCATGGTTTACCAGTAGATGGAGCATGTATTTAGGGAAAATATGATAATCTGTAAAATGGGCAGTGGTTTTGGGGTTATTTTAGTACTGTTTCATTTAAACCAAAAGTTTCTATCATTATAAGAAAATAAATTATGTCATTATTAATTATGAATTTGACTATTTTTAAAAGCTATTTAAATTTATTAGTCAAGTAAATTGATGAAGTGACCCTAAAGGACATTAATGTAATATATGAAATTCAAAATTACTGATATGGTTGTAGTGTTTTGGCAATTTTAAAATTATTTGTAATATTTAATTTTCCTTTTTACATACATGTATTTTTAATAGTTTGCTAATAATGATAATGTTTTGGGAGTTTATCCAAGGTTAACAAACTCATCAAAAGAAAATCATTGTCCTATGGGAACAATTTTCTGATATGGAGTTGCATGTACCATCATGACCATAGGAGAAAGTGAGGAAAATTTGAAACAACTAATTGCATCTGTCAATTAAGACTCTAATTAGAAACATATTCAAGATTTTATCCACAGAAGAGCATTGCTTGGCTTTTTTCATTTATTGGAAAGGGAGGGGTTATTGTCACTTTGTTGTTTGTTTTTTAAAACATGTAATTAAATAAAAAAAATATCATCGGATACAGAAAATTGTAAATGTAATACATAATATATACGGTATAGTTGGTAATTTTCGCAGTTATCTAATTTTCGGTTTTTTTGCGATCTCTTTCAAATCGCAAGGTATTGAATACGCAGAAATTATATCTTGTATTATTTTCTATAAGACACTTTTAAAATCACTAAAAATGACTGACGCAAATTAAAAAATGCTACATATTTTCCCAATTTTCATAATTTTTGTGACACGCGAAAAAACCCCGGACATATGGTATTTACAGTGAAGTTCTGACTATTTTGATAATTTTCTTTGTTAACTAAATTTCTTTTTACAATTCTAGAATTTTTTTTCATTTTTGTGTCGCAAACCGTTATTATTCAATTTAATCATTTGTCCCATTTTAAATTAGCTTTGCAGGGGTATTAGTTCCATTAGGACAGTTCTTAAGTTTAAAATAACGATTTGGTGTGTTTTTCATTGCTGTGTTAGTGCTTGAACATTTTTGCATTTTTATACACCATCGCAGTAGTGTGCTTGTAAATCAAACGGGTTTGTTTTGGTGTTTGCGTAGCATACCTGTTTTTATTGTTGATATAAAAAGGCCAGAAATCTTGAATGGCGGTTTGCATTTTATTTGTAGTTTTTTTTTTATGAATCAATCATTTGAGGAGGGCTGGATGGTCATGGCCATTTTCAGACTTTATTGATCTCCTAAATAAGAACTTTGTATAAAAATATAGAAAAAATATACAAATTTTGAATCTAAAATGTGTGAATTTTTTCTTTAATAAATAATAGTTTATAGCATAAAAAATTCATATCTAAAAATTTAAAACAGATCTGATGGCTAATTTGTTGACCATCTAGCGTCCGGTACTTTTTATATTGTTTATAAATCAACAAAACTTTACATTCAATCGATTCTTTTTGAAATGGCAATCATTCTAATTATATGTGAAATTAACTTGGTTAATTTTCTTTAAAGATATTTTGGCAATAAAGAATACTGAAAAGGTAAATAAAATGTGTTTTTTCAGGGCCAGAGAAATGGCTTATTCCCAGCAGTGTACTCCAAAACAGATGTGATGGAGGCTCAGTTAGCATGCTCAAGGAATGTCCCACTGGATGAGAACCACTCGCACTTCATTCTGATTGACGATGGCTCTGAAAACAAATTTGGTGGAGAAATAGATTTCAGAACTAGTCTGGAGAAGTTCATCTCAGAGCAGAGTGTGGACCCAGATGACAAAGAGTCCTGTAAGTGGTATTTATGTTGGACCAGTAATTCATTGTCAGTGAACTGTAAACCAACTTATATTATGTGACTTTATTTCGCAATTTACTGGAAGTAAACTACAGCGCTATGACAAAAGTATTCACGATTTTTCAAAATGGTGGACGTAAACAATGATGCGCTTCATAGAAATAAACGTCTAAAATATGATTAAATATTAGTTTAACTCACCTAATATTTGGTGAGATGTCCCTTTGATTTTATAACCGCTAGCAAACAGCGTGGTAGGGAATCATACAGCATTCTTACGTAGTTCTGATCGAAGGAAGTCCAATTAAAGAGCTCTTCAGGGGTAGTGATGTTTTGTTGCCGATCTTGTAGAGTTCGTTTGATCCGAAGCCACAAGTTTTCAATTATATTAATGTCTGGGGACTGTGCCAGCAACACAATAGTTGGAATATTATTTTTCAGTTTGTAGTCCCTCGTAATATGGGCTCTATGTATGGGCGCATTGTCATCTTGAAACCGGTACGTTTTGTTGCTAAAATGCTGAGCAATGACAGGCCACAAATGGTTTTCCAAGATTGAGATATATTTTTCTGCATTTATATTACCATTGACAAGGCAAAGTGTTCCAACTCCGTAATATGTAATGCAACCCCACACCATAATGGATACCCTTCTCTGTCGAGGGGGGCACATGCATTGGGAAAGGTATGCTTCTTTTGATGTTCTTCAAACGTAAACTCTGTAATTTTCACCTAAAACTATTTGACTTTCATCGGAAAAGATAACGGTGTTCCAATAATTATTAACAGTGAGTTTTCTTTTCTCAAGACACCACGAAACACATTTTTTTCTGTTGATCTGTGACACAACCATCTTTTTTCTCACAACTTGTCGCTTCACGTCTTGTTCATGTAGAAATCTTTGTACTGTCCGTGGATGAACATGATCGTTTTCATTTCTGCTTCAATCTGTTAAAATCATTAGTGATGTCATTTAACACACGTCCCCTGTTCATTTTTGTTTGACAAACGAGCCAGTTCCGATCCCGCTTTGACATCTTGGGGGGACGTCCGCTTTTTTTTGCTTTGTTGATCTCCCCCATATTAAAATACTTTTTCCAAATTGATCTGATGGTTACGGAAGCCCGTTGGTGCCACTAAGAAAAATATTTTATCTGGCGGCTGCCAGATAATTATGTGGCGGCCGCCACTTACTATCTGGCGGCCGCCACATAATTATTTGGCGGTCGCCAGATAATTATCTGGCGGTTGCCACTTATTATCTGGCGGCCGCCACATTATTATCTGGCGGCCGCCACATAATTATCTGGCTACCTGATGCGCGCGCATGTTTTAATGGGAGTTTTTAGGGAGTAGTGGATACACTCTAATCTATTAGTTATATTAACAATGCAAAGCTTAAGTTTCGAAACACTGGTAGAGTGGAATATACATTAGACTTTATTAAAATCTAGAATGATTTAGATGTTACTTTGTGCCTTGTATTATTTGTTGTAAAACACTGTATTTCAGAGTTAATTATAAACTTATAATACTGAACTAAACACGCGTTCAGGAAGTCTTAAGAGGGCTCGATAGTCGTGGCCATTTAAAGAGACTGTATTGATCTCCTTTAGAAAAAGAGCTCCAAATAAAAAAAATTGGAAATTCCCATTAAATTTAAAAAGTAAAATATATGGATTTTTATTTACTAAATAATAGTTAATAGCAAAACAAATGTGATGGTTAATTTGTTGACCATTAAGCTCCTTAATAATAAAAAACCTTAACTTTAGCTAGAGGACTGTTATGTAAAGATGTATAAGTAAAAGGAACGCACTGCCTTCTATATGTTTTAATTTTGGTATAAGAATTTAAAAAACACAGATTACAGTCAGGGTTTTATTTACCACGACAGCTTGCACAGACAATTTCACGAGTGCGGATCCAGCTATGACTTCATAAAGATAAACTAAGATACTAGAAAATGTGTACTAGCTTGTGTGGCCATATAAATGAAACTATTTAACTGACTGTATTAAATCTGTGTTGTTAAACTGTTACACAGCGGCTATGTCAACATCCATCTTCTCAACCGAATATAAATACAACAAAACACACATTTCTGCAAAATAAATTTTATGGCGGCCGCCATATAAATTATGTGGCGGCCGCCAGATATTATGTGGCGGCCGCCAGATAATTATATGGCGGCCGCCAGAAAACTATCTGGCGGCCGCCAGATAAAATATTTTTTTCACCTGGCACTAATGGGCTTCCGTAGATGGTAGATTCTGATATCCCCAATAAAGGAGGAGTGCATTTATGGGCCCCGGTAAAAAGTGAAAAAATGAAGATTCAACCTAAGCATAATTTTTTACCTAACATCACCTATTGATATCTAATCCATAAGAATCAACAAGTTTTAGCGCTGAATTTACTGTACATAAAAAGCACGAAGCTTTACAACATGTTGGGGTCAGCCAACATTTGTGATTTTGTATAGCAAATCGAGGACGGGCATTCATTTCAAAGCCTTTGTTTACAGTCAGCCTAACCGAGTAAAACTTGTGGAAAAGACAAAAGACGCATTATACATTAGAAAACTCCTGCGAAAATAAGAAGTTTGTACTACATTAGGCTGGTAACTAAAAAATGAAAAACGTATGAAAATTTCAAGGTTTTTCCTATAGCAAGCGAAAGCAATTACCTGCGTGACCCATGTTTGAACCCACGCATGGAATAAATTATGTCAAACAATCACGTGGGTTCTATCCAGACAGACGTTTGTCTGTAAAACATTGACACGTTCTAAATCGCTTTCCATCAACTTTGTATGGTCAGGAATGTTTGTTTGATCACTATGGTAATATGCAACTTAAAAGCTTTATTCGATTTTTTTTCACACGTAAAATAATGCATAAAGTATAATTCAGTAAACGCGCCAATCGATCCCCCAACAGAATAATGTTGATTTAAATGTCTCCTCCCTCTGATATAAATAGAGACAATTCAAGTAGGTTCGGTTCGATTTTTCTGGATTTATATTATTTATATGCATTTAAAAATCCTCAATTTTTTAAAATCTATACTAATTTTGGTAAATTTAAGCGTGCATATAAATCAGAAGTATCCATCAGTGCTTAACTATAACGGGAAAAAAGCAATTTGTTGATATTTTCTACATGAAAACGGCACTGAAAAATGGCCCATTTTCTATAGCTCAAGTGCACTTGTTCTTTTCAATTTCAGACATCTTCTTACTCTCCAGCTTCATCTCAACAATCAATTTTCTCACATCGTTTGTCAATTCTTTTGATTTTCGGCCCATGATAAATGATACGCTTGTTTACGGTTATATAAGAATGCAGACGACGGAAGTTTACAAATTACATTACTTTTTAGCGAGAGACAACTCAGTGAAAGTTTTACTGCATAAACTGGTGTTCATCAGAAGTTATTCCCCTTTTTACAAACGAGGCTCATATCGATGACATCGCAATTTTGAAAAATCGCGAATACTTTTGTCATAGCGCTGTAGTTCATGGTGAAAAATTTTCGTGTTCCGGATGTAGAATAATTGGGAAATAATATACCATTCGATGAATGGTTCACAGCAAGTAATATTTGCGATAGCAGGGTTCTCATGAACCTTGCAGACATTGTTTGCAAGTGAATAAAAGTTGGTTTACAGTATATGTCTTACATGAAAATATTCTTATATTTGGTAGCTCCATCTATTAAATCCATTTATTCATACTACTGGTAGTTTCCTATTCTGTGATTATCTACTCTGACCAGCAGAGACTTGGATATCAGTTCTTCATTTGGTAGTTGAATCACGGGTACTATTAACTCTGTGCCCTGTAAGATCTGAATAATGTTTTACCATCCATGTACTGAACATCAAATGGAGGACATTAATTTGTTATCTTACTTTACTGATTGTACAGATCTATGTTCTAATAATAATGATGACAAAAGTAAGTTGTCCAAATTTTTCCAGACTCTCAAACTGAGTATTGTGTAAAAAAAAAAACTAATAACACGACCACTTCATTTGCCACAAATCAATGAAATGTCTAGTCCTTATCTCCGAGAAGCTGTTTTGAAGTTTTATTGGAGCCGTGACCTGAGGCCTGTTCAACAACGTGTGCGCTCGCGAGCGCTCACCAAAATTTCCTATACCTGCAACACAAATTTTGGCAAGCGTTCACGAGCGCTCGCTCTTTTGAAAAGGCTTCAGATTATCAAGATATGAGAACTTGATTCACTTTAACTTTAAAGGTACACTACCTTATATGGATAGCATTATTTAACATGTGACAATATTTACGTCAAACAGATTCTTCAATCCAGTGAATGAGTCGCAAAGCATGACGGTGTACAACGTGTTTACGATTCAACAAAAGCACGTGGTTTTTGTCTGTTTTATACACAATATTTAATTGATTGCCGGAAAATTTGTACATCTTGATTTTTACTTTAGAAGGTAAAAAAGGAAATATTACGTACCATTAACTTTGTTCCATGCTCACATTGAAAAATACTGTTGTTTTAGTTGATCAATTGTTACTTCAAAAACCGATCAGTATCAAACAACTGGCAAACATATGCATACTGTACAAACAGATTTTGATGAGAAAAAAACTGCATAATTGTTTATTGGTGACTTTATCATTGTGCACTAGAAATAAATACAGGCAACTGTACATTTTTAACATACGTAAATAGCAACGGTAATAGAAATGCACAAAAATACAAATGCAGAAGCACAAAGTATATGTAGCATATAGTATTTAAATGTACGTTAAGCATTCTGATGTGTGTCCATGAAGAAAATATCAATGCGCATTCTACTAATGTTGTCCCAAATCTGGGGTATCACGTGAAAAATGGTACTGACTGCTTCTAATTCAATAAGTACGTGCCTCTCTTTTGAACATTGACAATGGGGTATTTAAGTAGGTTGATATAAGGCCTCATATGCAATTTTTTTTTTAATGTGAGCATAGAAATGAACGATCAGACATAATTGCCCATGTTTATTTTATAAATTCTGAAAAATCATTCAAAATGAATTTCCAAAGGACAATTAATTCAAAATGGTATATATTTTCAATACTCTTTGTATACACTGAAACTTGTAGTAGCCCACAGTGCCTTGCAACTCATTCACCCTGATTGGTTTGTCGATAAAAGTAAACAGATGGCTAATTTAGTATGCAAATTTATGCGGACCTCACAAAATCTAGTGGTCTCGACCTGTTTAATGACTGAAATTTGATTTTGAGACTTTTCACAAAAGAGTTTGGTTATTCTGGCAAGAAGAACCTTATTATGTAATCAGACACATTAATAATATATTTTATTTTTCAATTTGATTAATCAATGTATTTGATTGTTTTGGGAGAGACACATGCATCTGTGTCACAGTTATGTTTACTGTAAATTCCTTATTATACGCGAGGAATTATTATTCGCTTAAAATCGTGAGAAACGCATCTCGCGAGTTTTGAAATCTCGCTTATAAATATATTTTGACCAGATCTAACGTAAATAAAACTAAGATTAAATGTTTGACGTTCTCGATTTTATATTCCCGCGATTTGATGCAAAACTGTTGAATTTCGGAAATAAGTACTTGGGTAAAATAAGGAATCTATAGTATGTGGCACCCTCAGATGACACACAAGTTACAGTGTTCAATGGATGTGGATTGTCATGTATTGTTCTTTGTTTATTAACAAATTGCTGAATGTTTTATTTTTCTCTAATGTTCATGTAAGTCAGTGTTGACTTCATCATTGCATGGACATGTACAATATGTAGTGTTTCCATTCAATATGTAGTGTTTCCATTCAAGTCCCTTTCTGGGCCCATTTAATAATTGTAAAGATGTACTAGTTAAATGGTTTTGTTAATACCAGTAAGAAAATTGTATTCTGATAAAACTCTATTGCATATGTTTATTTACCAATCAAGGGCCCTGTAGGGGCATACATAATCTGAAGAATTAATCATTTTTCGAGAGAGAGAAAAAAGCATAACATTTTGATGGACAGTATTGGTAACTGCCTTTTTAGCTCTAACCATCCCGGTGATTTCTATCATTGTTGAGGGAGGAATCAACTCTATGAAGACGGTGTGGCAGTCTGTGATGAGGGGGATCCCAGTGTTAGTGCTCCAATCCTCGGGGAGAGCAGCAGACTTCATAGCACACGGCTACAACATCACTGCCAACAAACTCAAGTCAGTGCAAAAGTATATAAAATTCATGGATTATAGCGCAAATTTTTATGATGCATTAATCGATTGTACAATATTTTCAATTGGGTGACCTTTAGAGATACTTTGATCAAGGGTTGTCAACAATTGGATAAGAAATATAAAATTTGAAAATCATTGATCAGCTCAAATTGTGACCATGCCCTATTCATGAATTCTAAATTAGATTGAACAAAGATTAAAATGGTGAAATACCGGTACTCTTAAAGTGTTTGAATCATCTCTTCACAAAAAGCAAAATGCTTCTTTTTTAACATTTAAGAGAATTTAATAAAAGTCCCTTGAATTGTTATCCCATTGGTGATATGTTTTGGGGGAGAAAGTCTTGGAAGATGTTTTAATTTATTTTTCTTTCTTTATATAGTGAAGAGAAAAGTTACTTCCCTCAAACTTTTGATGAAGAAATGGAAATGTTAGCGAACAGGATTTTTGAGTGGAAGGAAAAAGATTTGCCCAAAAAGGCAGCATTGGTGTCCAACTGTTTAAAACAACTTAGAGAGGCTCTACAACATAGAGAAATGGTGGGTATACAAAACTCTGTAACAGCATGCTTTAAATCCAGATCTTTCAGTGAATTTTGATTTAGAATATTTTATACCCTACTATGTATTTTCTTTAATTTTAGTTGACAGTGTTTGATTTGAACGACAATGAAACAAAGGAGTTTGACAGAGCCATCTTGTACGCCCTGTTAAAAGGTAAATAAAAGGAAATCAATACTGCAGTAACTAAACATCAATTTAATGAACTTTATGACACTGAATCAGATAAGCGTTATTATTTATTGAATAAGAACTTTACCCTACGCAGCTATGTTAAGGCTGTCCGAAGCTAAATTCATATCGGAAAACGATACTGTTTTAATTATCGAATAAACACTTTAACCGGGCGATTTTCTTTAAATCTTTGTTACATTAATAAATAGCGATATCTAACAATATATTTGATGTATTTTTGTGACGTCATATGTTGTTCTTAAGCACGTGACGTGCGTATCCTAACACAGCGTATGATCTATATAAATCGCAGCGGCGCAGGTGATAAATGACATTAAATCAAATATATTTTTATTAAAATTCCTTCGATAAGTTATGTGTTTTGCAGTTCTTGCTGGGGGTTCATATAAATATTTCGTTTATTTGAAATATTGTCAAAACATTGCGCCCCATCATCGAAATTAGGCACATTTTTACTTTTTAAGCTCGAATTACACAACATTGGGTAAATTGGTAGGTTTCCCCCAGCATGATTCATATTGGTACTTATTTTCTCTACCAGTTTCACGCAAAAAATACAAAGATTGTATTCACCTTTCACTTGTGCCAGGCTGTTTTTTACATGCATAAAATATCTCCATTCATTAGTTTACACGGAGCAGGGCGAGTCTCCAAACCATTAGTTTATAAATATTCATTTACCTAATACGAGGCTTAAAAACTGCCGATTTTTTATACTAAGTAATGATAATATTGAATTAAGTATAACTAGTATTTAAAACAGCGTCTATGTAAAGGAATTCCGCGGTTTTATAATATTCAGTAAAATTCACTTATTTCGTTGCGATACATTCCCTGAGAACTATCGAAAGGAATGCAGATCGTGACGTCAAAGTTAATTATGACGTCATATCGTATGAAGTTCAGACAAGTGACTTTCTACACATCAATTCGGGCAGCCTTAACATAGCCGCGTATCGATAAAGTCAGAACAGTTTTAAGACCATTTACCAAAACTGTATCATGATGCTCAGGTGAATATGTTTTGGTATTCACTAGTATCAGATTAAAGAAAATGCATGGCATGATACATTTATATGGACATGTACTAATGTATCATAATTATTAAACTTACAGCAAACAGATCTAACACCAATGCCCAGCTGAGTCTGGCCCTGGCCTGGAACAGGTCAGACATTGCTAAGAATGAGATCTTCACAGCCTCGAACAAGACCAACTATCAGGTAGTACTATCATCCACAATGCATTACTGTACCATCAATTTTTGACTTGTAATTATTGCAACTCTCAAGTATAGAATTTATTAAGCTGTGCATGTATACAATTGAAAAAAAAATATTGTTTGTTACAATTTAACAGGTACTTTCAAGGACCATTCTGTGTACCTACAACTGTGCTCACTAAGATAACAATTGATACATAATTTTACATGAATATACAAAATGTAGTTTTTAGAAAGTGATGAAAAGAAAAAGTATATTGCATCGCCATCCAGTGAAATATGATGTGAATATTTAGAATGCATATATAATTTTATTGCATGTTCAAATAGTAAGAATTCAGTCTTTATTTTCCAATTGATGGTCACTTAAATTATCTTGAACATTATGAGTCATATGATATTACAGAGGAAATCAAGTGAATTATACAAAGTAAGTCCAAACACAGCTGGATTAATCAGTGCTCTTTATAGCGTTGCCTGTGCATGTACTCATATATAACGGAGACTCTTAGATGTTCTATACATGTATATGCATGTACATCTTTCATTACTTCCCTTATAAGAGCTTTTAAGATGATTTTATTTTGTCAACATGTCCTCTGGGCTAGCTTCAACTTAATGTAGCATTTCCAGAGGATTTATATTTTAAAGAAATGATACTTGTGATGTAGATTATAGTGTATTAAGTCATAAAAGCTCAAATTTAAAGATAATTTGCTTGATGTGTATTGCCAGACACTTGTAAATTTAGAAGTTTTAAAAGAAAAATAATGTTCATAATTCTTCCTTTAGGTTTTCCACCCGCAGCTATATAGCTACTAGAGGCAAGATTATATTTTACAAATAATCTTCATTTAAATAGTATTCTGTTATCCACATTTCAAGCATGATATTGACATAAAAAAGCAGATTACCTACCGTATATGGCATAGATGTCATTATATTCATATTGTAACATCTCTTTATATGGCGAAATCCATCAAATCATAGGAATCTGGACTGTGGAGATTCATAACATCATCTTGAATTTGTATTTTAATGTCTTAATACCTGGTTTTCCAGTGTAGTGTCATTTTATTAAATGCATGTTTATTTTTATTTGTATTTAATAATTGGGATATGTTACAAGCGCCTTACATTAAAAATGCCCAGGTATTTCCCTCGTACTATAATGATAAGGTTCATCACAGTCGCCATTTTGAATTTTTAGACTGGCTCATCTGCCACAATTTTTAACAGCAATGCATACAAAAATATCCTTTCTCCACTTACTACTTTTATTTGTATTCTTGTGCATTATCCATATGAATTAACAAAACAACCATTCCTTTTGTAAAAAATCGTGCTTCAAATTCAGTCTATTGCTTCTCATATGATAAAACCAGAAATGAACCTTGTTATTTTTATAGTTTGTTCAAAGGATAATCTCTTCATTAAAAAAAAATTTAACGTCAGGCACTAGTGAGATATATATATATATTTATTCATTTATTTTGAAATAATGAAATACCATATTAGTTTGTGATATGTTGTTTGCTACATACATAAGGCATTGTGATGTAATTCATCCTTAAAATTTACCTAAATTTTATTTTAAACAAGTTTCATGTACATATAATAGAGTAATGATCATACATGGGAAGATTACCTGAAATCATATGTTTTCTGTGTCATTTTACACCTGCAAACCAAAGCCAAAACCACTGGACAAAATACCTGAATTATTATATTTTCGCTATTTCTAAATGATTTTTGAAAAAGCCCTAGTTATGTTATTTTGGTTTTAACTAATGTAGGAGAGATGAAATGTTAAGATATGCTTTATATGGTACGTGTTTTTGTAAATTAACTCTGATAGGAGCTGAAGCTGGATGATGCTATGATGACAGCTCTGATACAAGACCGTCTGGAGTTTGTCAAACTCTTCTTGGAGAACGGCATTGATCTGTCCCAGTTCCTTGACATTCGCAATCTATGGAACCTCTACTCAAATGTAAGACTTCTGAGCTAAGGTTTTTATGTTCTGTAATTAATCACGTTATCATGAAATAACTCTACATGTATTGCTTTCGCCCTGGATTTGTGAAATGAACAGGACAGACAAATATTTCTTTTTCCAAAATGCATTCTCAACTATACCATTGTATTGGTTTTTGTTTTGGTAAATTTCGTTTCCAACGGTTTTGAAAACATGGTATTATGTAAACAAAAAAATATTATATAAACAAATTAAAGATGACTGGTTTTATTTTCAGTGTTTTAATGACAAAAAAGATGGTTCTGCGCAGTTGCTTATGAACAGGATAAACTATTTAAGGGTGAGTATTGGTAGTTCACATAATGGTTACAAGTGAGGAAGGACATCATTGGAAACCTATGGTTAGTCTCGCATGTGCTGACAGTGGGTTAGCTCATTGAACATTTTACATGTATTTTTTTTCATAATTATACTCAATTCATCAATGGGAAAACCAAACTCTTTAAATTTTGGAAGAATGAATATAAAAATCATTTTATGAAAAATGTTTGCTAGATGCATTTGGAAGCATCAACAGGATTGGGGATAATATCTCGGAATAGAGTATGGTAATTATTAACGATAACGAATGATTTGAACTGACTGACCTTGGTTTTTCAATGATTAAGTGAAGGGTATGTACTACCGTGGAATCATTTTTATTTGTTGAGATCAATGTTCGTGGTTAGCCAAAGATTTCTTTGTTCGTGGGGATGTAATTTTGTTGGTAGCAAGTTCATCTTTGCTAGCCAAGGGTGAGAATTTGCTCCTCTACTTTTTTCACCCTGTGAAAAGAGTACAGGAGCGGATCGTCCCCCTTGGCTAGCAAAGATGGTAGCAAGTTCTACTTTGTAAATAAATATTAAACAAATGCTTGTATATATGTTCGTGGGGATGTATTTTTGTGAGCAAGGGTTATATAGTCACGGAAGCCATGAACATTGGTCCCCCAGGAACAATGATGATTCCACAGTATGTAGTATTATGCAACCAAATTTTACATGCAGATATGTGCTTAATGTAACAAATTGATATTGAATACTGCAAGGATATCAATTTGATGTAGCCAAATGTTCATGCCATCAGGTCTGAATGATTTAAGTCTGTGCATCCAGAACTTTTCTTTCTTTCTTTATTTGGTAAAGATTAAATCTGTAGAATTATCAAAAAAATTGTAAGTCCTAACCACTTATTTTTTAAGTATTTTACCCTCAATATCTTGAATACTCGGATATCTCGAAGTTTTTAAATAGATAATGAAGTTTGAATGTATTTTTTTCAACAGAAATACTATCACTTGTAACAAATCTTTTTTTTAATAAAACTCGATCATCACATATTGCATTGTCTTCAAAATCTGTGTTTGTAACTGACAATCCTTAAATTTAGCAATATCTTATCAAATTTATCTGTTGAATTAAGTGCTGTGTTTTTCAAGTGTCATATACTTGTAGAATATTAATATCAAACATTGATTAAAATAGAATTGTTACAATAATTGATATCAATAATGATAAATAAACCTAAGCACATGGAATTTTACGACCATAATGACAAATGTTAATAATAAAACCAACTATTATGAGGACACAAAAGAAAATAAGCTCTTCAGAATTCTAATTGTGCATATGTCTATATCTCAGCTCTTTTGTTTACAAAGTAAATTTGGCAAATTATTAATTATCAATTTAATTTTACATATTTTGTGTTTATTGAAGATAAGTGTGTAGGGATGTTAATTGGATATGACTCCATGTATACATTAATATAGTATGTAATAGTCATTTGTTTTGTAGCAAACGTGGGGTGCATATTTGTGTTGTAAAAAGGCAGAGGATATTGGAGTTGAACCTGACCTTTTAAACTACATTGGAAAGGTCATAGTTCATCTCCTTGGTGATGAGGCCATGCATATGTATGCAGGTAAGTTTTGATGTATGTGTACATGTTTAAGTACACCAACTTTTACAACATTACAAAAAAAAAAACAACATGTCTAACTTAAGTTTGAAAGAGAGTTTTATTATAATGAAGTTAACTAAATCTTTAAAATTGTATTTTATCATTGTTAAAGAAAAAAAAATTCTATTCTAAAATAAATCTCAAATTTATTATTCTAAATATCATTATTTTGGATTTAAAAGTTATTTTAATTTACTTGTTAATGAAAGTTTTGTCCACAATGAAATCTCTTTGATATCATATATGTTGGCTGTAATGTTGACAGGAAATGAGTTTGATGTCTGTGGTGAGGAAGTGGTGTTTGGGTACATTCCAAGATCAGAGATGCCCTGTCAGGATTACTGTAAGTATTCAGTCATTCCTAGATCAAAGTAGACATAGTTAAGATTATTTTGTTTGTTATTTTACCATGTTCTATATTTTAGACAAGTCATTATTTTATTATTTAATATAAAGTGGGAAAAGGAAAGAAATTATCTAAGAAGAAATCCAAAATGCAGTTGAAGGGACAGCTGAAGAACCCTGCCAAGCACTTGTTTATTTGGGCCGTCCTGATGAACCGCATGAGCCTAGCTAAACTCTTCTGGAGGATTGGAAGTGATCATATTGGTATTAATATTTTCTTAATTGTTGTAAGAAAAGCTTATTTTACTGATAAGTGCTTTACTTTGGAACTAAAATTGCCTGCATCTGCACCACAACCAGGAAAAAAAGTGTAAATAAAAAAATCAATACTGTTTGCATTTACTAAAGTTTACCTGGTACTTAAATTTAGGACTGATAATGGTGTGTTATTATACCCCCGCTCCGAAGGAGAAGGGGGTATACTGTTTTACCCTTGTGTGTCTGTCCGTCCGTAACAAAACATTCTGTCGCATTTATCTCAGCAACTATTTATTGTAGATGCTTGAAATTTTAATACACTATTTGTTAAGGCATGCCATATCGTGGGATATATTTTTGTACCAATCGGACGTCAACTTACTGTTATTTATAAATGACGACTTTGCATATTTTTTAACCAAAATTTTCAAACAAATTTTCGTCAAAGATTTCTCAGCAACTATTTATCACAGATGCTTGAAATTTTAATACACTATTTGTTTAGACATGCCATATTGTGGGATATATTTTTGTACCAATCGGACGTCAACTTCCTGTTAAATGATGACTGTTTATTTTTAGCCAAAATTTTCAAACAAATCTCCGTCAAAGATTTCTCAGCAACTATTTATCGCAGATGCTTGAAATTTTTACACAGTATTTGTATAGGCATACCATATTGTGGGATCTATTTTTGTACCAATCGGACGTCAACTTCCTGTTAAATGACGACTTTGTTTATTGTTAGCCAAAATTTTCAAACAAATTTTCGTCAAAGAATTCTCAGCAACTGTTTATCACAGATGCTTGAAATTTTAACACAGTATTTCTATAGGCATGCCATATCGTGGGATATATTTTTGTACCAATCGGAGGTCAACTTCCTGTTAAATGACGACTTTGTTTATTTTTAGCCAAATTTTCAAACAAATTTTCGTCAAAGAATTCTCAGCAACTTTTTTTTACAGATGCTTGAAATTTTTACACAGTATTTGTATAGGCATGCCATATCGTGGGATATATTTTTGTTCCAATCGGAAGTCAACTTCCTGTTAAATGACGACTTTGTTTATTTTTAGCCAAAATTTTCAAACAAATTTTCGTCAAAGATTTCTCAGCAGCTATTTATCGCTGATGCATGAAATTTCAACACACTATTTGTTTAGGCATGCCATATTGTGGGATATATGTTTGTACCAATCGGATGCCAGCTTTCTGTTAAATGTCAACTTTGCTTATTTTGCATATTCACATCAGAGCAGGGGTATCACTAGTGAGCATTGGCTCACAGATATCTTGTTTTATTTTTTCTGACTCTTTATCTACATGTACTTATTGAAGTTTACCTCAAAATAAGTCGAGTTTAGGGATGAGAACTTGATATTTAGACCACCTGACCATAAGAAATTCCTACTGTAAATGTCCTTCTTTAACAATCAGGATCTTGTATTACTGATGTGTTAACTATTGTTTGGTTTTTCTCACTCTGAATTAGGATGGTCTTTCCTTGTATTTATTATGCCATTTTCTTTTTCTAAAAAAAAGTAATGCTGTATACAGGAAAATATTCACCCCCATTTTATGTTCGCCCCTTTCACCCTTGTTGTCAGTGGGCAAATTTAAGACTAGACGAATATCAGTGTTTCAAATAATTTTTTTATAAAAATATATACTGTGTCTGGGTAAATTCAAGACTGGGCGAAACTATTTGCAAGTGTAGAAGGGCCAAAATTACACAGGGAGAAATTAACCCTGTATACAGTAATTGAAATAAAATCTTATACTCTCCCTTAATATGAAATGTAAAGTAAAATTCAAGGGCTAGTGTCTCATCAATATACATGTATCTCCATCCTCTAGGAGCTGCTTTGTTTGCTAGTTGTTTGCTGCAGAAGTTGTCTAAAGTGGCTGATGATGAAGAGGAGGTAGAACTCAGTCTTACATTGGAACATAATTCTTCGTAAGTTCAAAAATAATTATTTTTTGGGTCACCTGAGTCACCTAGGTGAGCTATTGCCATTGGTCTTTGTAAGTTGTCGTCCGTTATCTGTTTATTGGAAACTACAAGGCAAACAATTTTACATTGTTAACTTTTTATTGGAAACTACAAGGCAAGTTGTTAATTTTTTGGTTTGAAGCACCTCTAGGATTAATGGAGTGTAAATCGTGAAATTTATTACCTTACCATCCCCAGGGCCTCATGGCTAATTATGCAAAAAAGAGTCTTGGTAAAATGGGTAGGCAAACTCGGGCCTGGGCAAAATAAAAGCCGGGGCAGGTCAAGATTTTTTAACTTTCTTCGTTATTAATCTTCCAATCTCATTGATACTTCCGGATATGTTACGGACAGATATATCTGTATTTGCTGCAAATATTCTACCATATATTCTTTCCAGTTTACTTAATCTTGCTCAGATTGAAGCAAAAGAATGCTTGTAAGTTGGGGATTTGCAATGAGGTTTTCATTGAATTAAATGTATTTAAATTAGTTGAATTAACTCGTTTTCAAAGTCATGAGTTTAAATAGCAAAGTGTTCATCTTCTGGTCCATAATTCAAGCAGGGTACTTTGAGGTGGTCTCTATCTCAGCTATGTCTAGTTATGAATCAAGGAAACAGTCATTTGTACTTATTTACTTTTATCATTTGTTAAAAGAAAATACTTGTAAATTTATTGATCCTGGCTCTTTATATTTTATTTGCTATACTGGCTTGACTGATTTCAGGGAGTTTGAGAAGCTCGCCTCAGAGATCCTTGGCATTTGCTGCCTACAAAACCGCTACCTGTCTCACCAGTTGTTGGTCAGGGAACTGAGTGAGTTTGGCAACAACACCCTTTTTTGTCTGGCTGACGAAAACAACTTGATGGACTTCATGGGCCAGACCTGTTGTCAGACCAAGCTAAATGCTATCTGGAAAGAACACATGGCTCTGTACACCTCCAGTATAAAGGTAGCACGAAAAGCCCTGTTTGTAGCACTTTTCATTCACTGCATTTAAATTATAACTAATGTTGTCATATATTTTAATTCAGCAGACTTGCTCTGACATTGTTTATTGATTGTTACGATAATTGCTGTGAATTATTAGTATGAAAGACAATGTATGATTTAATCGTAAGAGGACAAACATTAAATAGATGTTTATTTTCCATCAAGTATTATTAACACCTGGGATATAATTGGTAATATTATTTTATTTTGAATATAATTAATGATAATAAGCATATATTCAGGATTGAAATATCTCTATATGATGTTGAATTATCATAGAGCCATTTTTAATTCCTTCATTTGTTTTCAGATTGTGGCATCCATATTAATACCTTTCCTCATACCTGCCATAAAATTTGTGGACAAGAAAGCGTTATGTGATGAATACGATGATCTAGCACCACTTCATTCGAATGAAGAGGATTTAATGCTTGAACAAGAGGACCTTGCCGTGGGCAAAGACACTCCTGAGAAGTTAACAAGTTCAACTTGAAAGGTGGCTCCTATTCCAGATTCCAAGACAAAGATCCTCAAACAAAAGTTTAAGACTATCACCCTGTTTGGAGGTGACAATGATGGGAGTGGGGGTTTGAACCTTTTTCGTGCCATTTTCTTCTTTTACACTGCACCAGTAACGAAGTTTACAACAGCAATGGTAAATTATTACTTCCATTGTACAACAAAAAGATTATTCTTTCATACTCATGTAGTTGTTTATATGATTAATAATTATGGAGATCTAAAATCTACTTGATTCAAAATTTTAAGAATTAGATCTATTTTATAACCTTTAAAGTTCAATTTTTAAGATAACAGATAATTTTACTTTATACAGTTTGCCAACATTGTGTTTCTGGGGCTGTTTTCTTTCTTTGTTTTGACTGACCTGCATCCTATTGGTGAGAATGGTGCCCCTTCTCTCGTTGAGATCTTCTCATGGATATACACAATCACTAGTGCAATGGAAGAATGCAGACAGGTATAATGTTAAAAAGCAGCCAGAAATAAATGCATATACTTCTGTATATATATATATATATATATATATATATATATATATATATATATATATATATATATATATATATATATATATATATATATATATATTTACTGTATTAGGGTTGGACACTACTGTAGATTTCTAATTAAATGTGAGGAATTAATTTCCGCCTAAAACCCTGAAAAGCAACCTTTGCGGATTTTAAAATCTTGCTTTTATTTTTCAGACAGTTTTGAACTACAGGAAATTATAACCAAAAATGATTATCAGGGTTTTATATTCTTGCGATTTGATACAAAACAGTGGAATCGCAGAATTAATTTAGTACTCACTTAAATAAGGAATAAACAGTAACTTTTCTGCATATTGACTTTAACTAGTTTGTAGGCAATTTTATTTTCCCATCAAAAATTCAATTAAAGTATATTAATTTATGAAAATAATAAGAATAAAACTAGTTTTGATATTTCATTTTAGATTTTAGGAAATATTGTGATGGTTGAGTTTGATCATATTTTAATACATTACTCTATGTATACGCTTAAAAAGTCTGAAAGCTTTGAATTCTTTGTTTCCCCATTGCAGCAATTAAATTAATATAAACAAAAAGCAAGAAAACATCAAGTGGACCTGAACCTTACGATCACAAACTGTAGCCATGATATTGAAATTTATATTTGAACAGACTAAGCCATGTGTATGCTTGTAGAAGATACTCAAATGAAAGCAATGTGTCGGATTAAATCTTGACCTTTGAAGCATTAATTATAAACATTTTATTACCGGTAGAACAACAGGACTAACAAGGCACAGATTTTGTTAGTCTGACTTGAACAAAATGTTGAACCCTGTGTACATATATTCATTCTGTATTATTTGTAAATCAATGTTTGATTTAAAATAACATCCCTATGTTTGTATTGTAATACTAATGCAATTTTTATCATTATCTTTGCAATCATAAAAAGTGTGTTTATGTACTTCGAATATTGATTGATAGTTTTGTCTAGAAGGCACTTTTAAGCGTCTCAGTATATTTGGCTATACTAATGCTATGGTGCCTCCATTTCATTTATCTGGTGTAGGTTTTAACCAGGGATCAGCGATCTATCTGGTACAAGATTCGGAGCTGGTATGGCAGCGTATGGAACCGCTTTGACTTCCTGATGTACGTTTTCTTTTTTACCTCGGTCATTCTGCGGTTTTCGCTGTATGGGGAGGACTTTATCTGGGCCCGCATGCTGTACAGCTTGACATTGGGAATGTACTTCATCCGCTTCATGCACTACTTCTATGCAGAGAAAAACATAGGGCCTAAAGTCATTATGATCTCCAGAATGGTAAGATGTTGCATTGTTATGGAATGAATTTAATGCAAAACATACAAAATCTAAAAGAGCATGTGATGATCTTAAAGGTTCTTTTTGTGGGTTGAGTGAAAAAAAAAATTGTTTTCTAGAAAATGTTTGAATTAAAATCTCACAAAGGTCACAGGTGATGTTTTCCAGTGTCTTGCGACCGAGAATAAGAGGAAAATGGCAGCATTTAGTGAAAAATTCAAAATACTTTAAATTACAAATTTTCACTTTCCTTGAATTTCGGTGTCCCACTGTGATTCAGTGAATGGGGTAAAAAGAAATTGGTACTTTTTTCCATACCGTTGGTACTTATCACATGTATTAAGTTAAAACCTAGCCTTTTATTAAATATCAAGACAAGAATATTTGGCTTCTGCTTCTTTAAGGTACCTAGTTATGTGCGATGACTTATAAAAGACAATGTATAATTTTGGCAGTTGACAGATCTGATGTTTTTCCTGTTGATCCTGCTGGTGTTTATTCTGAGTTTTGGGGTAGCTTACCAGGCCAACTTGTACCCCAACGCTCCCCAACAGTGGTCAGTTCTGAAGGATGTGTTGTACCACCCTTACTGGCAAATGTATGGAGAACTGTTCCTTGAAAACAAAGAAGGTGCCTAATTATTTTTATAATTCATTGATTACATTTTGCTTGTTCCAAAACAGTTGATGTTGTCTTTTACAAGAGATGCTGTCTTCATGTTGCCTTTACAAAAAAGTATTTTAGAATGTAAATAGATCAGGATTTTAAAGTGTAAAATCAGCTGAAGATAAATTTCAAATAAAAACTATTGTTCTGATTTCTGGATACAATTACATGTACTGCTGTTCTATACCTCTTGCCTATCAATTACTTTACACATTAAAAAATAATCCAGTTTTCTTTTTTTTAGAGAGACCTTTTAAAAAATGTACATGTAGTGATATAATCAAACAGTATTTCATTTCTATGTAGGCAGATGATATACTGAAATACTTGTAGTCAAAGTGACTGAAGTGTTAATTTGCTTCAAATGAAAAATAATATACAGAATACATGCATTTCAGTGTGAGGGTATACTTTAGTGTTTGCATTTGTGTTGTAGGGAACGACCCATCAGAGGAAGCAGGGACCTGTACAAATAACGAGACTCTCTGGAGGTCCGGGGAGATGGATCGCTGTCCTGAGAAAAACGCAATGGTTGTGCTGTTGATGGTGACATACATGCTTTTGACAAATATTCTTCTAGTCAACCTGTTGATTGCTATGTTCAGGTAAGCTTTCAAATGTTCATGACATGTATTTATAATTTAGTACACTTTTTACATCAAAAAAATTTAAATAAATTTATGGTGTAAAATGTGTATATGCAAGATAATATTAGATACGGGTAGTTATTATTTCTAGAATAAAACTTTTTAAGATATTGATGTACATGTATAATTATACCTCTGCTACGAAGGAGTTGGGGGTATACTGTTTTACCCTTATGCTTCTGTGTGTCTGTCCATAACAAATATCTGTTAAATTTTTCTCAGCAATTGTTCATTGTGGAAGCTTGAAATTTTAACACACTGTTTGTTTAGGTATGCCATATGATGGGATTTATTTTTGTTTCAATGGCACATAAAGTTCTTGTGAAATGATGCTATATGTTATATTTAGCCTAAATTTTCAAATATGTTTTCCTCAAAGATTTCTCAGCAATTATTAATTGCAGTTGCTTGAAATTTTAACACACTCTGTATATTGGCATACCTTATAGTTGGATCCACTTTTTTACCAATCGGACATAAAAATTCTTTTTAAATATAGACTTTGCTTATTTTGTA
The DNA here is from genome assembly GCA_020458035.1 of Magallana ariakensis. Lineage (NCBI taxonomy): Eukaryota > Metazoa > Mollusca > Bivalvia > Ostreida > Ostreidae > Magallana > Magallana ariakensis. Next base: position 38,985,148 of record CM035817.1, read on the forward strand.
AATTTACATCAGAGCGGGGATATAATCACTAGTGATCCAGCACTGGCTCACAGATCTCTTGTTTTGAAAGTTGTCATACATGTCATATATGTATGTGTATTGATACATGGGTTAAAGATTTCAGTGCTCCTTCCTATAAGCGTTTTTCAAGTAAATGAGGGGAAAAAAAATAATGTGATTCAACATTTATTTTATGTAATTCTGAAGATTAACATGTAGCAATTGACCATTTTAAACAACTTATTTAAACTGCACGTTATCAATATACATGTACATGTATGTACATATACAGACCTTAGTTTGTTTTTTATAAATTGTTATAATGAATGCAATTTTTTAACAGGTTTAAGCCATCTTCGCTAGCCAAGGGTTTTTGGTCCACTCCGCTCCCCATTAACCCTTGGGAGATCTCATAACGAAAACTCGGTGACAAGCTCCATTTTATGATTGGCTGCAGCCGCGAGTAGCTGATCCAATCGCAGCATTGTAAACAAGCGCTTATAAAAAAACTTTAAAAGAAACAGGAATTTTGGTAAAACAAGTTGAGGTACAAGTGCTCGAGTACAGTACCTCCACAAGGATGGTCTAACCAGATCACCTTAAAAAACGACATATTTGACTGGATTGAACAGAGATTTACCAACTTTTCAAGGCTCGTGTGATTGAAGTATTGGAAGTAAACATGGCGAACGAAGAAGTTGCCTATCCCGTTAGTATATACGTCCCTGCTTATGGTTATTGCTTTTAAAGGTTCAATGAGCTGTTTTTTATTTAATTTCTTTTGTCCACAATAATTACAACAACGATACCTGGTTGTATGGCTTGAATACATTTATATATAGTGACTTTTTTACTCCCGGTACAGGTCCCTACAAACACTATAAATAAAACATTCCATACAGTACCGTCAACGCGGATCCCGTATTTAACCACGCTCCCCCCCAGTTAGTTAATCCTTTCCGTGTTACACCATCATGGTTAATTCATCGCGGTCCTCGCTGCAGCCATGTTTAAACCACGGCGATGTGACCTACCATTAAGATGATCAGAGATTTTTACCTGTACGCTATTAGACAATAAGACGGCCACCAAACATTGAGAGTCAGTCTATACAGGCCATGTCTGATGTATTGTGTTCATTTCATATAAAATGATTACGTATTTAATGCACGTTTTTTTTAAAGTCGTTATCAATTATTTTAGGGAAATTTCAATTGAAAAATCATCTGCACCCGTGATAATTCTCACATAACTGTGGATATAGCTATTATTTCAAAAATATTTAATCATTTTCATAATGTTATCTACATGAAGGAGAGGGTAAGAACTAGAACCATTTTAACAAGAGCTTGGACTTTGGGTAGTTGGTGTCAAACAGCATTGTGACGTAATCCTGTCTATTTCATCGTACGCCACTCAGCCATTGCTCATTGAAATCAACAAGATTTGTCTGGCTTTTGAGTAAAGACTATGCAATCGGTGTACATTTCACTTGAAAACAGCGTCATTTTAACCTGTTTTGATGCAATAAATAAATAGTCACGTCCTACTGAAAGTCCAAGGCCTTGTTAAAATGGTTCTATAACATATTTTATTTCCTCGTTTTTATAATGATTTTAAACATTTCCACTTCAAAAATGTTTTTAATCCATATCAATTTGTAGCTCTTTTTATGGCAGAGTATATTGCTGCTCATGACAATTAACCTAGTCCGTGACAGGCACATGCTACACGAAGAACGTTTACCTACGGTCAACAGCATAATATGAAAATTTTACTTTACCCTTAAAATACTAAATTATATCGATTTGAATTTTTTATGTGTTCAATATAAAGCTACAACACAAATGTAGTATTAGCTGCGAATAACGTATTTTGTAACAACCCCCCCCCCCCCGATTTATAACCGTCAAAGGTGTGAAATCATCGTCCAGGCAGGAAATCACTCTACGCTTGAACGCACAGATTACACAGGTATGAGGCACGTTGATAATCCGTGTAACGAGTGACCATCAGGAATTCTACCTGTTTTTCAAATAATTTTTGCGAACAGTAACAATACAGTAAAACTTGTTGAATCCGGATGTTGTGCATTCCGGCATGTTGTCTAATCCGGCGAACTAATTCAGTCTCCTGACATTTTCCTATTAGTTTATGTTTAAAAAATGTTGTGCAATCCGGATCTTGTCTATTCTGTAAACTGGCCAGTATGAAAAGAACCGACTGCTTATAATTAATTACTTGGAGTTTATCTCCCGTAATCCGTCCACTTATCGATCGGCCTTATGCGGGATAATTACTGGTCAATTATCTACCAATTTTCTCGTCGCTGTAATTTATTTAAACAAATATGAATATAAATCCAAACGAACAACTCATTTCAGTTTATACCGTTAAGTCTTGTAATAAATAAATACTCATTTTTTAAAGCCAAAATTAGGTCAAAAGTTGCGTATTATACTTCACCCCACTTCAGGTAGTGATTCTGGATACCGCGGAAGTAAGACTGTCGATATCGTTTGTAATGCGCGTTGTATGGTTACACTTACAGAGTCACATTTTATTTTCTCAAAATGCTTCATTCTTCATTTCATTCCCGTGTATTTGAATACCTGCATCAAAACAGTTCTCGCCATTACGTAATCAGCCACCTGTTGACTTGTTGCGTGGTCAATGTTTGTTTAACAGTTTCCGGTGAATCATGCACTTGTCTCGTGTCAGACTTTTCAGGTTATTTGGGTGTTGGAAAATTTATCAATTACGATGATTTGATTGAAAAAGTATTTCCCTTTAACTAATCTCGTTATGCAATTATTATTTTCCAAATAAAAAATGAAAATGAAAATCAGCACCGTAATCACGATCGTGGAGGTCTAGTTTATTTCAGAAGAATTGAAAATACTGCAAGAATAGACGATCAAGACCTACTGCATTAAATATTATAATGAATTTGCAACAATGTCCTCCAAACCGGATGTTGCCTAATCCGGCCAAAATTTTCAGAACCATCCTCCGCCGGATTAGACAAGTTTTACTGTAAATGAATATTTATAAACTGTTCTTTAACTGTTAAACATGTTTAAGATGGATCCCCCTCCGCAAAAAATAATAAAACCATCAATATTAACTAAACAAGAGAGAGAGAGGGGGTCGATGCTCAAGACAATTAACCTAGTCCTTGACAAGCACATGCGACATGGTGAACATTTACCATACGATCAAAGGCATAATATGAAAATTTTTTCTTTACCTTTAGAATACAAAAATATATTGATATCATTTGATGTGTGTTAAATATGAAGCTATTACACATATGTGGTATCAGTTGCGAAAAATGTTTTTTGTAACCCCCCCCCCCCCAACACCCCCCCCCCCCCCAACCTTCAATGTTTTATGACTGTCAAAGTAAACTGTATTTGACTTTAGCCCCACAAAGGTGTGAAACCATCGCACGGACAGGAAATCACTCTAGGCTTGACCACACAGAATACACAGGTATGAGGCAGCTGGATAATCCACGTAACGATTGACCATCAGGAATTCTACCCTTATATCAAACAATTTAACTAACAGTAACAATAATAATTGTTTCATTTTACTGCCTTAAACTGTAAACTTTTTCCCCGCAAAAAACATAAAATAATCAATATAAACTAACGAGAGAGAGAGAGATAGAGTTTTCTCTTTAAACAAAGTAGTATACGAATTAAACTTTACAAACACAGTGTCAAGCATTAAATTAAACATCATTAACAGTGTTAAATACTTTATTGTTTGACATACTTCTTTTTTCTTTACTTGAAATGAAAACTAATAGAACCTTTATCATGGAAGAAGCACGTTGTGCAGCTCGTGGGCTGATTTGATTGACAGGTGTAGCACGTGAACTCACACTGAAACTGCGTGTTGGATTCAATTACAATGTACCCTTCCATATTCTTTTATGAACACTAAACTTATGAATAATTAATATTAGTATATTTCAAATGAATGTATGTAAAATTAATCCTAAAACCCATTTTCTCTCTCTCTCTCTCTCTCTCAGATCCTATAGAGAATATTTGGATCGATGACACTCATAACTTTGATGTCAACCTGAAAAAAATCTTTGCGACCTTAAATTGCCATAAACCGCTTTGCAAATTTTTATATGATAAGTGGTTAGCGCACTGTTTTCCAGTATTATATTACTTGTACAGAAAACCTTGCCCATTAACAAGTTGCATGATTAAGAACTTGAAATACATAAAAAATACAAATATAATCAATACATGTAAATGAGTATTTTCTGTTTTTAATAATACGATTGCAAACTGGCTGAAAGTTTGTTGAAACTCGATCGCGCGGACTTATAGATCAGCAAAAGCATTTCATTTCATTAATTTAATTTACCCAGTTTGCAGTTTACGTACATGTAGATTGAACAGAAAAGTTTCAATACTTCCTCACAATTTAATAAGACTCAATGAAAAAAAGAAACTATAATCCGACTGCCAAGCATACTTATCAAATTTTGAATAGGCCACGTCAATTTGAATGGATTGTAAAATAAAATGAAATAGAATTGATGAATGATTTTAATCAAACACATGCTATAAATTCAACATTTAAAAAAAATATATCGTATGTTATTTTAGATAGTTCCATTAAATAAAAATGATATATACATGTAGTTACGAGTAGCTGTCAATTAATTATTAGTCGAGGGAGATAACTCGCGTTTCAGTTCGATACTTTTGTTCACCTGAAATTTATCGTCAAGATCGCGGCGGTGTTGACTTGCTGGAGGACGATACTGTGCATATATGCGGTTTTACCCGAGACACCTGTCTTAAACCGCGTTGCAATTTGGACTGCAATGGTGCGCGGAAAATACGGGATTCGCGTTGACGGTACTGTACTTTCTCTAGGTTATATCTTCATTCCTATTTAATAGCATCGTTAATGATGTTCCTATATATTCTCGCTAGTCAACATGTTTTCAAGTTGTATTTATGGTGTAGCGCGTATGTTACCTGTTGTTTCATTGGATTAAAATGTAAATGTACAAGGGGCGCAACTCAAGTTGCTCGCTAGATAGCGCGCCACCGCATCACAGAGTTTTCGTAATGAGATCTGCCAAGGGTTTATGGGGAGCGAAGTGGACAGAAAACCCTTGGATCCCGAAGATGGGTTTAAGCATGATGGTTGAATTTATAAATAGAACAACATCAGTAAAAGTTGAAATGTTCTTTTTTTTGCCTTTTGACAGTGACACATTCCAGAAAGTCCAGGATAACTCTGAGAAGGTGTGGAGGTTCCATAGGTTTTCCCTGGTCTATGAATACTATGAGAGACCCGCCCTCTTTCCGCCATTGATCATACTGAATCACATGTACCGTGCCATCAGGTGGCTGATCATGCGGTATAGCAAGTGCTGCAACAATGGAATACACGCCAGAAACAGCTTCAGTGAGTCTTGATTGTGTCTTGAAGCTTAATGAACACGACTTGTAAAAGGCATTTTCCACCATATTTCTCTTTAACTGCCATTATTCTATGATCCTTTATAAAAAGCCACTTATTTCTTGACAACTAATTCTTAGTATTTTGCTGCATAGGCCTCACTGGTGCTGATCATTATATTACTTGGTCAGGGTGAAATTATCAAATTTTAACCTCTATTCCAAGCCAAGTGAAATGCAACATTAAATATTCAAGTCAATGCATTATAAACAGATGAATTGCACTTAAAGATTAAAAATGCACAATCCTAGTCGAAGTCAAGTTGAGTTGGCCATAAGTTCCAGGTATGCAATCAAGTGTGATGAAATATTTGTTTACATACATATACTGGTACTTATGTGCTGGTTTCTGAGATAGCATTGCTCTAGACTAAATTACCTTTTCATGAGTCGTGTTCAGCTATATATAGATTAGAATTGTCACAGTATTAATGAAATTTTTTTTTATTAGGCAATGGGTTAAAGACTCTTTGAAGTTTTCAATTGTTTTGCATAGTGAAAGGCATTTTAATGTACAGTTTGATTTTGATTTTGAAATAAAATGAATATACATTGAATGGGATTACAAAATTAATAAATGTTTTTCTATATAGATGTATTTAAGAAAGGTCAGATATTCCATTTTTTATTATTTTATTTTTCCTGTGTGATTTCATTATAATTTACCCTTACATCATTCATTTTACATGTACTTATATCCCATTTTAAAATACAAATAGATGTATGTTTATAATTTATTTTTTCATGTAAGTTACTTGTAATATTTTGATGCACTGCAACATTTAGTAAACTGAAAGTAGCTTAATTTTACCTCTGTATCAATACATGTAGTAACTGTACAATACTTCACTTCCCCTAAACAAACCTACTTGGTCAAGTACTTGCTGTTTTTGAGTTGACTGCACTAATATATACATTTTACTACAATTTTTTGGCAAATAAATTACAGTGATTTAATATTTATTTTTCTGTTCATTTCTGAATGATTTTTATTGGATATGAAAATATTTAGAAAGTTACATAAGATACTACTCTGAGTAATATTAATTGATTAAATCCGAAATTTGAAGTGTGTGGCTTCCTTGTTTGATAAAGGAGGCTTAAAACTAACATAATTAAGGTACCTCACCACACCTAGACTTCAACCTTAAATTTAAGACACTACGTCACAAGATGGCTATTTAAATGCTTTGTTAAATTGTTTGTATCGATCAACCAATTTGTTTGAATATCTTCATAGCTCAGTGGATAAAGTATCGGGCTTGTGAACCACAGATAATGAGTTCAAATCTGCCTGGGTATTATGTTCACATTTGCAAAATTAAATTTTGAAGATATTTTTTAAATGTAAAATTGCACATTTTTTCACCTATTTGACTTGTATACTTATCCATCATGCTATCTATCATAATCAAGTATTTTCTGATGATTTGAGAAACTATTTTAAGGTGTAGTGAACCACCTTAAAGATTACTTAAGCAATTGCACATGGCCATGTTTTACTGGTACATATATAGCTGATTAATTGGTGTATATAATTGGTACTCATGCAGTCTTAAAGTACTTTTGAATTAAGCCTCAACTCCTTTTGAAATACTGGGTACCAATTCTGTAGTCTTTGTAACTCTCTATTCCAAATTATTATTTATTGGTGCTTTCATATTTCAAAATTACACCACTGCTTAAGAACATGGTGAAAGAGATGTACTGTAGAACTCTCTAATGTGATATATTTTTTTCAGAACATTGAATATATAGTCATCCCTGGATGTTGTAAAGCCTCCAAGCATAGCATTAGTACATGTACATTAGCATTGATAAGATACCAATGCATTAACTGATATTTTTTTGTACTGTGTTAACTCTCTATTGTGTGAATCTGGGTATTGGAGCATTAACTGTTTCAGAACTGAAGCTGAGTGAGAAGGACCTCAACAGACTGTCTCTGTTTGAGCGTGGGGCGATGGAGGAGTACATGCACTCTGTGTTTTCCCTGGAAAATGACAAGATAGACAAGAAAATACAAACAACATCTGAAAGGTACACTTCTCTTTAACAGGTCTGGACCAATCGCCCAAACGGGATATAATAGCCCGTTTGGGATATAATATCCCAAATGGGAGATAAATTTGAAATGCAAAAAATAGACATGTTTTATTTTGCTCAAAATATGGTAAATCCGCTCCTAATGCATGAAATGTAACAACTTTTTCTGTAAAAGTAATATTGTGGAGATTGATCCCTTAGTATATCCAAAATTTCTTGGGGATCAGTCTTAAAAAATCTAGGCTTATAGAAAAACTTGCTAACCAAAAAGTTGTTGCATTTGATATACATTAATGTGGATTTATATAAAAAATTAACAAATCAAAGATAATAAAAAATTTTGCACTTTAAATATCCCATTTGGGCATGTTTTCTTTTATGGGAGGTTTTCTTTTGTTTGCACATGAATTTTCATAAAGATTAGTTATACACATGTATATTCCTTTTGAAAAAAAACAAGATGTAACTTTAAAAAAAAATTTAATACCAAAATTTTGCTTCAATTGATTTTCGTTGATTTATAGACTGGACAGAGTAATTGAGGAACTGGATAACATTAAAGACAATGTAATGGCCAAGGAGAGATCGTTTGGTATGGAGGCTCCAAATACTGCAAGGTCCACATCTGTATCAAACATTGACACAGAGGTCTATTCATCCAGGTAATTCAAACTGGGTCATTATACCTTAGAGGTTGTAAGCTGGTGTGAAACATCCTCTAGTCTTGGTGAAAGCTTTCTTTGATATCTCAAATAAATAAGAAATTGAAAAAATGTCTTGCTATCAACCTTTTTCCCTCCATATTCTTACTGCTCGGGAAGCTATGAAACTATGAAAATTAATGCTCTCTAAGATTTGCCATTTTTAAAATATACTTTGATACACTGTGTGAATGTTGATTGAAGAGACGTATGTGTGTTCTGTCCACCATCATATTTAAAATATATGAACACCAGAAGATATAGATTTTAATGGGGCCCCAAATTTATATATAGCATTCAATCCTGGACAACATGATAAAATATCGAGCTTTTCTTTAAATACCAGGTAGTCCCCAATAATTGAAGATCAAATGCAAAGTGTTTTTGTCCTGTCTGTCTTTTTGCACAAACTTCATAATATCGCTAGAACTTCTAAAACATACCAGTAGTAGCTAAATAAACTCCTTAAAATTGTCATTCATACATGTGTATATTCAAGTACTGATCAATGATCTGTCAAATATTCTTAGATTAAGACCATGTCACCATCCTTTTATCTGTGATTAATACTTAAGCAACTACCTAATAGGGATCACACAACTTTATTGTTAATACATGTATATTTTAGATTCCTTTTTTGCATCTCCAAAAAGCCTTGTTTGATTTTTGTTTTTGAACAAACATCTTGTTTTCACTAACCCTTGAATTGTCAGTTTCATTTGATTGTCACACAAAGAACATTTTTATAGTATTTTTGTAAACTTTTTGAACAGGAAAGCTCATTCACAATTAGAGGTGGAAGTGGACCAGTTGTCAAACTTTGTGAGGGAAAACATGCTTGCCCTGAATTCATCTGTACTTCGTTTGGAGAAACTGGTTATGGCATCCACAAGACAACAGCAGCAAACTCTGGACATCACTAACATGCAGTCAGAGACCTGATCGTGCAGGCTGTTGTAGGGAGAGTTCTCTGTTTTATCTGTGATATCATCTGTATCAGGGTACTGTCTTTAAGTTTAAAGATAGATTTTAACTCGACTAAACTGGAATTCAGGTAAATTTAATCTTTTCTTTACACACTCTCAGCATCAGTTCGCAGTTACAAGAACATTGCTGTCACAATTTTTCAAGAATTAAACAGGTTATTAAGTTTATTATGAACCAAGGCAAAAGTGTGATTTTCCTTGTAGTGATGACAGATAAATGTGTCTGAACTGTTACTGTAGAACTAGTTTAATAGTACATCCAACATTGTAAAATAATAGTGTATGTGCATTGAACTTGCATGTAGCCTTTAAACATTGATGAGTGTGCCTTACGCATATTTTTTTTTCAACCTTATTATTCCTTTTCTGTCACTTACGTTCCATTTCAGTAATTTGTGATCCTCTTTTAAAAACAAGTTTTGAGAGAGAGAGAGAGGGAGAGAGAGAGAGTAATAAGCAGTATGTGAATATGATAAAATATTATTCATTCACAATTTCTAATTCTAATTTTAATAATGAAAATATTATTCATTCACAATTTCAGCTCACTTAACCAAGGTATCTGAGATATCAATGTTGGAGATACCATAGTTTAACTGTATGTGCAGATCTTATAATGGAAAATATTATTTCTAATACTTTTACACTAATAATTTTATTATTTTTTAAAAGTAGTTTTTAAAACTATTTATTCATGGCAACTTTTCTTATGTTGTTTATCTGTGATACAACTGTACATGATTTTTATTTAGATTCTAGAAGGTTTTGATCTGATTCCTCGCATATCACAAGTCATTTTACTTCTAATTTAATATGGATATCAAATCAAAAAATATGTGAGAATGTTCATTGGTTGTATTTGTTTATTTTTATACATGTTTATTTTTGAAAATTAATATAGCGATACTCATCTACTTTCTTCATGATATTATCAATATTGTTAAACCGAACTACTCAGGGTACATGTACAATGTACTTGTTTGAATTTAGTAAAAGAAAATGTTGAATCAACATTTCACTACAAGTGATCAGATTTTTTTTTAGTGTACATGTATAGTTTGTGAGAATTTTCTCCTTCAAGTATTTAAGTTTCCACTATTTTTCATGTGTTAATAATCAGGTTATATTTTTTTTAAATAGTAGAAAATGTATGGATAAGTTATGCATTTGACTAATTAAAAAAAAAATAGTCACAAGTAAGGAACAGATTGATGGAATGTGTTTTTTGATCATGATCTGATTTTTAATGTTCCACTGAGCACTCCCTCAAAAACAATGTACTAAGACTTTTAGTCCGTCCATTTTACTAGAACATTAATTATGAGATTCTGACATTAGTTGTATTTGTTGATTATTTATACATGTTCTTATAATCTTAGTCTCTTAATAAATATTTAACTTGTCAGTGAATGGCTTTGTTTTTTATGATGTTCATTTGTTGAAAATATTAGGTAGTCACACAGGCACTGGAAGTTATTGTAAATATATTGTATCTGGATGTATACATGCACATACAATATATTTACATACAATATTATAAGAATATGGCAAAATTTAATGTTGCTTAAGTTATTTTCAATGACACATGCATTTTTTTATTGGGTTTTCAGAAGGACAGTAAAAATGTACATGCACTAGAAATGCTGCAAGCAATTACTGCTTTTGAAACTTGTAAACGAGGATTTATTTCTTGTGATTAAATTTAAGCGGGTCCATTAATTGATCCTCTCATCAGGAACAAACGATTTCTAGAATATTTCTAGTCTACATTTTGGAATAGTATAGTCTTCTCGATTACAGTGTACGTACAGAGAAAATATTTTTTAAATAATCCGGTAACACATAATTATGAATGTTATGCATTGTACTCAATTTGCCAAATTTCGTATATCTAACCTGTTACTAAATAAAGGGATTCTATTGAAGATACCGGTATTATGGGTAAGCCAGTGATGAATCTTGTTGCATTAAGTTGAACTTTCTCTAAGAAAGGAACAACCATCCCAGACAACAGCGCTGTATTCAATTAAAGGCCGAATAAAAGTCGTTGACATTTTTTAATAAATTAATTTATCATAGGTACTAGAACACGTGTTATATGTTTTTCTTTTATATAATTAAACCTGTAGCCATTGGCTACTATTTATAGCGTATAACCTGAATAACAGGTATTCAAGTTAAGCACGATTTTCACTCATTCGCGACGAAGGCTTTTTTTTGCCGCGTTTACACTATCCCCACCCATCCACCCACTTATTGTTTCAGTGACATTTAAAAATCAAAGGACTGCGCATAATAACATGTAATTTGTTTTATTTCAGAAGGAAGTTTAAAGAATCTCTATATGTATTTGTACGTGTAAATAAATGCAGCAAATAAGCGCTTCCTTCACTATTAATCATGTGTTTTGTTATTATTGTAAATAATTTATGTTAATTATAACTAAAGTTATAAATCGTAGACGCAATATTTGATTTAATTTAATTCTGTATTCTCAATTATTCACAAACATCTTTATTAATAAAAGAAAGTTTTCATAGATGATGTGCGCCACGTGATTTTGACTGACTGCAGGTGATCAGCGCGTTTGGTGTGGTACATAAACCAAGTACCAGTAAATTTTTAATTCATATCTTTCACAATTTTCAAGAGCAGAAATTTTAATCTCTGTCAACAGTAGTTTCTTTTGATTATAATGCTAAAAGATATGTCGTTTTATCGTCACGGTATCCATCAAAAGACAAAAGTTAATTGCACGATCGTCGCGAGCGCTAGACATGGTATACACTGGACGAGTAAACGAATGTCAATCATTTTCTAACATCCAATCTGGGACCTCAATTCAGTTGATTGACAGGGGCACACTGACCAGGTAAATTTGAATGCGGTGCTTATTTTCTCGGTCTTTAAGTGAAACGAATAAGAACATAAGTACTTCTACCTATGATAAAGGACAGGGGCGTACAATGCGTTGTATATTCCCTACTTGGAGCAATAAAGACGAACGATTTCCAATTTTAGTTAAAATATTATTTATGGCTTGTATGCATTGTTTATAGTATAAATTTCACGGTGTGAGTCAAACATGTCCTTTCATTCTGTAAACACGACAGGTTTAGGGTTTCCAAATTAAGCTGCACAGCATTTAATGTCAAAATCTTGATCCTTTACTGTTCTACATGTAAATTGCAATTTTTAGGTATCAGTGGGTTTTGACTCCATCCTTAAAGTAATTTTATTTAAAGGATAAGCTTTTATTTATTTTTAATAATAAAAATGGAATCTAGACCCATAATGGATCAAAATTCGTGGTTTTCACCAAAAACATTTCACTTTTATCAAATTATTAATACGAATTGTAATTGTCAAACAATCAAAGTTATTCACCATTCCGGTGACATATCAACGTAGCTCAGTGAAATAAGCGGAGTCTTTTAGACTACCCTTATCAAATGGTAGAGTATTTGAATCGAGGCCGACGTTTTATTTTTAATTTCTGTGGTATCAAATAAATCATTTTAAATTGTTTTTAGTTCACCTGAGCTGAAAGCTCAAGTGAGCTTTTCTGATCACTTATTGTCCGGCGTCCGTCTGTCCGTCCGTCTGTCTGTCTGTCCGTAAACTTTTTACATTTTCGACTTCTCCAGAACCACTGAGCAGATTTCAACCAAACTTGTCACAAAACATCCTTAAGTAAAGGAAATTCAAGTTTGTTAAATGAAGATTGGATAGTCTTGAAGATGTACGGCCATCTTTTACATTTGAGAAGAAAAATGTAAACATTTCTTGAACTGGCTTGTTTCTGTCCAAAACTTACTAAAACTGTTGTCAAAGCACATGTTGTTTTGTATGCAATTTATGCATACAAAGGCAGAACTGCACAGCTACAGACTTAAATTTAATATTTTAAAAATATGAAAATATATGAAAGGTGGTCATTAGTGTCCACTCTACAACCATTTGTTGAGAAAAAGATCAACGCTTGCTTATTTAAGTTCTAACTTTGTCTTAAAAGAGGGTACCCTATTCTTAAATGAGTCTCAAAAACCATCAATTTGCACGAGATATTTTTGTCTACATTAAAGTTATATTTTCATTGAAAAATATATGTATATTTTTTATTTAAGTCAATTAATTTTTGGTCCCCTATCATAAAAGCCATTTCTTGGGGATGTGGAGCTTTATGATATTTAGTTATTTAGATCATCGAGATCTTATCTCCAACATGCCCACACCTGGCGGGTGCCCTAGCCAAGATATTGTGTATTCTGGAATGTCTCCTTCTCAACCTGGGGAGTAGCCTATGTCCCAGTCTGTATAAAAAGAGGAGGCAGAAAGACAGCTTCCAGACGACTACTCATTTTATTTAGATATAACAATTTAGTATGACATTTTAACAATAAATATTAATATTAATTACAATGAAATTTATCAGCATTAATATTCATTACAAAAATCTCTGAAAATAAATATTAGTTGAACCCTCTGAATCTATTAACTTTATACTTTTGAGAATGCGCGCAAGTGTTATAATTTATCTTACCTGTATAAAAAGAGGAGGCAGAAAAACAGCTTCCAGATGACTACTGGAGAGTTGTGTTTCCCGCACCCCCATTTTATACGCACGAACACTGTGCTACAACATTCTCCAGTCCAAATAAGTAAATGCGATCAAGTGCATACTAATGATCTGACGCACCGTGGTCAGTGGTTGCATTTTATTGTGATCGGCTTCGGCCGATCACTGTTGTGTCCATATGAGGCATCCGACAAATGCTTCCACGTGCGCACACATTCCGCTTGCATTAGTAGTTCTTATAAAAAGTTTGGTTTAGTATTTATATAACATTTTACTCGGTTTTATTTCAATTCATTTACCTTAAGAGATGCAAACTTACATAAAATACAGTTCGACCTGTTAATTCAAGCATGCACATTTTGTCTCACGCGTAAGGATTCATTCAGTAATGCAGTTGACCTCGATGAACTGACCTCAATCATAAGAAGATGCTCCATGAACTGACCTCGATCTATTGATGTTGCATAATAGTAGATAGGAAGACGGCTTGATTTATAAACAAGGTTACGTTATAATGCGACCTCAATAGCAAGTTATGATGGCATTCAATGTTTTTCAGTCGCATTAAATTATTTTAATACAACTCTTTCTTTGTATACGTGTTAATGCTCTTTGAAATGCCCTACTCAGTATTCTGAAGAAGAAGAAGATACATTAACATTTAATAATTACGTTAGAAATATAAAATTAGACAAGGAGTTTACGAACGGCTTTTCCCAAATTTATTTCAAAATGAAATTTGTTGACGGTTTATAATATTAATGAAATTATGGTGTACAGATTCAAAATATTCTATATTTTGTAAAAATACAGTACTTTTTTTTATTATTTTACATCAAACTGATCATGTTGATTGCTTCTAGCTATCAATATATCATTATTGCCGATCAATCCTTTAAAAGGAATACTTGTTTATATTTCTGACCCGGCGTCGACAGGCGCATCACTGGACCTAATAACACATTTCTCCATGAACATAAATAAACATACGCTATTTATATAACACATGTATTTAAACCAATTTTTATAGAATTTCCGTTATGATACCCCTACCCTACTTCTGAAGAGAATTTAATTCAATTTAAACTTACAGAACTAAATAAAACAATTGGAACTGGTATAGAGATGTCTGTCACATTCAGCCCAGATTGTTTTGAATTGAAATATATTTTTATCGATAAAAATATAACGTCAATGTGCCTCCATAGACACGGGAGTTCTAAGTATAAACTGGAATTTTCTTGTTCTAAAAATAGATCATATGCCGACTGATAGAAATAGGGTACCCTATGTTGAGGCAGATTTTCTACATTAATGAGCAAAATTAAACCTTTTTCTCAACAAATGGTTGTGGAGAGGACACCAATTAACCCCTCTGCTACTTTTTCAGATTTTTAAATCTTCATAATAAGTCTGCAGCTGCGCAGTTCTACAGCTGTTCTAAGTAATTGAAAAAGCATTGTTCTGTTCTGAAATAGATATTTTGCATACAAAACAACATGTAGAACCTCATATTGATTGCTTTTTCATCTTTAGACAACAGTTTTGGCCAGTTTTGTGCAGAAACAAGCCAGTTCAAGAAATGTTTACATTTTCGTTCTCAAATGTACAAGATGGCCGCACATTCCCCTGAAGTAGATGCATTGAAAAGAAGCAAGATACTATCACTTTCATATTGAAATATAATGATAAGGAGAGTTACAAATGTATTGGTGACAAATTATAGTGTTAAAATGTTAAAACTTTTATCGACAGTAAGAAGTAACTTACTCCATAGCCGAGAGGACAAAGTGTCGGCCTTGTGATCCGTACATACCAAGTTCGAATCCCAAAGGGGCCTTTGTTGTTATTTACCGAATTGAATTTTTTAGATATTCATTTTTTATCCCCACACTGCATTTGTTTCGCTTATTTGACATATACATGTATACAGTTTATTTATCATTATCTTTCATAATAAAATAATTTACTGTTAATTTGAGTGACTTCTTCCAGGTGTGTTATTCCACCTTTAAGTTCAACATAGAAATATATAGGAAACATATTTTAAATTTTCTTTTAACCACTACAACGCTATAATTTGTGAGATTACTATGCAGGCATCCTCACATAGAGTAAATTCTAAATTGTTCAAACCGTGACCCCAGGCCAATACTGGGGCCGAAGGAGGATTCAAAGTTCAACATTCAAATATATGGGAAATGTTTTTCAAATCTTCTTTTAAAGAACTACAATGCTATAATTTGTGAGATTTTTGTGCAAGCATCCTGAGGTAGTGTATATTCTTAATTGCAAAAATCACGACCCCCGGACCAATATGGGGGCCCAAAGGTGAGTTCAAATTTCAACATTAAAGCATATAGGGAAAATCTTTTTACAATATTTTAAATAATTCCATTGCAACTATTTGTGAGATTACTGTGCAAGCATCCTAAGACAGTGTAGATTCTAAATTGTACAAATCGTGACCCCTGGACCAATACGGGGCCCCAAGGTGGGTTCAAAGTTCAGCACAGAAGTATATAGGAAAAATGTTTAAAATCTTATTCTCAAGAAAATCAATTATGTTACATTACTATGTAAGCGTCATACATGAACCTTCATATCCTCTTTTCAAGGTCACAGCACAGGTGCATGTTTGTCACAGTGACTTTCTTTCATTTATTATAATCATTTATAGTTCATTTTACAATTTTGCTATTTTTGTTACGCTGAGGCCTTGGATCATAAGATTTCCCAGTTGAAACATCTTAGATCTTTTAAAAGATATGACATCCAAAAGAGTAGGCTTCTTTTTATATATTGTATAATGTTATGTCAAATATTGGAATATACGAGAATTTTTGTGAGTTTAACAATATTTTTAAAGAGTTTCATATTAAAATAATTCGAAGAAGAATGATACAAGAACTGTTGTTCATGTGAGCGATGTGGCCCATGGCCCTGTTGTTATTTTCCCACCTGATAAAATAATTTGTTAAACGATTTATTTCAAAAGATGTGGGTCTAACCAAGACCTTTCATTTGGTATGAAGAAGAAGGAGCTGGTCCCTATTTTTTTAGAGTTAGAGTCTTCGAATGTTTTTGTCAATACTTGTAAAGGACGAAAAATTTCTAATGCATTATGCAAAGTTGTTAGGAAAATCAGTTTAATTTTGATGCCATCCGTAATATTGAAGTAGTTGTTTCTATTATATTTTATAATAGTAAATTTCTGCAGAAACAGTTTTAGCCTGATCGGCTCATTTTCCGTGGGGGTGCGCATATTGAAGAAGTTATTAAAGGGCACTGACCGATACATACAGCGCGTAAAGATGATTCGACATAAAATTCCGAAATGTAATCATTGAAAAGTATATTTTAATTTCATAAAAATGAACCTCTTTGACTTGAATTTATTTGCTTGTTTCAAAACTGCACCCTTCTTTATGATATTTAATTACAGTTCACAAAACGAACCGTACCGTGCAAGAAGCGTGCAATGAATTAATTTATGCAAAACCCGCCGCAAAACGATCAAAAAAGCGTATCGTACCGTGCAATAAGCATGCAACTTCCATATACGGATTAATTGACCATTGTCGTTCGATGAGGACGGATGGAGATTATCACTGACCAAATAAGTTCAATATTTTGCCAGATTTTTTTTAAATACGGGATTAAATAATACATGTATATACTTAAAATTTGTGATGTTATTTTTATTAAAACCGTTACAAAAATTGTTTGATTTATTTCCTCTTCTTAGACCTTTGTAGAAACCTCTAATGATACAATATCCACCAAGGATAGGTTGCTACAGACCTTCATCATTTCTTTGGCTATCGAGAAAGTTTTCATAAATGTTAACACAATGGGTGGTAATACTATAGCAATTATTTTTAAGAAACGTTTTGAACATTGTGTACATACTGAACTTTACATAACATGAAGTGATTCTCAAAGAGAGAGAGAGAGAGAGAGAGAGAGAGAGAGAGAGCTCTTTTGTGTGTGAAAATTATAATACTTATATTTAAGTTTAATCACTGAACTTAATTATTTCGACCATTTATTCGTTTTAACTAGGTTTCTGTAGTCGGTCATTTGAGCGGAATTTTATTTCAGGACTCAACATGCTGTGCCTGTGAATTGTATTCACAACATAAAGATGCTTTACAAATCCATGGACTGACAGTCATCGAGGGACGCACTGGTAGGTCGGGTAGAAAATCAAACTAAAGAAACGTCGGAATAAAGTCGAATCAATACTTTTCTTATCAATTTTAATGGATTAGAAATATTTAATGATTTCAATATTAGCGTAAAAATTGAAAGATGTTCGTTAAAATTATCGACAGGCTTAAATTAAAAGCAAAAAACAATAGCGCTAAATTAAAAAAAAATATTATATATATATATATATATATATATATATATATATATATATATATATATATATATATATATATATGAAATAAAATCAACAGTTCTTTTTAGCAATTATAATAAGTACATTTATGTGTAAAATTGAATACGAATGATGTCAAAATTAAAATTCCCCTCCGCTCCAGGTTTGCGTTTAACACGACCTATCAAAAACGAGGGAACGGATGATAGTTCTAATTTTAATAAAATTGAAATAATACATCATAGAAATAAAGAAAAAAAAGCTTGTCATAGTCACCACGAAGTAAATCGTGCAAAAGTTAAACAAAAGTATATCGGGAAAAAGTCAAAAGCGTTTAGGCCACGCCTACAAATGTACCTCATTCATAAAGAGTGCAAACCGAAGCAGTAGCACGTCTCAATCTCTGTATTCCGTACACTAAAGCAAAAGTGTATTAAAACGTGACATGAAAACTTAATAGGCTGGCAAACGAACACTGGACTGGTTCCAATTAAACGTTTTCTTTTAACTATTATAGAAAGTTGATCGATAAATATAATGTTCATATTAACGGGTTGATTTTAAATAAAAATACATTAAAAATTTTCCTACGTCGGCCGGTGATGTACGATTATGCATTGTTCGCTACCTTCATATCCCGAGTAAACATGCGGTGTAATCTTGTTTAAAAATTTTGAATAGTCCTTTCTGCAAAGTTACTTTTTGTTTCATTTTCCGTAAAAAAAATGTTTACCCTTACCTTTTATTTTTTAAAAATGCGGACCCCCATCGATTTTTAAATTTACTTCCTTTATCGGTTCTCATTTCTTTGGTTTTCTTCCGGAAGCAAGATTTTATTTTAAACCTTCTATAACGTTCGACACTGTTTTTTGTTTCAAAGGAGTTGTAAATATATATCTTGAAAACATGTCTCATAAGACCAAAATATACTGATGCCTTTATTTTCCTTAGATATGTTTCGCACGTCTTGTAACACACTATCCAATGTGGTGTCCATAGAATCGGTTAAAATGACGCTTGGGAAACTTTTCTAAACTCTCTATTGAAGTGAATACGGTTCTAAATCCGACAAAAAAGTCTTTAATTCCCTTTAAACTAATTATACGTTTCCCTTCTTATATTTTACAATGTGATACCATTTATAAGGACCTGTGAAAGACGCAACATGTTTGACGTTGGTCCATATATTTTCCAAGCACCGTCGTTCATCTCTGGTCAATACCATTATGATCAAAGAGGTTAACGAAGTAAGAAGTTTCTTTTTAATCCACTCTCCTTTTTTTATGACTGCGTGAAATTTTAAAAAATTCAATAAAGATAAATTTATTTTAAAAATAGATAATGTAACCAAATTCCATTTTTACACAAAAACATTGACCCGCATACATTGACACTATCTAAACTTAATATAGCTACATAAGTATTGAACACATGATGTGTCTTGAACACAATGATAATCTGTTCTTTAACAATCTAATAGACCATCCAGCCGTTATGATTTCATCGTTAACATTGCAAATAACCCATCTGATTCTGGTGATTTTAAGAATCCTTAACCTCTTTTAGTGGATCTCCAATCTTCTTTTCGACATCAGGTATAATATATTTTTAAATTCCATGTGCTCGAACGTAATAGAGGCTCCTTTTCTGTTTGGGACTATATCATCTTTCCCAGGTGGCATCCACCACTTCCTAATGTTGACTTAGGTAACTTGTTGTCGATAGTAATAATTTACAGGTTTCGTCTGAATTAGTGAATACTGAAATGTAGTGTTTTGGGTTCAAATCCTGTTGGTGTGTTCTTTTTTCTATTTTAACCATTTTGTGTTTAAAGAGACAGTACAACTGAAAACACATGTATGAATAACTTCAGATTTACCCATTGTATCGTTAGGAAATACGAAATAACGTTGACAGTTGAAGTACATAAAAATCCCTTTTACATACCTAATTAATGTAATTATGAGCTTCCGGAAATTTAAGGGTCGTACAAACCGAAATAATCTTATATCGTTTATTTGTACCACGTGGATTTTGATTGACAGTAATTGACACGTGCTGAAAACTACAATATCTTCGCCCGACTACGGTCATCATGGTATACGAGGTAAAAGGGACTCTCTAAATGGAACACATTATCACTTTCTCGATAATTTATTAATGGTTTACCAATTTCAATTCATTTTAAAATTAACAGACATAAATATGTCAAATTATCCCTCAAGGGGCCTCACTTACAAAAATGAATTTAGGTTGTAGCAACTCCTATGATAAACACGCAAAATACATGATTACAAAATAATAACTGGTTATTTTTAAAACTTTGAACAATTATTACCTTATTTTCTTTGCCAATTCAGTCAAGTAAGCAGGCCTACCCGGTCTCTTACTCGCCATGCTGGTTTGTTTATAGTAAATACGCATGCGTAATGGTATAGAAAGTGGAACCCCGTTACACGTGGCGATGTATATATGTATAGGTTATACCTATTTATTAATTTTAATGAAATAATTAGATTTATTTCACGGAGAAATTTGTAATTTTCTGAAAGTTTATACATTTATGAGTAGTACAAAAATACCGAACCCGATCGGAAAATTTTTTCAAGTCGGTTTTTTAATAAGATGCGCCGTACTGTCGCTTTAAATATCTGCTGATATAACTTTTGGTTTACCAATAGATTTATATGCCGTTATTGATTTTATTGCATTAATAGTATATTATGATATACAAAATACACTGTATCTAATAAAACTTAACAAAAATATAAACGCATTCCCATTTTACAAATATACATATAGATATTCAACGATTTACCCATCATTGCTCTTTTCAGAATGCTTGTAAGTGTTTTTAATAGTAAGAATATACATGTACTTCAACTTTCTAGGTAAAAATACCTTGCAATATTTAAGTAATCATTTTTTTCGAGCATGCACATTTCTAAGTTATAGACATTTAAATCCCAATTGATTTGTGATGATCACTACTGCAGATTTTCAAACTTGAGCTCCAACTATTCATATCAAGCGTTCGACGTGGCATTATTTCATGTTTTAAAAGACATTCGCTAGTTTCCCAGCTTTCGGCAAAATCGTAAGCGTTTCGGGTCATTTCTTTTTGTCAAACTAACAACTCTCATTCAAAGTCCACATCGTTTGGTCTAAATTTGTTTAAATGATCTTTTTTAAAGCACCCCATTATATTATTTTCCATTTGTACTATACTCTTTGCCAATCGATAATGGTCTGTTTTTTTTTTTTCAAAATTATTTTAAAAAAATAATGATCTATTCTTCGCATGCTAACTATTTCACATATCAGCACATACATAATGATACAGTTATTACAAGGTTCCTTTGTATGGACCCGTTACTATAAATATTAATGACTTCAATACGTAGCTCATTTCTATAAATAGCAATGACAAGATCCCTCTATACAGGCCCGGACACTATAAATATCGATGACAAAAAACCTCTTTAAAACAAAAATTAAAAAAAACCCTCCCCTCTATATAGGTATACGTCCAGCACACCGATTATATCATACAAATGTCACTTACCAATATGGACAGCAAGGAGGCAAACATAGAGAGCGCATCTGCTTACAGTGGGGGTAAGTTAATTAGTGTCAAATCATCTAACCTCCACACCGAACGTTCCATGGTTATTTCATTCCGTTAATTTAGATGTGGTGTCATTAATATTTTGGGACACGAGTTGAATCTGAAATACATAAAACGGTGTATTAAATCAGACCTTTTAACTTACCAAGTCAATGAGAGTTATTAATTTAATTCAGTTCAGTTCTTTATTACGTTACATAATTTAAAATCATTTAAAATGATGAATGATTTTAAGTACAATATTAATTTGAATGTCCCAATGAAGGGAGATCGAAATAGTCGGTTTATCTGATTTTTAGGAGTTGATTTTAATCAAGTTTCCTTTGCAGTAACTCTGGCAAAACGGAAGCAAAACAGTGTTTGAACCTAAGCACAAACGGGTTTTGCTTAAACGTGGAACGGAAAACGGAACGGAAAGCGGAACGGAACGGAAAACGGAAAATCTTATCTAATGTTGTTTACTTAAAAGATTTGTTAATCATGCTAAAAACGATATTCTTTATGTAATTTTTAATTTTTGTTTGAAAGATAAGCAATATGAGATTATTTTTTTTAAGAATAATTATTTCCTCAAAATTAACAGTACATGCATTGACCACTACATTATGTCCCAAAATATCCTCGAATCACATTTTTCTGAGAAACTCGATATTTATATATACCTCAGTGTTCAATCGATGTTTTTTCAGCCGCATGAAAAATTCTCATGATTTCTTTTTTACAACGTTCTCTCTAGCTCATCAGGTTTCAATACACGGCTAAAAATAAAGTCTACGGGTTTTGCATTTCAACAGACCCGGATGATAACGTTGAAAAATTGTACGAGGTCTTTTGAGTGACTTCCGAATTGAGAAAAGATGTCAACATTTCCCATTATAATCTCCATAAGAAATTTGTTTTCCATCCTGTGAATTTTTCCGATTAAAAACTGATAATGTGTCAATAAACTTTTCATGGATATTTTCCGTTACATCTATTTCAATTGCATCTTTTACAGGTATGTGTATTTTTTTTAATCGTCAAAACGCAATTTAAAATCGGAAAATCAAACCAGACAACGTCTAGAGCTCTCTATTCGGATTATATGTATATAGCTGCAGGAATGAACAAATGCCAAGTAAGGCAAACATAAACAAAATTGCATTGCTAAAATACTAGTTTCACTAAGTACCGGGTATTTTAAAACAGTAGAAGATGTAGACAACAAACGCCAATATTAGAGGAAAAATAAAACATAACATGAAATCCACAACGTTATTGGTCTAAAACATAACATGAAATCCACAACGTTATTGGTCCAATAAAATGGATCTAATTTTTGGTAAAATGATATTTACAATAGCGAGACATGTTTGCAAATAGATGATGCAGCAAAACCTCGTAAAGATGATCATGAATGTCGTCAGTCGTACAAGTTTTTTTTAATCTCAATGATACTGCATCGTCTATATGATTTAAGATTGTATAGAACACCGAAAATTCAATGTTGATGTAAGTATATACATCATATTTGAAATATAAAAATACTCATAAAACACATGAAACGCTTTCACTAACAGCGTTACGCTGTTTTGCCAGCAATATCATATAAGAAAAATAGAACCATTTTAACAAGACCTAGGACTTTCGGTAGGATGTAACTACCGGTATCTTTTTCTTGGGTCAAAACAAGTTAAAAATGTCGCTGGTTTCAAATGAAATATACACAGATTGCGTAGTCTTGGCTCAAAAGACAGACAAATCTTGTTGATTTCAAAGAGCCTTGGCTAAGTGTCCAACGATCAAATAGACAGGTCTACGTCACAATACTGTTTGACACAACTACCCAAAGTCCAAGCTCTTGTTAAAATGGTTCTAAGTAAAAAGTTATAGCTAATTTACCCTTTTAATATTTCACAATTCGTATACATTTGATTTTTTCCGTTTCTTACTCAACTAAAGCCAATTGAATGCGATGCCATATTTGATAGACATTCATAAGAATATCAATAAGACAGCCACATGTTAATAATCATTCATTAGATATGAATAAATGATACAAAGTTAATCGTTTCTGGCCAGTCTGTACACTTTTAAAGCGATAAATGTGATACGATATTTTCCGTTTTCCGTTCCGTTCCGCTTTCCGTTCCGTTTTCCGTTCCGCGTTTTAGCAACACCCAGCACAAACCATGAATGGAAAACTATCACCGCTGACAAGACACAGTACTTGAAAATAATTCATAAATACGATGTAATGTATTCAGAAGCATTGTTTGCCAGAAAACTTATTGACGAATACCTTGAAAATAGTCAGATTTTAAATTGAACGAACAATTCAGATATTATTTGTAGTCGTGTTAATTCCTTTGCCAACGTTCAATAAGACTGCTTCACTCTCATTGATTACAAAAGCGCCACCTTAACATTAGTAGCGTTTGGCATCAAGGGCAGACTATCCAATCTCAAGAACGATAGAACAAGAACTGTCGTAGACTTTATTATTATTTGTTTGTTAAAAAATTGCTTGGATACAATTGTCCAGAAAAATTGGATTACTAATTCGAAATGCGTCGTAGAGTTTAATGACGTTTTATTCTATTTTTAAACATTACACATTGCAAAATTTCAATTTTTAAGAGCGAAATATCTCGATCATCATCTTAAGGAAGGAGTCTTGTCTGGTTAAAAAAATTAAAATATCATGATTTTGATCTTTCTTAGAACAGTACATATTAGCATAGAAACAGAAAATAAAGTTTGAAACCTAATAACGGCTATATTTTTGACTGAATAATGGCGTAGGAAAATATAATAAAGTTGTGCTTTTCAAAATACTGCTGATAATGAATTCAATTAATATTTCTCAAACAATAACACTCATGTATGATTTTTCAGCATTCAATCTCTAAAAAATATTCTTGTAAAAAATCAGTCAAATCCGGATTTTCTCTCCTATACAATGGTCAATATATTTTCTTTTCAGTCAAATAATATATAAATATAAAGTCGTCATAATATATTAAAATCAGAATAATTTCAATATTTGAAGTATTGATAATTATTTAAAATATCTTCAAAAGGATGACTGCACTTAGCGCCGGGTTTTGGACCCTTTTCGGTCGCTTCTGTTGCGCTTATTTCTTAACCTAATATCACTTTTGTAAAATGTTTTTAAAGAGTCTAGTCAATTTCCAACATTATTTAAGATTTTAGACTGTGATACAATAAGCTCATTCTATGTTATTCTCCTTAAAACTTTCAAAAAAAGGAGAATTTTCGCTTATCTGCCCTTGATGGAACATAAGATTGATATTAATATGCATGAGAGGTGGAGCAGACATTATCAGAATTATCAGAATCAAAATTAGACTAGAGTGAATAACAATGTCATGTATAAAAATTTATGTGATCACCCTTTCACCATAACCCTATCTATTCTATATGATACGAGTATTCTATTTACTATGGTTTCAACGATTAGATCACGCCCGTGCAAGTACAGAATGCTTTAAATCAATGCTTGACAACTTAACGTGTTCGAAAACATTGTCCTATTTAGCACATAACATGCTACCTTATACGTCACGTGAAAGAATTTTTTATTCATATATAATATTCAACATGAATCAACCCTTGGTTACAACAAGAAAAGTGAAAGTAAGAAGAAGCAGTTTTTTCTCATTTTAACCATGAGCGCATGTTTGTCTATTTATCTCCTTTTGACATAAATTTGATAATGCAAATATACAACTACTGTTAAACGGAGAACAATAAACAAACATGTGCTGACTATGTATGAAGTAAGTATAAAAGTAGGCGTTATTATTATCGTATGGAGATTAAAGAAATCATGATGACTCCTGCATATGAAAACAAATTCGTACTTGGTAACAACTTACTTTTATTTAACGCAATTACGTAAAGTTGCAGTTTAGATGTTGACAATTTTTGCAATCATGATGGAAAGAAATATTCTTCTTTTAAAAGTTTAATTTCTCGCAAATATGGCATGTCCTTAAGTGCAGTCAGAAAGTTTGAGAAAAATGCGGGCTAATCCATATCAATTTAATTTAAATATTTATTGCAATTAAAAGTACATGTATAAACCGATATCCATTGTTTAGTTTTATCATTTCACTGTATAATAGAAACCTAATGACTTATAATTTATGTCAGGGCCACATTATTACCTACATCTTTTCCTATTCTCCGTTAAGTTAAGGACAATGAGCTTGTCTTGACCCAATCTGATTAAAATAAGATCTTTTCACACCGAACGTTCAGTGATCATTTCATTTCGTGCATTTAGTGTCAATAATATCATTGGACACGAGTTGAATCTGGAAATAAATAAAACGGTGTGTTAAATAAGACCTTTTCACTTACGAAGGCAATGAGGGTAATTAATATAATTCAGTTCAGTTCTTAATTACACGGAAAAATCGTTCAGTTTGTTTAGTTTGATGATTGATTTTAAGTGCAATATTAATTTGAATGTCCAAATGAACGGAAGTAGAAATCGTCTGTGCATCTGATTTTTAGGAGTTGATTTTAATTAACTCTCTTCTGCCGTTACTCTGGCAAAACGGAAGCAAAACAGTGTTTGGACCCAAGCACAAATCATGAATGGAAAACTATCACCACTGACAAGACATAAAATTTGAAATTATTATCGATAAATTCGATGTAATGTATTCAGAAGCATTGTTTTTCAAGAAAACTTATTGACGAATACCTTGAAATTAGTCAGATTTTAAATGGAACGAACAATTCAGATATTATTTGTAGTCGTGTTAATTCCTTCGCCAGCGTTCAATAAGACTGCTTCGCTCTCATAGATGGTCTTTGTTGCAAATTTAAGGATTTCATCTGGACATTCAAATCCATAGAATATCACTAAAAAGTTCTATAATTTTTAAGGTGCACATATTTCTTTAATGGAAGTAGTTTTTTTCTACATATGGTTATGAAATTATGCCTAAACTTTAAGATACCTTAAAAGAATATGTTTAATGAAATTTCACAAAAATTAAACAAAATAACATGTGTGGAACAAAGATTAATTAATATGTGTCAAAGTAAGAATATTGAAATGCAAATGCCCGCGGGATTTCGAATTTTTGAGGATATAAAAAATCAATGCGAAAAAACATGAAAGAGCTTCATCTTGGACCTTTGACCCCTAGGTATGACCTTTTGGCATTGTTCATTAAGACAAATACGGACTGCATTTTACCAAATAACGACAACAACAAAATTTATAATTGCTAGTTATTCATAAAATACGATTGCTTTGAACTTAACTCAACTGAAACAAACATACTAGATAAAGATTGAAATTGTTTGAAAAAATGGTTTTGTAAAATTTTGAACGTTGAAGACCATTCTTCGGTACTTAAAATACAGTCCCTATATTTAAAGAATTGACGGTTACATTAAAAACACATTGTTAAATCGTACTTTTAACGATGACACACAGACATTCTAAAAGTCGGCCTCTAAATTCCATTGTATTGGTCGTTTCTTTTTTTTCCCCCTATATGCATAACTGTCGACAAAGTTGATAATTCTCCATTAAATTAAGTGATTTATAATGAAAATGATCTAAAATGTTATGGTAAATTTAACAAGATATTTATTTGATTATTTACAGGGTTGTTTTGTACTATCTGAAATAGACATCAATATTATCGAGAATTATGTAAAAAAGAAAGTTATAAATATTAACAACTGAGCCCCATTGAATTAACGGACATGTCACTAAAAGTTGAAAAAACGAGACACGATTTCTCGATTCATTTTATTTATCCAAAAGTCACAAAAACACTTATTCATTCCTGCTTAATCTAGATTTCTGCAAGTATGAAAAAAACCACTCGTCCAATAATCAAATCAAATCATGTGTTAATGGTAATTTCACATGAGCAAATACTTGAGACTAAAACGTCTGCAAAAATTCAGCTAGCAGCAGATTTGCTAGTACAAGACTTCGAGAGGACGGTGTAACGACGAAAAGTGACCCCCATAGAATATTGACCCGGGGATCAAATTTCTACGAAGAAATCTGACCAAGGGTCAGTATTTTATGACAAGTCGGGTCATTCTCCTACAGTAGAAAACTATTCCAGACCTGTAGATCTACGACCTCCTATACGTTGAAAACTGACCCCATAGAATTTTGACCTTGCTTATAAACTACATAGAAATCATAGAAATTAAAGGTGAGATGTGTAGCATTCATGTTTAGCGAGAGGGAAGGGTGGCAGCGAAAGCATATAAGATATGGATGACCTCCCGTTTTACCCTGTTACATATATAGCATCAGTTTGAACACAGCGATGTCTGTGTTTAACTTAAAACTTAAAGTACTCGTCAGCTTGCCTTTTGGTGCCCCTTCGCTAAGCCATTTTAGGGTTGTGTCTACCCCTTAAGGTACTTGCATGATGATGCGCTCGCTTGCGCTCCCTTTTTGCATAAAGACGGTAATGATGCGACAGCTCGCGTCTGCTCGTTCTGCTGAATAGGCCCCGCTATTATAGATGATTTCATAGAGAAACCTAAATAATGACGTATGTATGTACATGCATTGCATAATTTAAGAAGAAAAACACAGAAGACAGAAGTGAAATTTCGACGAATGATGCGGATTTTTTAAATTAATATCTGTTCCAATTAGCTTTAGTGAATGTCTGACAACCAAACGAAACATCAGTTCGGTTCAGTTTATTTTCACTCAACACCATACAATGGTACACGAGGTACATGACGAAAACAACATATTTACATATATACAGTATAGTTGTAAAGGTCTGGAAAGTAAATGGGGTGAAGAAACAGTTTGATTAATTTTTTAAATAAAAAACACAATTTTCTTTATGTAATATAGTTACTTGAAGATATGATTTCATAAAACTTTTTAGTGTTAGGATAAGAACAGTAATATGTATCTAAAAACTGACTTCGTAATTTACTTAATGCCTTGCATTCTAAAATAACATGAAACATCGTTACACCCACATACTTATGTTACAGGTATACATGTACCTTCAGTTTTTGTGAATGAGGACTTTTGGTCTCAAATTTGGCTTGGTCTCCACAAAAGTTTATGGCCTCAATTTTATTTTCATATTTCCTTTACATATTTGATGATCTTATTGATTTTAAGTTCAATACACATGAAACATCACACTAGATGGCTTTATGAGTCTTATAGTGATAGTTCTATTGAACATGATATGAGTGATGATTGATTCTAATAGATTTTGATGAAGTCTGCGTTTAGATTAAATTAATTTTAGAATGTGATGCTGCCATAGTATTACCATGTATTTTTTTCAATGTACTATATAGTACTAAACTCAAACTGCTGTCAGGACCAGAAAATACCTATATCAAACACTTGTTTGAGAAAAAAAATAATTGCAGAGAACAATTTGATTAATCCAACCAACACGAAAGGTCGCAAAATGGTTTGCTTTATTCAAATTCTGATATCAAAGTTCCCCCATACAAGAAAAATTGTTTACTATAAATATACAAACAACACATGCAAAAAACTTTACTCTAATCAAAAGGTAATGATTAACAGCATCGCTGAATCATGTTATTGGAGGATGCAGTGTTGCAGTGATTCACAAATGACATTATAATAGACTATGTACATGTAATATTTTACATACAAAAATATTGTTTATACCATTAAACGTTATACATATATTAGACCGAATGCTTTTTACCTGACAGATGCATTTTGCCTCAACCTTTAGAATTTATCTGATCTGTAACGAACCGTCAAATATTCTACAAGGTCATTTTTCTACAACCCACACGGAGAAAAATGGCCCTTAGATCATAATTTCTATGATGTGGTCCAAGTATTCTACAACCAAGTGGGTCATTTTTCTACGTAGAAAAATGACCCCCGGTCAATATTCTACGGGTGTCACTTTTCGTCGTTACAACGGCCTTATGCTCGGATTTACTGGCTTGTTTGGATTTGCCGTGCTGTTGTTAAGTTTCGGACTCTGTAAGAACAGGCGTGAGATTGTCCTTCACCTTTACTGATGTATACGGTGTGCTTTCTTGATTTTGCGGTTTCGTTTTGCAAGGCTGCACTGGTAAGATTGTCTTTTTGGTCACCTTGTTTAACACTTATAGAAAGACTGGACTTTGCTCCTTTTTTCGGGTATTCTTTCAGGCGGTCTCGCACGTTGACACCAAATCGTCTCTCCTTCATTTCTTTCACGACATTCTTTGATAAGACGCTGTCTGTGTCAGTGATGTCGTAAAAAGATAATGCATTATACACTGCTACCTGCAAAACACAAACTGAAAACATCAATGTTGAAGGAGCTCACTCATATATACAAATCTCATTATTTACAATCAAACAAAACTTGTAAGAAAGTATGAATATGTTCATTAGTATAATAATTCACTTAAATTTTCAAACACTTAAATTCAAGTATAATACTTTAACGATGAATAAATACATATGGACGTCGTTGTGTCTATTATTTTGAGACGCGGATGTTGTAGCTTGTGTCGGATGTAAGACTTCCCCAAAATGTCACTGGACTGTAATTTATCTTCCGTTTCAACTTTCTCCTTGGGATCTTTCTCTCGGGATGACAGATTTATACAAGCCCTGCTCTGTAACAACCGTTAATGATACATTTAATAATAATTTTTTTTCCTTTCCCCAAGGAAAAAACCCAAACAAAACCACTATATTTATTGAACACAAATTATTCCAAATAAACACTTTAAAAATGCAAGTAAAAATATTTATTGTGTACTACGTCATAAACTTCAGATAGTGGAGGTAATACATGTAACTTCGCTTCGCGTTTCGTTTGATATGATGATTGAGACCTTGCGACTCCACATGATCATAGACGCAAGGACTTTATTTCGCGATTAACTTCCGATAAACTATTTCGCGACAACTAATATTCGCAACCAAGCCTTAACCAGACCCGTGTTGTTATACATGTAACAACCACACGAAAAGGAATGGTTCGTAGAGCAAAATACATGTATTCGCGACTACGAGGCTCTCATGACCTCGCGAAAATTTCTTGCACTTGAATAAATGTTGGTTTACAATATATGCATCACCGGAAATATAAATATTTCGCTTTTTAAGCGGTTATCATAATTATACGCTGAACGCATTATGCCATTTAATGAAAACAATAACGCAATTGAATGCTTAGTCACAGTTCAACCTTTAATTGAACAAAATATTGAGCGCACTGAAAGCTGGACCAGTAAAAAGTGTGTTTATCACTTTTTTTAACAAAATTTCAAAATTCCCCCTTTAATGTAATATAGTTATTTTATAGACCTTAACTAAATTTACCGAATGTTAATCCACACTTGGAAAACAAAACGACATATTTAATGAAAAGAATAAACAGGATCAGTAGTATGAATAATAAAGTGTTTTGAGAGAATAATATTTGTTCATCGTGTCATTAAATGATATCGTTCTAAAAAAATACAAGTGATTTTAAAATGAAAATATGCTTGCCAGATAATACCTGCATAATTATACAACAGAAAAACTCGGTTATAGCAAAGTATCAGGGACCAGTGGATTCACATCGTTATAATCGTATAACGAATTCGTAATGAGTCTAGTGAATTTGCTATACACGTGTATATATTCTTCAAGATGACTATCATTTGTGGTTACTGAGGTTTCAAGTAAAATATTTACTTTAGAAACCTTTAAAGGGCATGATCACGATTTTGGTCAAAATTTATTTTTCCGATTATAATGTTTACAATGCTTCAATAAGGCATTTTTTTAAAAGGCAGCGAAAATTTTAGCGTCATTCGTTGAGTTATAATCAAGTTACAGAGCTTACAATTCTTTGCTATGTAAACAAAGCTTTTGTATAAATTTTGAATGTTGAAGTGAAGATGCCAGTTTTAGGCCTTAAATGAATATGTTAAACGTTAGAAACTGTTTATTTATGCTTACGTCTACGACTGACTCTCAAATTTCATTTGATCATAAGAAATGCATTCCTAAAGCATTGTAAATAATAAAAACAAAAAAATAAAATTTCACCAAAATCGTGACCATGTCCCTTTAAACACACAAATGGTAATGACCCGCAAAGGTGTACTATTTTATGGAATACTTGTTGCAAAGATCATTAATTCTAAAGCCAGTGTGAACGCCAAAGAAAATGTATTCATCTGTTATAATTAAACATTTATTCAAAATAAATTTGTTGAAGTAAACTATACCCAATAATATATGTCCATTGCATGTACAGTGTATATCCATGCATGATCACCATTACATGCAAACAATGATGAAAATTTAGTTCACTTTTGTTTTGCGATTTCGAACGCCGATCAAAAACCGATTCATCATTGCGGTGTGTGTGTTGATGATTTGATTGCACATTCTTAATATTTTTGTTTTATATAATGTAGTTATTGCACGAAACTGAATTACCGTTTGATTTGTCTATCATGGTGTTCATACGTATAATGTTTAATATGCATGACAGAAATCCGAATGAAATCTTAAAGAGGAATCAATTTTTTTAACTGTTGACGACATGTGTACAGAACTACATGTATTCTTACGAAATTTCCAAATATTCCCTACGTCGCACACATGAATATATGTACATATATATGACAATTTATGATCGTCATATACAATGCCTATCGTCATCCATCAATTTCATTCATACATCGCACAATTATATTGTAATTTTTTAACTTACCAGGTGAAAACACGACAGAACTCTCAACAGACTCAAATTTTTATATAAAACAAATTGTTTTACGAAAAACAAATAGTAAAATGGACATTCCACACTTCACAAAAAGCCGCCTAGTTACCCCCCCCCCCCAAACAAAATACCTTACTCTTTGTTTGAATCAAATCTTTATCCAGTTGTAATATTGTAAATTTTCAATTTTAACCCACCTATAGTAATTTCAAAATTTACAATATGAAACAAAAATATATGGTTATTTTAATGATATAGAAATTCATAATAAGTCCGTGTAAAATAACGGATAGAACGACACCACTCCCTCCATCAAACCGCCTGTGGCTGAAAACCTAAAACATAAATCTCGAACAACAGAAACACTTACATTGGCCTTATTGCCTGAGTGAATGTAGAGCCCTCCCCCCTTTCCCGAAAAAACATGAAAATAAATTAAAAAAAAAAAAATAAACAATGACTAAACGATAACATTTACTACTTCTTCATACACGATCCATAAAATTAGTTCTTTAGTTTATAGATAATAGAATATTTATAAGCCCGTGAGTTATATGACGAGGAAAGCCCTGTTTGTAGCACCTTTCATTCTGCTTCCTTTAAGCAGATGGTCTCCTATAGGCAATCCCGCAGTTGTTTCGAAAAATCTACATTTTCAAGGTTTTTATGCGCTGGTTTAATTGTGAATAAAGACAATCATGTAAAAGTGTGTATGCATTCGCTTCTGTTCTGTTGCAGAAAGCCACGCTGAAATAGTTACAATCGATGCGCTACGCCGTTGATCAAAAGGCTGCAATATTTACGGTTTTGACCGTCTTAAATTATTAATTAAACGGTAAATTGAAAATTTTCAAATTTTAAAAAGCATTATTTTTGCAAAGTTTATTCTTTTAATTTTGCAAGAAAATTGCAAAGAAAGTTATGGGAAAATTGTCATTTCATGGTATTTGCGCAAAATGAGCTGTAGCGTCTCTTTTCTATAAATATTTTATCTCCAATTTTTTTGGAAACTCTTAAAAATATATTTGATCACTCTTTACAATCGAATCATACATTCTGTTAAAGAAAATGAGCGACAACTTTGTTTGCGAGATTGAGATCATATTACCTAATACAATATGGGTTTTCAAGCAGGGACGAGAGTGAAACTAGTTCGCTGTTCGAGAGTTTGTATTGATTATTTTAACATAATAGTTAGTACATATTGTGAATCATTGATCATAATCGTAACTATTATCGATCAAACATTTTCCTGTTTTGTAAAATATTTGTTTTTTGCACCAACAATCGAATACGTAATAGTCTCAAAGTTGTTTCAATCCTGTAGTATTTGGCATAACAAAGTCTTCATACTCAAAACCTTCTTTACCTTAACATTTGAAAAAAAATCATATATCTTTATAAGTTTCAAAAATGATGCCCCCGTCTAACAGTTCTTTCAGTACTATGATCTTATACTAGGATGAACACAGTATGGATACACAACTAATTCATTTATTACTATTCTTTTTTTGCTCAAGATATAAATCTTATTGCTTTATTTACAACTTTTATTTTTTAAATTTTGTATCTTTAAGGGGTTGCAGCACTTTATGATATAAAGTTTGTATCATTAGCGGTTGAGGGTGTTGATATTTGCTTGTTTCATTAAGCGTTAAGGCTGCTGTGCATTTGTGACGCTTAATGATACAATTCTATCATTAAGCGGCGATTTATCATTAACAGTTGGACATGTCAACTGTTAATGCAAGAATTTATAGTATTAAGCGTTGCAATTGCAACGCTTAATGCTATTTATATCATTAAGCGGCGTTGTATCATTAACGGTTGTTACACTGCTCTCTTAGTCTTTGGATTGCGAGCCTTCCTCTGGGAAAAATTCCGTTGTTTAAAACACGAAATGTCCTAGCGGAGGCAACACGTCATAGGTAGTATGGAAGGAAGAAGCCGTTCAGGGTTTGTTTCTTCAAGGTCTTGTTTAGTGGTTTCCATGTTTCTCCAAACGTTCCTATGTACTCTACACTTAGAGTCCATACTCTGATAGCACAATCTGAGCTGCCCGTTATATGATGACAGAGCTGTGATCTACATACTAAGAACTGTTAAACACTGTTAAAGGTTTTCGTGTTCGTGTTTGCCTTAGACAACAAACAAAAACTGGTGCACGTGGTCTCTGATAAAAGTCCTACATGTAATATCGTACAGTGCTCAAAATGATGAATTTTTTTCTTATATCGATTTCAATTCTACTTAATTGACAGGTATGTGTAATTTTTGTTTAAGTTCGTCAAAACGTGGCGGAAACAATAACCTAGGACATACTATAGATAGGTGAATTTTTTGGGAACCCAATTTTGTTAAGTTATTGCGAGTCAAGTCAGTATTTTTCTAGAGAACAGTGTAATAAATATGGATGCATTTTATATGGGTTCCATATATAATTATTTTTGGTAAATGTTGTCTTTTTAGTTTTACCACATAGAAGTATACATCAAACTCAAAATGATTCAATGGGGAGTCCTCGGAGTACATGGAATGAGGAAAATGAGTCACAGAGAAACCTAAGAGATTCTGATGAGGAATTCTATTGTGATATTAGTGATCCATATTTGGTGAGAAGCGAGAACCTAAAATTATTGAGGCCTATACCTACAATCGAAGACATTTCCCATACCGAAAAACTTTTTTCGTCCGATGATCTAGGATACGGATATCTAAAATGTCGTTCGTCCCATACTGTAAGATACGGAATTCGAAACTCAAAAGGGAAAAAGCTTAAAAAACATGAAGAAAAGTCTCAAGACGGCAGCAGCAGATTTACAGGCAGTGATCCACTTTCAAGATTTTTTAAAAGGCATTCACATTATGGAAGGAGGTAAGAGGTGAACGATAGCTGACCTTGATCAAAATATTTAAACTTTTAAGGAAACTACTATTTATAAACAGTTTTTTCCATTGATAAGTAGGTGAACGTTGCAATTGTGCTTTTATGACGTTATGATACAGACCCTGAAACGTACTACACCTCTAAAACGAACCGTACCGTTCCGTGCAAGAAACGAACCGTACCGTTCACAGAACGAAACGTACCGTACACAAAGCGAAATGTACCGTTCACAAAACGAACCGTACCGTTCACAAAGCGAGCCGTACTGTTCACAAAACGAACCGTACCGTGCAAAAAGAGTGCAATATAATTTATGCAAGACCCGCCCCAAAACGGTCAAAAAAGCGTACCGTACCGTGCAATAAGCGTGCAACTTCCATATACGGCTTATTGACAAATGTCTTATTGACAAATGTCTTTCGATGAATACGGACGGAGATTATCGCTGACCAGATAAGTTCAATATTTTGCTAGATTTTAGTTAAACGGGATAAAATAACACATACTAAAATTTAACGCTGTTATTTTTATTAAAAGCGTTACAAAAATGTTTTTTATCTAATTTCCTTTCTTAAACCTTAATATTTTCTTTGCATAGCGCCATAAACTATCAATACATGTACATGTTTGTGTCATAAATAGCACATTGAATCATAACGTGTTATATCAGTATGCTTTCTTGGCTTTCTTGTGTATATTAATTTAAGTCTCGATCATTTCCTGTGCATAATGAATAACAAACCCAGGGTATAAAAAGACATGCACTCAGGAGTTTTCACACCTGTTGAAGACAAAAGAAAAACTACAAAATTGCGTACGTCTCCGTCTAACCGTACAGCACGCCCATTTTTGATCTTACGGAGGAGATTTTCTATATCTCACAGAAGAGGCGAGAGAGAGAGAGAGAGAGAGAGAGAGAGAGAGAGAGAGAGAGAGAGAGAGAGAGAGAGAGTTTATGTGTTAATTATATTACTTAAATTAAAGTGTTATTACCGAACCATTGTTTCGCTTTAAGTTTTTATAGTTCGTCGTTTGAGCGGGATTTTATTTCAGGACTCCACGTGCTTCGCCTGTCAATCAGTTAAGGTATAACAGTACAGATCACGCCATGCGCCGCGTGCTACTTGGCTCCTCCTACATGGCTAGAAGAAAATTATCAATTAAAAACGTTTTAGTTTTAAGTTTTCTTAAATCCTAATTTTAAAGAGTGATCCTATTTGAAATTATTCGACAATCATTCCCTTCCGACTTCATGATTATAAGTATAACTCATGTACTGGCGATCAGAGTCTCCTTCCATCGCTGTCGTATTTTTTTGTTACTAGATGAATTCTTAAGATATTTTTCACTTTTAACATTCAGTTGTTGGTATTTTTCCGTGTCCTGTTTAAACACAAGTATATGAGTAAAAAGGTAAATGAAATAAAAACAGGTTAGCCAGCACTTGTAAAAGGTCAGCTAAATCGCATGCATACAGTGAAGAGC
This sequence comes from Magallana ariakensis, assembly GCA_020458035.1. Taxonomy (NCBI): domain Eukaryota; kingdom Metazoa; phylum Mollusca; class Bivalvia; order Ostreida; family Ostreidae; genus Magallana; species Magallana ariakensis. The sequence goes on from CM035817.1 coordinate 39,022,096, forward strand.
GGACACTTGTCCAATAAATTGAGAAATATCACCATTAAAAGCTATTGACTTATTGTGTGTATCCAGTTGTGTACATAATAATTTATCGTAAGAAAGATGATAAATGTACGTGTGTAGTTTAACCGAATAACAAAAACTAATAGTCATATTTTGACTATACACGCGGTTATAATATTTTTTCAGGTAAGAGAAGCGATGGCGGGTTACATGTAGGTGTGATCTGTGTATACGAACAAATGCAGAAAATAATAGAATCAAAATCTAAATGAATAAAAATCCGTGTCGAAAAACTTAAAAACAGTTTATTTTAAGATTTCTAAACTGAAATTCATTTTAATCTTATCATTAATTGCGCGTATTTTTACATTGTCTATTCACCAGGGGAATTTGATCGGCAACAGTATGCAATAAAGAATTATCATAATAATTATGAATGCAAAAATAGAAATCTGCTTGTAAATATAACAACTAGCCGAAAATCAAGACAGCGAGAAAGGAAACTAAAGAAATATCGGAAAAAGTCGGGGCAATTTTTTAAAGCAATTTTAATTGGATTTGAAATATTTAATGACTTCAATACAAGTACATGTTTGTATAGAAATAATAATCTTAAGATGCTTGTTAGAATTATCGCCAGATCGCTGAATTAATTTAAGTAATTGCGTTTATCTAAAATTAAATACGAATAGTAACAGACTTATTAAAATTAAAACTACCCTCCACTTCCCGGTTTTCAGTGAGTACAAGTTTCACGCAATGTATAAAAAACGGGAGAGCGGATTGAAGTTCTGATTTCTGATTTTGAGATTAAATACATTTGTAATATATCATATAAATAAAGAAAAAATGCTTGTCATAATTACCACCTTGCTGAAGTCAATCGGGCAAACACTAAACAAAATTATATCGGGAAAAATCAAAGCGTTCAGGCCACGCCTACCTCATTTAAAAAGCGTGCAAACCGTTCACAAAGCGTGCAGCTATTTTTGGCAAAGCGTACCGTGCAAGAAGCGAACCTTACCGTTCACAAAACGAACCGTACTGTTCACAAAGCGAACCGTACCGTTCACAAAACGAACCGTACCGTTCACAAAGCGAACCGTACCGTTCAAAAAGCGTACCGAACCGAACCGTGCAACTGGTGTAGTAGCACGTTTCAGGGTTGTAAATTCAAGCTTTGTAGGAGTACGTTATAAGAATTAACAAAAGAAACTAAAAAGTGTACGTCTTGGAAAGTTTACACTCATAACAATCTACACTGTACATTTGTAATACTTCAAAAGTATATCAAAATTTGGTACATTTTATACTGAAAATATTTTGAGATGTTCCCCCAATATAAATCAGATGATGACATTAAGTATGTTTACATATAAGGTAAAAAAAATTACATTGCTAATCACATATTACAATTTAAGGTAAATCTATATTGTAGTGCTTTATAAATTTGCTTCTAAGTGCGGAAAATGACAATTTCCTATATATCCCTATCGTAAATGTACCTGTATTTTGATGAATGACTCCTAACAAGAACCAGATGGTAGTTTTATTTTTTAACTTCCCAAATATAATAGAGTTGGTGTATGTTACATATGGTTAAAAAATAAAGAGTTTTGCTATTGTAGTCTTAGGAAAAGGCAAACAGCGTCCGCAACTGTAAGATACGGAATTCGAGAGGCAAAAGGCAAAAAGCACAATAAAGATGAAGACAATTGTACAGACAGCAGTATTTTTACAGTCAGTAATCCACTTTCAAGGTCTTCGAAAAGTCATTCAAATGAAGATAGGAGGTAAGAGATGAATGATAGCTGCCCTTGATCAAAATATTTAGACTTTTTAAGGGCAGTATTATTTCTTAAACGATTTTTCCATTGTTAAGTAGGTGAGCGTTGCAATTGTGCTTTCATGGGGTTATGATAAAATAAGGCTTTGTAGAAGTACATTATAAAAACTAATACATGTATTAAAGAAAGCTAAGTAGTCTACGTCTTGAAAATTTAACACACAGAACAAAGCTATCCTCCGGGATTTTGTTCTTATGTTTTGAATGATTTCATTGTACCCATCTTCATTTGTAATACTCCAAATATATATCAAAATTTGGTACATTTTTACACTGAAAATATTTGAGATGTTCAAATAGCATTAAATGATTTAACCCTAAAAAGAACCAGATTGTTTTCCAACTTCGAAGATATACTAGAGTTGGTGTATATCAAAAATGGTTAAAAAATAAAGACTTTTGCCATTGTAGTTTTTACGCAGAAAAACGCGCAAAACCCATAATATAAAAATCGTCATCAACTGTAAGACACGGAATTCGAGCAAGTTATGACATGATTGAAAGTTTTCACGAGCAGGACCCATTTTATGATGATGGAAAGACCAAAAAATTAAAAGACAAAAAGCACAATAAAGATGAAGACAAGTGTAAAGACAGTAGTATCTTTACAGTCAGTAATCCACTTTCAAGGTCTTTGAAAAGTCAGGATGTGAGCGTTGCAATTGTGCTTTCATGACGTTATGATTAAATGAAGCTTTGTAGGAGTACGTTTTAAAATAACAAAGAAAAAAAGACAGAAAACTAAAACGTGTACTTCCTGAAAATTTTACTCACAGAACAATTCTATCCTCGGGAATTTTGTTCCTAATTTTTGAATGTTTCTATTGTAACAATCTACATTAGTAATACCCCAAATATGTATCAAAATTTGGTACATTTTGACACTGAAAATATTTTGTGATTTTCCACCATTATAAACCATAAAATGTAGTATTTTTACATATAAGGTAGAAAATGATATTAATAATCACATATTACAATTTGAGGTTAATCTCTATTGTAGTGTTGTTTAAATCTGCTTCGAAGTGAGGAAAATGACAATTTTCTATATATTCCTATAGTTAATGTACCTGTATTTTGAGATTGCCCCTAAAAATAACCAGATAGTTTTTTTCTAACTTCGCAAATATACTAGAGTTGGTGTATATTACATATGGTTAAAAAATAAAGAGCTTTGCTATTGTATTCTTAGTATGATGGAAAAAGCGTCTGCAACTGTAAGATACGGAGTTCGAGAGACTAAAAGCGAAAAGCACAATAAAGATGAAGAGAAAGATCAAGACAGCAGTAGATTTGCAGTCAGTCGTCCACTTTCAAGGTCTTCAAAAAGTCATTTAAATGAAGATTGGAGGTAAGAGATGAATGTTAGCTGCCCTTGATCAAATATTTAGACTTTTTAAGGTAAGTATTATTTCTTGAACGATTTTCTCGTTGTTAAGTAAGTGTGTGTTGCAATTATGCTTTCATGACGTTATGATTAAATGAAGCTTTGAAGGAGTACGTTTTAAAATATCAAAAAAAAAAAAAAAAAAAAATATAAAAAAATAGAGAAAACTAAAATGGGTACTTCCTGAATATTTTACTCACAGAACAATTCTATCCTCGGGAATTTTGTTCCTAATTTTTGAATATTTCCATTGTTCCAATTTACATTAGTAATATCCCAAATGTATATCAAAATCTGGTACTTTTGACACTGAAAATACTTTGTGATTTCCACCATTATAAACCATAAATGTAGTATTTTTACACATAAGGTAGAAAATGATATTAATAATCACATATTACAATTTGAGGTAAATCTCTATTGTAGTGTTGTTTAAATCTGCTTCGAAGTGAGGAAAATGACAATTTTCTATATATTCCTATAGTTAATGTACCTGTATTTTGAGATTGCCCCTAAAAATAACCAGATAGTTTTTTTCTAACTTCGCAAATATACTAGAGTTGGTGTATATTACATATTGTTAAAAAATAAAGAGCATTGCTATTGTATTCTTATTGTAAGGGAAGGAGCGTCTGCAACTGTAAGATACGGAGTTCGAGAGACTAAAGGCGAAAAGCACAATAAAGATGAAGAGAAAGATCATTTAGACTTTTTAAGGTAAGTATTATTTCTTGAACGATTTTCTCGTTGTTAAGTAAGTGTGTGTTGCAATTATGCTTTCATGACGTTATGATTAAATGAAGCTTTGTAGGAGTACGTTTTAAAATAACAAAGAAAAAAAGACAGAAAACTAAAACGTGTACTTCCTGAAAATTTTACTCACAGAACAATTCTATCCTCGGGAATTTTGTTCCTAATTTTTGAATGTTTCCATTGTAACAATCTACATTAGTAATACCCCAAATATGTATCAAAATTTGGTACATTTTGACACTGAAAATATTTTGTGATTTTCCACCATTATAAACCATAAAATGTAGTATTTTTACATATAAGGTAGAAAATGATATTAATAATCACATATTACAATTTGAGGTTAATCTCTATTGTAGTGTTGTTTAAATCTGCTTCGAAGTGAGGAAAATGACAATTTTCTATATATTCCTATAGTTAATGTACCTGTATTTTGAGATTGCCCCTAAAAATAACCAGATAGTTTTTTTCTAACTTCGCAAATATACTAGAGTTGGTGTATATTACATATTGTTAAAAAATAAAGAGCATTGCTATTGTATTCTTATTGTAAGGCTAGGAGCGTCTGCAACTGTAAGATACGGAGTTCGAGAGACTAAAGGCGAAAAGCACAATAAAGATGAAGAGAAAAATCAAGACAGCAGTAGATTTGCAGTCAGTCGACCAGTTTCAAGGTCTTCAAAAAGTCATTTAAACGAAGAAAGGAAGAGGTGAGAGATGAATGTTAGCTGCCCTTGATCAAATATTTAGACTTTTTAAGGACAATATTATATCTTGAACGATTTTCTCGTTGTTAAGTAAGTGAGTGTTGCAATTGTGCTTTCATGACGTTATGATTAAATGAAGCTTTGTAGGAGTAAGTTATAAAATAACAAACAAAAAAAGACAGAAAACTAAAAAGTGTACTTCCTTAAAAATTTTACTCACAGAACAATTCTATCCTCAGGAATTTTGTTCCTAATTTTTGAATGTTTACATTGTACCAATCTATATTAGTAATACCCCAAATATATATCAAAATTTGGTACATTTTGACACTGAAAATATTTTGTGATTTTCCACCATTATTAACCATAAAATGTAGTATTTTTACATATAAGGTAGAAAATGATATTAATAATCACATATTACAACTTGAGGTAAATCTCTATTGTAGTGTTGTTTAAATCTGCTTCGAAGTGAGGAAAATGACAATTTTCTATATATTCCTATAGTTAATGTACCTGTATTTTGAGATCGCCCTAAAAAGAACCAGATAGTTTTTTTCTAACTTCGCAAATATACTAGAGTTGGTGTATATTACATATGGTTAAAAAATAAAGAGCTTTGCTATTGTATTCTTAGTATGATGGAAAAAGCGTCTGCAACTGTAAGATACGGAGTTCGAGAGACTAAAAGCGAAAAGCATAATAAAGATGAAGAGAAAGATCAAGACAGCAGAAGATTTGCAGTTGCAGTCAGTCGTCCACTTTCTAGGTCTTCAAAAAGTCATTTAAATAAAGATAGGAGGTAAGAGATGAATGTTAGCTGCCCTTAAACAAATATTTAGACTTTTTAAGGTAAGTATTATTTCTTGAACGATTTTCTCGTTGTTAAGTAAGTGAGTGTTGCAATTGTGCTTTCATGACGTTATGATTAAATGAAGCTTTGAAGGAGTACGTTTTAAAATATCAAAAAAAAAAAAAAAAAGAAAAATATAAAAAAATAGAGAAAACTAAAATGGGTACTTCCTGAATATTTTACTCACAGAACAATTGTATCCTCGGGAATTTTGTTCCTAATTTTTGAATATTTCCATTGTTCCAATTTACATTAGTAATATCCCAAATGTATATCAAAATCTGGTACATTTTGACACTGAAAATATTTTGTGATTTTCCACCATTATAAACCATAAATGTAGTATTTTTACATATAAGGTAGAAAATGATATTAATAATCACATATTACAATTTGAGGTAAATCTCTATTGTAGTGTTGTTTAAATCTGCTTCGAAGTGAGGAAAATAACAATTTTCTATATATTCCTATAGTTAATGTACCTGTATTTTGAGATTGCCCCTAAAAAGAACCAAATAGTTTTTTTTTAAACTTCGCAAATATACTAGAGTTGGTGTATATTACATATGGTTAAAAAATAAAGAGCATTGCTACTGTATTCTTATTGTAAGGGAAGGAGCGTCTGCAACTGTAAGATACGGAGTTCGAGAGACTAAAGGCGAAAAGCACAATAAAGATGAAGAAAAAAATCAAGACAGCAGTAGATTTGCAGTCAGTCGACCAGTTTCAAGGTCTTCAAAAAGTCATTTAAATGAAGAAAGGAAGAGGTAAGAGATGAATGTTAGCTGCCCTTGATCAAATATTTAGACTTTTTAAGGACAATATTATATCTTGAACGATTTTCTCGTTGTTAAGTAAGTGAGTGTTGCAATTGTGCTTTCATGACGTTATGATTAAATGAAGCTTTGTAGGAGTAAGTTATAAAATAACAAACAAAAAAAGACAGAAAACTAAAAAGTGTACTTCCTGAAAATTTTACTCACAGAACAATTCTATCCTCAGGAATTTTGTTCCTAATTTTTGAATGTTTACATTGTACCAATCTATATTAGTAATACCCCAAATATATATCAAAATTTGGTACATTTTGACACTGAAAATATTTTGTGATTTTCCACCATTATTAACCATAAAATGTAGTATTTTTACATATAAGGTAGACAATGATATTAATAATCACATATTACAATTTGAGGTAAATTGTAGTAATTTTTAAATATGCTTCGAAGTGAGGAAAATGACAATTTTCTATATATTCCTATAGTTAATGTACCTGTATTTTAATATTTCCCTTAAAAAGAACTAAATAGTTTTTTTAAACTTCGCAAATATACTAGAGTTGGTGTATATTACATATGGTTAAAAAATAAAGAGCATTGTTATTGTATTCTTAGTATAAGGGACGGCGCGTCTGCAACTGTAAGATACGGAGTTCGAGAGACTAAAAGCGAAAAGCACAATAAAGATGAAGAAAAAGAGAAAGAGAGCAGTAGATTCTCAGTCAGTCGTCCACTTTCAAGGTTTTCAGAAAGTCGTTTAAATGAAGATAGGAGGTAAGAGATGAATATTAGCTGCCCTTGATCAAATATTTAGACCTTTTTAAGGACAATATTATTTCTTAAACGATTTTGCCGTTGTTATGTAGGTGAGCGTTGCTATTGTGCTTTCATGATGTTATGATTAAATGAAGCTTTGTAGAACTACATTATAAGAAAAAACATAAAAAGAAAACTTAAAAGTGTATGTCTTGGAAATTTTACTCACAGAACAATGCTATCCTCAGAAATTTTGTTCCTAATTTTAAAATGATTCCATTGAACCAATCTACATTTGTAATACTTCAAATATATATCAAAGTTTGGTACATATTTACACTGAAAATAGTTTGAGATGTTTCCCCATTATAAAAATTAGATGATAAAATGTAGTATTTTTATATATAAGGTAGAAAATGATATGACACATATTACAATCTGAGGTAAATCTCTATTGTATTATTTTTTAAAACTGCTTCGAAGTGCTGAAAATGGCATAATCATATATATCCCTATAGTAGATCTTGCTGTATTTTGAAATCGCCCCTACAAATACCAAATGGTAGATATTTTTAACTTTGCAAATATACTAGAATTGGTGTATATTACATTTGATTTAAATATTAGGAGTTTTGCTGTTGTAGTTTTTACGCAGTAAAATCCCCAGAACGCCTAAGATGTAAATCGTCATCAACTGTAAGACACGGAAATCGATCAAGTTATGACATGATCGAAAGTTTACACGAGCAGGACCCATTTCATGGTAATGGGAAGACCAAAAAATCAAAAGACAAAAAACACAAGAGACATGAAGATAAGTCTCGAGATGGCAGCAGCAGTTTTACAGGCAGTGATCCACTTTCAATGTCTTCATAAAAGCATTTAAACGAAGAAGGAGGTAAGAGGTGAATGGTGGCTGCCCTTGATAAAAATATTTAGAATTTTTAAGGACAATATTATTATTTAAACGATAATTTCCGTTGTTTAATAGGTGAGCGTTGCAATTGTGATTTTGTGATGTTATGATAAAATGAAGCTTTGTAGGAGTACGTTGTAAGACATAACATAAAAGAAAACTAAATAGTGTACGTCTTGGAAATCTTACTAACAGAACAATGCTCTCCTAAGGGATTTTTGTCCTTATTTTTGAATGATTCCATTGTACCGATCTGGATTTGTAATACTTCATATATATATATATATATATATATATATATATATATATATATATATATATATATCGAAATGTGGTACATTTTTAAACTTAAAACATTTCGAAATGTTTCCCCAATGAAACATTATTGACCAGATATATCCCTTTAGTAAATTTACGTGTATTTTTGAGAAAGCCCTTAAAAAAGAATCAGAAGATAGATTTTCTTAACACTTCGCAGATATACTAAAGTTAGTGTATATTACATATGGTTTAAAATTAAAATATTTGGTATTTTAGTGTTTACGCAAGAAAAGGATCATCCGCAACTGTAAGACACGGAATTTGAGCAAGTTATGACATGATTGGCATGATTGAAAATTTACACGAGCAGGATCCATTTCATGGTGATGGATAGAGCTGTCACCAAAATACGTGAAAGACTCTGAATTAAAACTTTAAGATTGATAGATTATAAAACATTTGATTTTTTTACAATATATTTTCTAGTTTTCTTTTTACAGTCATTCAAACTTTTGTTTTTATTTCCTTTGTTCTACTTGTTCACTATGAAGTTTACGTGTTTATTATAACGTCATTTATCACATGTTTAGGTTAATATTTGGTGGATATCACTCATGTAATGAATTAATAAATCATAATGTTTTAGTTGTTTTTTTTTTGCTTACAACTTATTAAGAAAATATCAGCAATTTAGGAGACAACAACAACAATAAAAGTATGCACACAGTTATACATGTATAATGTTAGGTTACAGAAAATAAGAACAAGAGAAGAAAAGAAAAAAAATATAGGAAGGAAAATTTTATTTAAAATCACTTATCTACTATAATAGAGTATAATAAAACTAATGAAAAAGTCATTAAATTTTAGATGTATAAGAAACAACTACTATTAAAATTGTTTTTTTCCAATCGTTGTTGGGAATAAATTTCTTTATAAATGTTACTTTGCAATCACTATTGAAACACATTTGGAAAGAAAGTATATCATTTGTTCAATTTATGTTCAAATGCAGGAAACACTTTATTTAACGAACAATTCCAAAAAACAATTTAGGTATTATTGACTAGCACATTATATGGTAATATCTTAGACTATGAATAAATGTATTAATGTTTGCATTTTGACTGCTGTGCAGAAATAAATAACCAATTCTCGCAAATTTACATACATTTTAAAATTGTTTTCATATTTTTTCTTTACCTTTCTCTTTCTATAGCTATATTATGTTTTATGAAAATTGTTAATTATTAGTTCAAGGGTGAACACCTTGTAAGTTGTCAGAACTTTTATTCAAGCCCCCTAGCTGTATATTGAATATACAATAAACTCCGTCTTCCGTCTATTATTCTGTTTGTGTGTAACACTTTCGATAATCACAACAGAAACAAATTATTCACTAGTGGATGGTAATGTATTTCATTACGACTACTATTGAAATAAATAATTTTAATAGTAGTTAGTGATGAGGTTTACTACGACCGCTTTTGAAATAAATTATTTCAAAAGTGATTAAGGATGCATTTCATTAAAACAACTATTGAAATTAAGTATTTCGATAGTGGTTGGGATGCTTGTCGTTTTTTGTCTATTATTCTGACTGTGTGTAACACTTTCTGTTCCGGATGACAGGTGATATGGGAAACATGACGATATACCGGTGAATCAAAGTACATCATAATTAAGAAGGAATTCGTTTTCTTGTTAGACACACTCAAACTTATATTTAGAAAGTTCCCTACCACCTATCATCCAAAAAAGAAATATTATGGGGTTCGTTTTGTTTCAAGGAAAACAAGTTGTTGTTTATGAATTTATTGGACGTCTATCAAAATGGTAAAATGCATCAGCACAGGATCAACTAAACTGTTTAAAAATAGTTGAAACCTTATTCAGGCTAAGAAGTCTTAAATTAATCGTCGCAGCCTTATTCAGGCTAATTGACCATGCCTTATTTAGGACCTCAATGTTTCTTATTCAAGAAACATTAGCTATTATTCAGAGCCGAGCAAAGCAATGAATCTCTCAAAATCAAAATAATCGGCATTCATATGATAACAAAAATCACGACAAACATAAAGAAACATCTATCCAATTTCACAATTCACACAATTAAAGAACGATAATTACAAAATTACATTTACATTGGTAATAAAAGTATCTTTCATATTGTTCATAAAAGGAAAAGTCCATAACAGAAAGTTGTTACACACAGACGGAATAATAGACAAAAACATGCCATGCATCTCAACCACTATTGAAAAACTTTGTTTTGAAAGTGGTTGTAATGAAACGCATCCTTAACCACTATTGAAATGATTTATTTCAATAGAGGTTGTAATGAAACGCATCCCCAACCACTATTGAAATAATTTATTTTGATAGTGGTTGTTGTATTTCGATAGTGGTTACAAAGTAATTAAAATAATCAAATTCATCCTAAACCACTATTTAAATAATTTTTTTCAAAAGTAATATGTATAATAACATTTATTTATAAATAATATTGTACAATTATTTGGAAATTAAAATACATTCAACTCAACATTCAGGTATACCGACGACGTATTATCAATTAACAATTGTTATTTTCATACTTACGTTGACTCGATATATCCTAGTGAAATTAAAACATAAATACCACATAGTCTGCGTGATCTTTTTTTTTATATTTGGATATTTTATTGAAAGTGGACATTGATGGTAACCTAACAACAACCCTTTATGATAAACGCGATGACTTCAATTTTTCTATAGTCAACTTTCCTTACTAATGTAGCAATATACCTTCATCACTTGCATGTGGTGTTTTTGTCTCTCAGTTAATTCGATACGCAAGGGCATGCTCTTCGTATGAACAGTTTCTAAGGCGAGGCAAGCTACTGACAAACAGGAAGATAAAACAGGACTATCGACAGTCTCGTTTGAAGTCATATTTTTCGTAAGTTCTATGGTTGATACAACGACCTTGTCAGCAAATATAATCGTCCACTGGGTCGCATGCTGACTGACGTTTTTCATACTAATTGTTAGACCATGAATAATTACCTAATTGTCTACGGACTTTTCCGTTTTTTTCCCCAATTACGATAAAGAGCACACGGCGGGTGTGACCGGTCAGCAGAGGATGCTCACTCCTCCATGACACCTGATCCAACCTCTATCTTTTTGGAGGTATGTGTTACTCTGCTTTAAATTCGTATTTCGTTTTTTGAATTTTTAAGATGGTTGACAGTTTGTTATTGTCATTTTTATCAATTCCTATATGGAAATAATTTATCATAAAAGTTATATGTGTAATAAAATTTATTCAGAGCTACTATTAAAAAATATTGTTGAAATTTAATAGTGGCTGCACAGTGATTCTAATAATGAAATACATCGATAACCACTATTAAGATAATCTATTTTAATAATGATAATCATAATGAAATGCATTATAGATGATTTTAATGGTGTTTGTATTTCAATAGTTGTTGCAAATTATATCTTATAATTAAATTCATAACCAACCACTTTTGAAATAATTTATTTCAATTATGGTCGTAATGAAATACATTCCCAACATATTGAAATAATTTGTTTCTGTTGTGATTAACGAAAGTGTTACATACGCCAAACAGAATAATAGACGGAAGACGGTCAGACGGATGGTCAAACCCAATTTAATATACCACACTCTGATTAAGAGTAAACGACAATATTTATTTCTAAGTAGTTCTGTTTAATTGGTTTGAACATATTTTATTGTAATTTAATTTAATTATACAGGAACTTTGAATAACAGTTCTGGCAACTTACAAGGTAATCATCCTTGTACTAATAATTAACAGTTTTTATAAAACATGATATTAGATAAGATAAATAAAATAAAATATTCTTTTATTCCTCCAAATTAATGGGGAGTATTATGAAATCAAATTACAAACTTGTGTACAGTTAATAACAAACGAGGATCGGAACATATTTATATATTTATATAATAATGGACAGTCATATAACATGTAAATTGGCCAGATATATATTACGACAGTTAACAACAAAATACCCTTTGTTTGTATATGCAACAGTTAACATGCACAGCAGTGAAAATCCTAACATTAGTATATTAATTTCATAGTCTCGGTTATTACCGTAAAATATGCAAGTTTATAACACCTAAATTGTGTATTTGAAATAATATTGTTCGTTAGGTTAAAGGGACATGGTCACGATTTTGATCAAATTCTATTTTTCTGTTTTTATTTTTTACAATGTTTAAGAAATGCATTTGTAATGACCAAATGAAATTTGAGAGTTAGTCGTAGAGTTATAAGCAAGATACAGTGCTCACAATTCTTTGTCATGTAAACAAGGCTCGTGTCCAGTTTTTGTTTACATTGATTCAATATACCAGTAAAAATGTTTTTCAAGCTCATTTGTCTATCTTCTTATTCATTTTAAGCATAGATAAGAGTTCCTAACGTTTAACACATTCATATTAGGTGTTAAACTGGAATTTTCACCCCAGCATATAAAATGTAAATAAAAGCTTTGTTTACAAAGCAAAGAATTGTAAGCTCTGTAACTCGCTTTTGTCTCAACGAATGTCACTAAAATTTTAGTTGGCTTTCAAAAATTCCTTAATAAAGCATTGTAAACATTAAAATCGGAAAAATAATTTTTGATCAAAATCATGACCATGCCCCTTTAAGTGTTTCTTGCATTTGCAAATAGTTTGCAAAAATTATATATAACTTCTTTCTTTCCATATGTGTTTCAATAGTGATTACAAAGTAATATTTATATTAAAAAAAATCATTCCCAACTACTATTGAAAAAATAATTTTAATAGTAGTTGTATTTCAATAGTGGTTGTAAAATGATTCACAAGATATATCTTAGTAATTTTAGTGTAATATCATGTATATCATGTTTTCAAATGTTTATATCAACAATAGTGTCGAATATGTGCGTGTTGGATGCCAAGTTACTTGAGATGTGTGTACAAATATGTCAAGAACAAGGTGTTTTTGAAGGTATCTCACTCCTCACGTTTTGATTTCATTGCGCAGATGATAATTATATTTTAAATTAATATGATTTTATTTATTTAAGCATAACAAAAAGATTATTATTTCATTATTACACAACATTAATAAAGAAAATCCATTTGAATTCAAGAAATAAATAAGTTTTCAGGGGAACTATTTTTTAGTGAGGAAGATTTTTAGACGAAAATGACAGAAACAAGCAATTTTATGAATTTTCAATATACTTTTCTTTTTATTATGCTTTATTCATTATTCACATTTTTAACATCTGATAGGTTAGTAACATATTCTATAGGTCCTGTTTGACATGTACAAAATTAAATCTTCAGAGAGTGATAGACTTTTAGCAAAAAATCAACCAAATATAAAGAAAATGTCTGAATTTTTTGAAGCCAAATTTTGCGAGTATTTTACCTTTGAAGCCATATATCTAAAATTTGACATCACTGACCCCCATGTTTTATTATGTCAAAATGATAATGAATACATATCTAGGCAAACTGGATTAATCTTATAAAATTCTTGATATTCAAAAAGTTTTTATTTCAAATCAAATTGTAACTATTATAGAAATTGTCTATTTTAAGTGCAAAAAGGTCACAAAATATTAACGTAGCTTCGGAATTCCTCTATTCAGTGTGACCATTGTTTATAATTAAAAACATTATTTGAATTAAAATTAATTTAATAAATTGAATTAAAAATACTGAAAACAAATCCTAATCAGGCTGATATTGCATTTTAGGTGCAAAAAGGTCAAATTTAATTGGCCATAACTCTGAGGGTTGAACACTGACCCCCAACTATCTTTGTATTTTTTTTAAGTATGTTTGGTCTACAGATTTAAATGATATACTTCTCAAGAAATTATTGATACAGGAACATTCAGGAGTGGGATACCTTAAAAAACAAAAGTACTAGTAGCTAACGTAAACACATTATATATTAAAGATATATTGCAAATATCATATCATATTGCAACTCATATCGAAGACAGTAACGTAAGACACGAGAAATCGAGAAGGACGAACTTTTACGCTGCCATTTTTTGATAATAAATTTTCTTGATGCTGTTTTTCTTAACAAATGTTTTTTTATGTTTTTATAATTTTTTGGTCTCTTCTATAGTATAGTTTCAACTTAAATCACCGGAAGGATTCAAACAAATCAAGTTGTTTGATCGTTTAACTGTTTTTCTATGACAATTTTAGTAAAATTGATAAACAATAAAGTACAGTTGTCTAATGTTCAAGAAATACTTACTTTTATTTTCACTGAGCATTTCCGTTTATCCGTTTCCTGTCAAGAGACAAAAAACATTGACTCCACGAGATCTCAAAAACGGTGACGACTTGAACAACCAAACTTTGTGGGATGATAGCCCTAAGTATGATTGTGTGTTTACATTATTTGTTTGATTCGTCGTAATTTCCGGTCGTCACCGGAAGCACTTTAAAAAAAATTTCCTCTTATTTTATTTATTTTACATGGAATGAATATATCAGTATAAGATCTTATATATGTTAACTATACAATGTTAAATAAGCAAACATATTCTACTTCCGGTGAGATATATCAAATATCTTTGGTAGCTATCCTTTTTACAAATTTGATACTCGCGAGATTTTAGTCACTGTAAGTGATTGAGACACGAAACTTTTATGAATAATAGACATTTGATTAAAGATGTGTTTAACGGGTTTTATATTGTCAACCATCACCTCCGGTTCTGACCGGAAGAGTTCAAACAATTCATGTCTTTAACAAGTTTAACAGACTTTCTTGGGAGTTTCATCTAGCCTGATAAACAGTAATGTACACTAGGCAAATGTACAAGAAATACCAGCGTTTATTTTCATTAATCAATTCCGTTCGTCCATTTCCGGTCCCGAGACAAAAAAAACTGGTTTCAACGAGATCTCAGATTTGGCAGAGAGTATCGATATTTCATCGTATCATATAAAACAAATCGGACGGAAGACCTACTCGTTACTTCTAACGAGATCTAGTTATTATTCCCCCCCCCAAATTTTGTGCACGCGATTTCTCGAAAACTATTCGACCGATTTCTATCATTTTTTCACAAAGGATTGTAAATGACCTGAATTTATTTTGTTTTGAAAGTTTTTGCCGTCGCCACTTCCAGTTCCGATTTACGGCCGATTTTGTAATTTTATACGACAAATTTTATGCACGCATAAACTCAGAGACTATCAAAGATATAATTATGAAATTTTCAGGATATGTAGACCATAGTTTGAAGTTGTGCCTATTGTTTTTGTTTTACGCCAGTGGCGCCATTTTTAGGAGCTCGCCTAGGCCCGAAAATTGGGCACAAATTTTGGAAAAAAAATTCCCCTTTTTTTTCCTTTTTTTCAAAATTCATTTCCTGTCGTCCGTTGCCTGTCCCGCGACAAAAATCTAGTGACATCGAGATCTCAAAGACAATAAAAACTTGAGCATCCAGACTTTGTAGGATATTAGTTGTACATGTGTTTAAACTATTTTGTTTTGTTCATCATAACTTCCGGTCGTCACCGGAAGCACTTCAAAAATTATTTTTTACGCATTTGATTTATTTCACATAGAATTGAAATATAAGTATTAATCCTTACATATGTCATCTATCTGATATTAGATAAACAAAAAAATCTACTTCTGGTGAGATATCGCAAATATCTCAGATAGCCTTTTAAAACAAATGTTTTACCCACGCGATCTCAGAAAGTGCAAGTGATCAAGACACGAAACTTACATGGATGATAGACATTTGATTGATAACGCGTTTAACAGCTTTCATTTTGTCAACCGTCACTTCCGGTCATCACTGGAATGGTTCAAACAAATAAAGTTGTTTGAAATTTTAACTGTTTTTCTCTGACAATTTTAGTAAAATTGATAAACAATAAAGTACAGATGTCTAATGTTAAAGAAATGCTAACTTTTGTTTTCACTGAGCATTTCCGTTTGTCTGTTTCCGTGTCAAGATACAAAAATACATTGACTCCACAAGATCTCAAAAACGGTGACGAGCTGAACAACCAAACTTTGTGGGATGATAGCCCTTAGTATGTATCTATGTTAACATTATTTTGTTTGATTCGTCGTAACTTCCGGTCGTCACCGGAAGCACTTGAACAATTATTTTTTAATATTTTGTTTTTATTTTACATGGATTGAATATATCAGTATAAAATCTTATATATGTTATCTATACAATGTTAAATAAGCAAACATATTCTACTTCCGGTGAGATACCGGGTATATCAAATATCTTAGGTACATTTCCTATTTACAAATGTGATACCCGCGAAATTTTAGTCACTGTAAGTGATTGAGACACGAAACTTTTATGAATGATAGACAATTAAATGAAGATGTGTTTAACGGGTTTTATTTAGTCAACCGTCACTTCCGGTTCTCATCGGATGGATTCAAACAATTCATGTTTTTAACAAGTTTAACAGACTTTCTTGAGTGTTTCATCTAGCCTGATAAACAGTGATGTACACTAGGCTAATGTACAAGAAATACCAGCTTTTATTTTCATTAATCACTTCCGTTCGTCAGTTTCCGGTTCCGAGACAAAAATCCTAGTTTCAAGAGTTATGTCCAAGACACGATGTAGTATCGATATCGATGATATCGACAATATTGTATCGATATCGATTCACTAATTTCAATATTATAGAACTTAAATACATATCTGTACTAAGCATTTCATACATTGTGTCGATATCTCTTCAAAATCTTTTCACCATCCTTAAACACCATAATAACGCAACTTCATTTTGCATATTTTCATGCTAAGACATCTCCCATTTGAGTATCCGTACTTTACGTCAAAAACGACGATATCGTATCGATATCGATTTTTCTTTATACACAACTGAAGCTGTCCATATTTCGGCATTGCATGCCATCTTCATACCCGCATGATACACACACACACACACACACACACACACACACCATTTTTTTTTTGTTTAA
Source organism: Magallana ariakensis (assembly GCA_020458035.1). Taxonomy (NCBI): domain Eukaryota; kingdom Metazoa; phylum Mollusca; class Bivalvia; order Ostreida; family Ostreidae; genus Magallana; species Magallana ariakensis. The sequence goes on from CM035817.1 coordinate 39,039,374, forward strand.
ATGTTTCCAAGAATCGGAAATTCTTTTACAAGAATACAGTGAAAAAAGTTTTCATGTAAACCATAATAAAAATGTAAAACTTATCAAAACTTTCCCGAATATGATCTTGCACATGTTCTAGTGCCGTACGGTAATTGCTTGTACAAATTATATTACACATGTACCATCTATTTAGCAGATAAATTATCCCCACTAAGTCCAATCATTTAGACCTTTATTCAACAGGACAATTGATAGACTATCAAATAGTTTTAAAATCATTAAAACTTCAAAGAGATGAAAAAATTCCTTATTATAATAGCTTTTCGGAATTCGTCTGAATAGTTGACCTTTTCTATTAAGCACAGACGAGCGTTCTCGTTGCAGGAGACTTGTTAATTAAGACTTAAAATTATGCAAATCATCTTTACCAAAACCAAAACGCTCAACAATAAAGATTGGCAGGACTTGCCTTAATGTATAGGTGCACTCTGATGTTGATTTAAATATTGACGAGATAAATGTTTGTTAAATTCATCCCTCGGAAAATGTTCAAAAAGTCTTCTTCTTCTTCTTTTTTTTTTTTTTTTTTACAAATAAAAGGTTGAGGTGGTACGGGACACCTGCATATTATGACGTACATGTACTTCCTATGGAAATAAACAATAAAATGAAGTATTTTTTAAAAAAAGTTTTCCCAAAATTGTTACCTTACAGCGTAGCACAATATGTTAAAACGTTAACTACGAATGTAAATCAAGAGTTCGAATCTTGCCTGGGCTTTATAATTTGTACCTCTTTAAAATTTTAAAAACAATATTTTTTTTGGTTTAATATTGTAAAATTTGAAAATACAAAACCGGTGAAAGTATTTTGTTTATAATGTACGTTTATCCACATTAATATCGACAGGTGTCCTGTTCCATCTTAACTAGCACTGAATTTTACACGTACTGATATTTATCGATTGGAACCCTGTTACATTTACGATGCTGTTTTTATTTGTCTTCTATTTTTAGTTATCCTGTCCTGGACCTCTGACTCAATTATCATCTTTGGTACCCCTCGATATCTGTATATATCTACCTGAGTTTAGGTTTTTGACTCTCTTTGGACCGGGTAAAATCTACCTGCACGATATTCCTGCGTATCATCAGTAGTTTAATTATTATCTAACTTTAAATACAGACACAGCTTCTGGTGTGGGTAAACCAATTTAGTTCATTTTTATTCCATTTGTTAATTAATTGGTCCTGGGATAACTTTGTTGTTTCAATGTGTTTTATTTGTAATTTGTATCATTTGAATGTTCCTATCGTACGTTATTCGTTTGTAATGGTTGTTAGATATTTCATTATTTCTTTATATAGTGAAGTGAGTAGAGTATATTCATAAGGCTGTAGTAATTTGAGTAGTAAATGTGTATGTCGGTCGTATTTCGTGACTCTAAACTGTATTTTGCAAGTAAATGTCGTCACAGTATTTTAATTTTATATTGTGAAATGCAAGTAAATGTAATGCAGCGCTGCCACGTGTTCCACGTTGTCTCACTGTTATGTATGGTGGGCCATGTGGGTCATTACTTGTATTAACTTTATGAGTACGTGTAACTTAATGTATATATTCTGCGTACACAGGTCCCGAATAGTGTTCCGAATAGTATACAGGAATGGAGTTGTGAAGTTTTGTATCTACCGGATCTACCAGTGTGTCCCTCGATGACTGTCAGTCCATGGATTTGTAAAGCATCTATATGTTGTGAATATAATTTGTGAAAACGTCACTGTTGTTTCTGCTTTATTATTACATTCTGGAGGTGTTGTGAAGCCTGTCGGCCAGCCCGCACCCCCCTTTCCTAATTTGCTGGATCCGCCTCTGTAACCCGTCATCGCTTCTCTTACCTGAAATAACATCGTGTGTATAGTCAAATTATGACTATTAGTTTTTTATTCCGTTAAAGTATACGTAACACATTTCTTAAGATAAAAACAATTGGATATACACAATAAGTCAGTAGCATATATAAACATGTACCGCCTACTGGTATTTGATTGAATCATATTCTTGTACAGTGTACATATCATAGTAATGACGGTCTTCTGTGTGTCCGTTGGACCGGGTGTGTGAATTGACAGTTTTTATTGAACTTTTGTAACATTTATTTTCCCTTAGCATGATAATGTCATTTTCTACTAGTACGTATTTATTCACATAATTGTTGTAAACAGGACACGGAAAAATACCCGGTAATCAACAATGTTAAAAGTGATTAATATATTCAGAATTTATCTAAAAGAAAATACGAAAGCGAGGAAAATGGACACTGATCGATGAGTTGAAATCCCGAAGTCGAAAGGAAAGGATAATTGTTGAATAATTTCAAATAGGAACTCTCTTTTAAATATGGATTAAAGAAAACATAAAATCGAAACGTTTTTCATTCGATAATATTTCTAACTATGTAGAAAGAGCTAATTAGCACGCGGCGGATGGCGTGGTATGTACTGTTATACTTAAATTGAATATTAAAAAAATAGAAGTAAAATTACTTCTGATATGCAAGCAATCCGATCAAAAACTTCTAAAATCTAAATAAAAATCATGTACAGTTGTATCACAGATAAACAACATTAAAAAAGTTTCAAAAAAAATTCTAAAAAAAAGTAATAAAATTATATTAAGAAATGTAAAAGTATAAGAAATAACTTTTCTATTATAAGATCTACATACATTTAAACTATGGTATCTCCAACATTTATCTCCAACAGATATCTCAGATACCCTGCTTAAGGTGGAATAACACACATGGAAAAACTTACTCAAATAAACAGTAAATTATTTGATTATGAAATATATAATGATAAATAAACAAAACATTGAACTTATTTGGTTAGTGATAACCTCCATCCGTCCTCATCGAACGGCAATGGTCAATAAAGTCGTATATGGTAGTAGCACGCTTATTGCAAGGTACTGTACGCTTTTTTAAATCGTTTTTGGGCGGGTCTTACATAAATTATCATTGCACGCTTCTTGCACGGTACGGTTCGTTTTGTGAACGGTAATTATATATAAAGAAGGGTGCAGTTTTGAAACAAGCAACTAAATTCAAGTCAAAGAGGTTCATTTTTTTTTTAATTGAAAATTTTTTCAATGATTAGATTTAGGAATTTTATGTCGAATCATCTTTACGCACTGTATGTATCAGTCAGTGCATAACAAGTACTCCTTTAATAACTTCTTAAATATGCGCACCCCCACGGAAAATGGGCCGATCCTGCTAAAACCGTTTGTGCAGAAACTGTTTATGAAAAAATATAATAGAAACAACTACTTCAATACTAGGGATGAAATCAAAGTTGAATTTCTTAACAACTTTGCTTCTTTATGTCTTAGAAATTTTTCTTCCTTTACAATTATTGACAAAAACTTTCGAAGCCTCTAACTCTCGAAAAATAGGGACCAACTTCTTTTTCTTCATACCAAATGAAAGGTCTTAGTTTGAGCCGCATCTTTTGAAATACATCTTTTAACAAATTATTATCAGGTGGAAAAATAACAGGCCACAACGCTCACCAGAACAACAGTTCTTGTATCATTCTTTTTCGAAATTTTTAAATATGAAACTCTTTAAAAATAATGTAAAACTCACAAAAATTGTCGTAAATTCCAAGATATGATATTACATTAAACAATTTCTTTTGGACCTCATATCTTTTAAAAGATCTAGGATGATCAACTGGCCAATCTTTATATCCTAGGCCTCAATGTATTAAAGATAAAAAAAATGTAAAATGAACTATAAATGATTATAAAAGTGAAAGATGGTCACTGTGACCCACAGATACCTGTGCTGTGACCTTGATAAGAGTATATGAAGATGTGAGGATGTTTACATAGTAAAATAACTAAATGTAGAATTGTATTTCTTGAGAAGACGATTTTTAAACATTTTCCTATACACTTCTATGTTGAACTTTGAACCCATCTTGGGACCCCAAATTTGTCCGGGGTCACGATTTGTACAATTTAGAATCTACGCAATCTTAAGATGCTTGGGTGGTAATCTCACAAATAGTTACATTGAAGTTCTTTAAAAGATTTCTAAAAGATTTTTCCCAAAAGTATATATGCTTTTATGTTGAAATTTGAACTCGCCTTTGAGCTACCGTATTGGTCCGGACAGTCATAATTTTTAAAATTTATAATCTACACTGTCCTAGGATGCTTGCGCAGTAATCTCACAAATTGTAGCATTGTAGTTCTTTAAAAGAAGATTTTAAAACATTTCCCTATATATTTAAATGTTGATCTTTGAATCCCTACTGGGGCCCCAGTATTGGCCTTGGGATCACAGTTTGTACAATTAAGAATCAACACTATTTGACGATGCCTGCCTAAAATATGTTCCCTATATATTTCTATGTTTAACTCTGAACCCCTCTTAGGTCCCCGTATTGGTCTGGGGGACATGGTTTTAACAATAGGTGGGCTAAAAAGGAAAATTCATACAAATAACATTTTTAACACAATAATTTAACACTTATAACTCTCTTTTTATTTCAATAAAAATTGATAGTACATGTATCTTGCACCGTTTCAATGTATTTTTTTCCAAAGTAGCCACTCTTCAAGATTCTGACAGTTATTGTTAAAAGCTAAGCCCCATCCGACAAAAATTTTTGTTAAATTTTAGTTAAAAGGGAATAGTTCAAGACCGGATGAAGATTTGATTCAAGTAAAATATATAACAATAACATCGTGCGAGGTGTTATCAGACATAAAAATTTAAAAGAATCGGTAGGTAAAGGAGAGAAATATTAAGGTTCTAAGTTGACGTCTAGAAAAAAAAACAGATTAACAAGACGCTTTTAATTCAAAACAAACGAAAGTCATTCCACCGATACAGTTCACATCTGATACGGGTAAATTTAATATTGCTTTTACCAATACTGAAAAAGATGATATATCACACTAAATATTTTTCCATCTGTTTCAAACGTTGATGACACTTCAAATCAAATCAAATCACAACCGTATCACACATGTAATGACAAATTAAACAATGCAACTATTGTGGAGCAAAAGTTACTGATACAATCAAATACTTCCTGTTACCAAAGCCATAGGTCCCCGATGCACAAAGTCACAAAATCTTAATATCTTCTTTGCAATCTGTTGCTAAACCACTGTTTTAATAAAGCATTGACTGAGAATGTGTATCTAAATAATTGGAAAATTGCTTTTGTTTTAGCACTGTTTAAAAAGGACGACCCTTCTGTAGCAACAAACTACATGCTTGATCACTCTTGAGCTGTGTTGGCAAATTATGAAAATAATTTAATTCAAACATGTAGCAATATTTTTATTGGTTCGAAAGCTACTTAATATAAGTAATCGGAAACAAAAAGTTATGTAAAGGGATATATCATCCTCCAGTAGAAGAGTCAATGCTCGTGTAACACAAGGCCCAGTTCTTGTCCCTCTTCTATTTTTGATTTAAGTTTATGATGTGTCAGAAAATACGCTTTCACTGTGAAGGCTGCTGATGATGATTTTTTATAATGCTCCTCATACAATGTTGCTAATATTGAATATGTCCTGAATCATAATTTAAAAGTTTAATCCATCCAAAACAAATGCATTTTTAAAAAATAAAATAAATCTTTACTTTCCCAAATTCCAGTTCCAAAATAGTAAATCAGAATAGGTTTTATCAAACAAACACTTGGGATTTCTTTATTGTCAGAACATTTGCTGGTCTGAGTATATCAACAATATTGTTAAAAATGCACACCAAAGATTAAGCCTGTTAAAGAAATTCAAAGGACAAGATCGTACAATGCCCGACAAATCCCCCGCACCCAGAATGTAGAAATGGCATACGTACATATAACAAAAAATTACAATTTAAAAGTGCACATCAGTACGTGTATAATCATGTAATAATAAGGTAGAAGTACATATACTTATTCAAAATTGTACACGACTTTTATTTGGCCTTTAATTGTTGTCTGGGATGGTTGTTTGTTTCTTAGAAAAAGTTAAGAGAATCCCTTTATTTAGAAACATGTCGGATGCCTTCCTAAAAGAGAGGCGAAATTTGGCAAAATTCAATAAAATGTATAAAATTCATAATACCTGTAATTTGATACCGGATCATTTAAAAAAATATGTTCCCTGTACGCAATCGGGAAGACTATACTATTCCAAAATGAAGACTAGAAATATTCAAGAAATTTTTTTAGATGACAAGATCAATTAATGGAACAGCTTAAGTTTAATCACAAGAAATAAATCCTCGTTTACAAGATGTAAAAGCAGTATTTGCTTGCAGCATTTCTAGTGCATGTACATTTTTACTGTCCTTCTGAAAACCCAATAAAAATTTGCATGTGTCATTGAAAATAACTTAAGCAACATTAATTTTTCCCCATATTTTTATAATATTGTATTTGCCTACTCACGACACTGGAAGTTATTGTAAATATATTGTATATGTATGTATACATGCAAATACAATATATTTAGAAAAACTTCCAGTGCCTGTGTGAATACTTCATATTTTCAAGAAATGAACATAATAAAAAACAAAGCCATTGACAAGTTAAATATTTATTATGAGACTAAAATTATAAGAACATGTATTAATAATCAACAAATACAACTTATGTCAGAATCTCATATAATTAATGTTCTAGTAAAATGGACGGACTATACGTATTGGTACATTGTTTTTAAGGGGGTGCTAAGTGGAATATTAATAATCAAGATCATGATCAAAAAGCTCATTCCATCAATCTGTTCTATCTATTTGTGACTATATATTTTTTTTAATTAGGCAAACGCATTACTTATCCATACATTTTCTACTAATTTTATAAAAGAAAATTTTCTCTCATACAACCTGATTATTAACACATGAAAAATTAAGTGGAAAATTAAACACTTGAAGGAAAAAATTCTCAAAAATTGAACATGTAAGCTATAAAAAAGATTTTTCGATCATTCAAAGTGATTGATGATTCAACATTTCCTTTTATGAAATTGAAACAAGTACTTTGTTCATGTACCCTAAGTAAAACATTTTATATTATTATCAAGAAGGTAGATGCATGAGTATCACTATATTAATTTAAAAAAACCATGTACATATAAATAAACAAATACCACCAATGAACACTCTTACTTACTTTTTAATTTGATATCAATATTAGAAAATAGAAGTAAAATTACTTCTGACATGCTAGCAATCCAAACAAAACCTTCTAAAATCTAAATAAAATCATGTGCAGTTATATCACAGATAAACAACATTAAAAAAGATGTCAAAAACAAATATTAAAAAAAAAAGTCTTCTAAAAAATAATAAAATTATATTAAGAAATGTAAAAGTATAAGAAATAACTTTTCCGTTGTAAGATCTACATACATTTAAACTTTGGTATCTCCAACATTGATCTCCAACAGATATCTCAGATACCTTGGTTAAGGAGGATTAACACACATTGTAAAACTTACTCAGTTTAACAGTAAATTATTTGATTATGAAAGACATAATGATAAAAAAACTGTACATTTGTCAAATAAGCGAAATATTTACAGTTTGGAGATAACAAATGCATATCTAAAACTAGAGCCGAGCTCGTTGCAAGCAACGAGAAGGTCTTCCGTTACAGCTTCAAGTCGAGACAATCTGATTAAAATCATATCCTTGATCCCCTCCTTGTTTTTCTATTTTCGCTACAAGAGGATCTGAAGAAACCCCTCTTGAGGTCACCCCCTGTTGAACGTTTGTTTATAAATATACATGAGTTATTCTAGCAATCAGAGCAAGTGTTAGAAACGGTAATTTCGGGTTACAAACAAAAATGGAGTTGTACGACGAAATGATGCCACATGTTCGTGAATCTTTCGGTATCAGCAAGTAAGAGATGGAGCATAAGTTGATATAAGACGCCCTTAGGGAATCTAAATGTATTGGCATAACTTCCTAATCATGTAACTGAGGAATGGAACCGACGATTTCATTGGTCAAAGCAAAGTTCACCAGGAGGTGACCTCAAGTGGGGTTTCTTCAAATCATCGTATAGCGACTATATAAATTTTAATTAGATTGCAAGTCAAGAAAGGATTGTCATTCAGTCTTAATTAAACCACCACTCTTCTTCTTACATGTACACTTGTCAGGGTCTGACAGTTATTGATAGGAGGTCATCTTCACAATACCTTAACTTCTGACCAATCAGGGCTTTAGAAAATCAATTTGAACTCTTCAAAAGGAGACAGAAAAATTAATTCATGCCTATTTTCTATATATTACTGCAACCTCCAGACTGCATAGTATTGAAGAGTTACACTTCTCATAAAACAGATAAAGGCATCTCTGTGATAAGCTAGGGGTATATATTTAGATTGTATGCAAATTTAAAGGTCATGGAAAGGTGACCTCTTATTGATACCTATCCGACCCCGTTGAGTGTAAGGAGAAAAGGGTGGGCAGTCATTAAACTGGATTGTCAATATGATAATAGTAAGTTCAGAAAACGAGGCTCACTTTCAAAGTATTATTTTCCTACCAGACAAACTCTCCTTTTAACTTATTTCACGGTTATATCAATTTATGATAAAAAAAAATCTCTTATATGTACATGTATCAAAATTATTCCAACCAGAAAATCGATAAATACGTTTACATGTATGTACAACTGATGACAGGATTCAAACTACTGGTATGCCTATATCATAGTGTAATAAACACAAAATCCACTGCGCTGATGCATGGAAAAAAGTGTTATGTTTCATAAACATTTTGATTCCCTATATTCATACTTAAACCTCTACCGCTAAAACATGGAATAGTTTATGTAAAGTGCAGTGTTAAAATTAGAGATTGAAAAGAACACCAATTGTAAATAAACAATAATGCCTTCTCCCATCTGAGGGTGCGCTATTAGTATACGAGAATGAGGTGCTCAGTGGTAGGGGTAACTATCCGTATAATGTTTGGCCATACAGGCCTCAGTATTGTTTTTGAAAGGATGAGCATATTTATCTGAAATATTCACAAGCAAGTAAAAGAAATTCACAAATCTTCAAAATCATAATCCGCGGCAGTGGTAGGGGTTGTGAGGCATCTCTAACTTCATTTTTTTTTCAAATAGGATTTTGTTTTAAATATCCCAATATTTTTTTTTTTTGCCTTGAGCGCTCATCTAGAAAGTTTGTGGGTGTGGGGGTGTCAATACCCCAAAATTTAATTTTCTAAATGTAAATTTCAGAAAATGTTGGCAGGGGTGGGGGCAGAACTACAACTGAATCAAAAATCCTTTTTGTCACTTTTGTGTGACAGGAAGAGAGACCTCTGGTTTACAATTATTTCTATCATGTCACATATACATGTTTTAGTTATAATATTTTGGAATTTTTTAAAGATACAATGTCATTTATTTGATAAAAATCATATATTTATGCATACATGTACACTGTATTAACATGTGACGTGTGAACCTAAAAGTAATCAATTTTGTTCAGTTTTTAACTTGAGTAACAGAAAGGCATAAACCAGCGTTTTGTTCAGAGCACTGTGTACATTGTATATTTAAACCAAACCAAAAGAGATGGTGTGACGTCAAAACAAGTTGTTTTTGTCTTTAAACAAAAGAGTTCTACATAATGCCAACCTCCAGAAAATACGATTTCTCTAACTTTAACATTTACAACAATTAATAAAATCCGCTGAACAACACATATCTATACCATTTAATTGTAACTTTGAGAAGTGCATACATTTTTGGGAGGCAAGTTTGTCGCTAGTCTGTAAGTCAAGTGAATTATGTCCTAAGGTCTTTTATAGAATTAAGAAACTGTCAACACTTGCAGTACTCTGATGATTCTATGGCGACCGACTGCATTGAATAACGTATTTCATAACTTCTAAACGTGAGAACAAATAATTATTATTTAACATCTTTGACTTAAAACTTTAAACTTATATTCAACAATTGACCACTACAGTGATAGCTCACTTCCAAGTGTATTTTAATTACATAACAATTGATGATCTGCATCCATAAATTACCTATGGCTATCTGTGTCCAGGGTTGTGTGCACTTAAAGGCCGAGGTTCTTAACCGGTCAGTTTACCTTAGGTAAGTTCAGGTGGGGGTGGAAGCCTATATTGAATGAGGTGTGAAACCCCGAAAGAAACACGCTCGCTTGTGTATACATGTCTATATACACGGAGTATTAAAGTGCTCTCAAAAGAGTTTTTCCGTTTATTTAAAAGGAATATCGTATTTATATGAACTTATGAAACAAATTGTTCTTCGTTGAAATGAATATAAACGCATGAAAAACCGCGTGCGACACGTGCAAAATCTTTCGTTTGATTGAACAAGTTTCTGTCGGGATTAACTGAGAATATATCCTGATGTTTTGTGAATTATACAATCACCCCACCGTACTCAAATACTGATGCAACTTTGCAACCAATGCTTGTAAATCTTTTCCGATCAGCTGCTAAATTAAAGTGCACAATAATTCTACCAGCTGCGCTTGCACCAGAGCTGTCTGTACTTGTTTCTCTTTCGGTTTCAGCTCGTGAAATTTCTCAAAGAAATGTGATAACTAACGATATAAATCGTGAACGCAATATTTGATTTCATTTAATTATTTATTCTCAATTATTCACAAACATCTTTATTAATAAACGACGTCTTTCATGGATACATGATCGGCACCACATGATTTTGACAGACTACAGGTGATCAGCGCATTTAGTGTGGTACATAACCAAGTACGAGTAAATTTTTAATTCATATCTTTTAATATTTCTTTTGTTTAAAGTGCTAAAAGATAGCGATTTATCGTCACGGTATGCATCAAATCAAAAGAAAAAAGTTTATTGCACCGTCGTCGCGAGCGCTGGGCATGGTATACACAGGACGAGTAAACAAATGCCAATCATTTTCTAACATCCAAACTGGGGCCTCGATTTAGTTGATTAACAAGGGTTACACTGACCAGGTAAATTTGAAGGCGGTGCTTATTTTCTCGGTCTTAAAGGGACACGAGATTTTCGGTCGCACGGGGTAATTGAATTAACACGCAGACTGGCCGAATAAACACACAGATTGCAAAGTGAAACACAATACTCTTACACCAGTATATATACATATATCCATATGTGCATTCTTTTTACATGACTCGTTGGCCAGGCAAAGTTTGAATATTGTCATAAAAGTGTTAAAGTCTGTAGAGAGTCTAAGCAATAATTCACGGAAATGATCATGAGTGACTACAGTCGATTCATCGTCGGACCCCACGGGTTTTCCATCCGTTACATTGCTTGAAATCAGTGTAACGAATAGAAAACCCGTGGGTTCCGACGATGCAGTATATTAATCTTAAACACATATCAAGTTTACATATGCCGGTAAATATCTCGGAGTTCTTTTATTTATACAATCGGCCTTGCATATTTAGAATCGAATTGATAGATTACTTTTATTCAATTAATGAGAGGTTTTTATAAGATTTTTCGCCCTAACGTTTAAATCAACGCTAAATCAACTGAATAAGGGAGATAATTTCATCTTTCATCTAAAACCAATATAAATGAAAATTAAATAAACAAATAGTTTTGTGTTCGTACAAAATATCAATAAGCATACACGTGTGATAAGGTACATGTAGATGTCCCCTCGCGCGCGATCTTCTCGGCCATGTGCGAGCGTGCGAGGGATGATCATCATTTAAAGGGGTGATCTTTGTGGTTTTTTGTTGTTGATCTCAAACATTATTAGTACATTTCTTAGAACATTTTATACTTACAAACCCACCATTGATTTATGTCTGACGATGTTTTGGATTAGGAATAATATCGGATTTTATAATTTTCAGAATGACTTCTTAAGTTACATTTTAAATAAAACATTAATAACTTAAAATTAAAACAGTTCGGCTATATAAACTCAAAACAAGTACATGAAAGACGCGAATCTGGTGTATTAGATAACCGCTGACCGCTTGGTAGTGCACCCGCGGCCGATCTCCTCGGCCGCGGGCGAGGAATAGGTTACGTAAAGTTACAACACACACAGCTCAGAACCCAGGAAGATTTGAAATGTTTGCAGTATAATAATGACTAAAATCTACCAAATAGAAGTTATTATTTTTTCTTTACTTAAAACCCACAATTAATCTATGCCTGATATTACTTCCGATTGAGAATGACATTTCTTTTATTAATTAACAGAACGTTTTCTTAATTGACACTCTATCAGTTAATTCAATTTGAGATGAATAAACGTCTATGTGTGATCAAAATTAAAACAATTCTTGTTTACGGCTAAATGAACTCATAAATTGAGAGACGTGACTCCGGTGTATTAGATAACAGCTGACCGCTAGGTAGTCCAGCCGCGACCATGGCTACCGACTTTCTCGGCCGCAAGCGAGGGATAGCTTACGTAATGGTTCACACACACAGGTCTGATTCCAGATATATTTTAAATGCACGCAGCATGATAACTAAAATGTATCACATAGATTTATTTTTTTCCGGTAGTTTGTGTGATTTACTAGAAAAGAAAAAGAATGTTTATATTTTCTGTTTCTGGTTTTTTAGGATTGTGCAGAATTTACGAAGATGACTTAAACTCCTCACATAAAAGCATGTATCCTAAAAAAAATATTTTTTTCTAATGAATTAAAGCCTCCTTTTTAAACAGGCATACTGTCTGTCGTAACTTAATGTCAGTTGTACGCACAATGACTTTCGTTAACTTGCCAAATAAACACAGGTACATGTTAACATGTAAAGCTTTTTACACTCATACTACACAACTCACCAACAAAATAACATTGTAACGACATTTATAGGATCCCAACAAACAACTTTTCCAGCGACAGCTATATCAAAATCCTAGCCGTTTTTTAGTTATTTAGCAAAAACTTTCAAGGGCCCTTGGCCCTTCATTTAAGGGGCCAGCCCTTTTTTATTGGTGTCAAATGAAAGTCCTTGACATTCTGCACAACTTTTATTCTACATGTCTTAACAAAATGTTTTTTGTTTAAAAGATACAAGGGAAAATATTTCTAAATTTTCGCACTTTTTGGAACCCTGTTTTTTGACCCCCTACCTTTTTCTAAATAAAGAAAGTACTCCAAAAACAAAAACCGATGTGCAAAACTTCAATGTCTCTGTTATTCAAATTCGTTGGATTCCCATTCCCTACTATCATAGTCTCGGAGCCTTTGTCTGGAAACGAAAGGCCCTAAATTTTTTAAAAAGGGGAATAACTCGTTAACGAAAGAGGATTTTTAAAATTTATGAAAAAAAAAAAGAAAAATAAGAATAATCTTAATCTGCACAATAATATAAAGGTCTTCCGTTGCAAACGGAAGACCTTAATAATCAATATAGTAAATAGCATCCCTGCGGGATTTGAACTCGGGATGTACGGATCACAAGCCCGACACTTTATCCACTCGGCTATGGAATAAGTTATATACTAATGGAACAAAAGTGATGGAAAAGGAATATTATCGTTGAAATAAAAATATGCATAAGCACACTCATCAATATTGAAAGGCTAAATTCAAGTTCAATGCACATAAAATATTATTTTAAAACGTAGCATGTACATGTACTAGTAAACCAATTCTATAGTAACAGTTCAGACACATGTATCTGCCATCACTACAAAGAAAATCACACCTTGCCCTGGTGGCAAGATAAATTCATATTAAACTTAGCTTACCTGTTTAATTCCTGAAAAATTGTTTAAAAACCATGTTCTTGTTACTGGAACTGATGCTGAGAGTGTGTAAAGAAAAGATTAGCTTTGGCTGAATTAATTCCATTTTTAGTCAAGTTAAAATCTAGTATGATAAAAAAAACATTTGATACAGTTTATATCACAGATAAAACAGTGTACCACCCCTACAACAGCATGTAATATCAGGTCCCTGACTGCATGTGAGTGATGTCCAAAACTTGCTGCTGTTGTCTTGTGGATTCCAGAACTAGTTTCTCCAAGCGAAGTACAGATGAATTCAAAGCAAGCATGTTTTCCATCACAAAGGTTGACAATTTATCATTTTCTACCTCCAACTGTGAATGAGTTTTCCTGTTTAAGAGATATACAAAATATGTCATAAGCATGTCCTTTGTGTGACAATGAGACTGACAATTCATGGGTTTGAGAAAACAAGATTAATTTTGTAAACACAATTACCAGTACATGTATTATCAATCAAGGTCTATTTGGGATGCGAACAAGGCATGTTAAATATACATGTATTTACAATATATGTTGTGTGTTCCAATTTGGTAGCTTTAAATATTAATCACATACAAAAGGAAGAAGACATTGTCTTTTACATGTATCAGAGAACATTTGCCAATCTGAGCATCATACAGTACTTAAACATACATGTACATGTACATGTTTAAGAATGACAAATTGGTTTATTTTTGTACTCTTTGTTGGTTTCAAAAGTTCTAGCGATATAATTGTGTGCAGAAAGACAGAACAAATAGACTTTGCCTTTGATCTTCAACTTTTTGGGAGTATTTAAAGTGAAGCTCAATAACCTATTATATTGTCCTGGATTCAATACGATATAAAAATGTTGGGCCCCCATCGAGATTTACTGATAATATTCTGATGTGTACATATTTTAAATGTGATGCTGGACAGAAAAATTATACAAGCACCCATATACTTCTCCAACATCAATTTTCATATAGGGTATTAAAGTATATTTTTAGAAGGGCAAATCTTTAATAGCCTTTGTTTAGCTGCCTGAGCAGTAGTAAAAAAAGTAAGAAATTATTTTTTAAATTTCTTATTTTTCTAAGTCATTGGGGTAAGTGTTCATCACGAGAAGAAAATGTTTTAATCTTGTTTACAACCCCTACAGTATAATGACCCAGTAATGACTTACCAGGATGAATTGACCTCTGGGTCATTTTTTTTGGGTCATTTTTAAAAGCATTATGCTTTTTTCATCTTTTATTTATAAGAGCAAACAAAGTATACAAAAACTTCAAAAACTTTAGTAATTAGCGTACAGACATGTTGTATAATTCCTTAGGTTTTATATTAGTGCTGCATATAAATGTACATGCTTTCATTGAGAGGACGTTTAAAAGTTTCTGTTTGTCTTAAAAAAAACATGTACATTAATACATTTTTATATATATTCATATATACATAAAAATAACATGTTTAATTTTGGTACATAATTTCTTATTGTTTATGAAATAAGAATACATGTACGTCGATAATCTATAGAGATGTATAACTACGACTCACAATTTTTGCGTGTAATATACATGTGTACACGGAAAAAAACCCACCATTTGTGTATAAAAATAGGAAAAACTAGTACAAAGTAAGCTATCTTAGTAACAGATAGAAATATATTAAGCAAATGTACATGTAATACCCTGGCGGCTAACCCGGGTGACAAACACATCTACATACAGTCCATCACATGGTCCCCGGGTGTAGCACATATACACATAGGCAGACTCTAAGCGTCTAGGGTATACAGCAGTAATCACAATATATTTATTAAGTTTTTAAGGTTTGATGAATATTTCGATGATTTTAAGTACATTGTAATGTAATTCATATCTCTTATTAAATAATTCTTCACATATTCGCTCAGACTTTGAGAGGTTTCATTTTTCTTCTCAAATCTACATAACATCTTAAATTTGTAATTTCTATAAGCAACATAAGATATGATATTATTCAAAAATTGTACCTTACGGTTATTTTCATAATAGAAACCTTTAATTACATGTTTCCACATAATAAATATCTTATTGTATAATCGTACACAGTTTTGACCATATTTCTTTGACATTGTCACATTCAAAAATTACGCGGCTATGTTAAGGCTGTCCGAAGCAAAATTTATACCGAAAAACGATAATATTTTAATTATCGAAAAAATACTTTACCCGAGCAAATTACCTTAAACTTTTATTACATAAATTAACAGTGATATCAAACACTATATTTGATACATTTTTGTGACGTCATATATTATTCTTAAGCACGTGACAGGCGTATCCTAACACGGTAAATAATCTATATAAATCGCATCGGCGCAAGTGAATAATGACATTAAATCAAAAATATTTTTATGAAAAATCCTTCGATAAGTAATGTATTTTGTAGTTTTTGCTGGGGGTTCATATAAATATTTCGTTTATTTGAAAAATCGTCAAAACATTTCGCACTGCCATCAAAATTAGGCACATTTTTACCTTTTAAGCTCGATTTACACAAAATCGGGTCAATTGGTAGGTTTCCCCCAGCAAGATTCACATCGGTACTTATTTTCTCTCCCATTTTCATGTAGAATATACTAAGATTGTATTGATCTTTCACTTGTGCCAAGCTGTTTTTTACATGCATATACATATCACCATTCATTAGTTTACACGTAGCAGGGGGAGTCTCAAAACCATTAGCTTATAAAATAGTTATTAACCTTATACAAAGCTTTAAAACTGTTGATTTTTTGATACTCCATATTGGCGATATTGAGTTAAGTATCACTAGTATTTACAACAACGTCTATGTAAAGTAATGAAGCGGTTTTATAATGCACAATGAAATTCACTTATTACGTTACGATACATTCCCTAAGAACGATCGAAAGGAATGCAGATCGTGACGTCAAAGTTAACTATGACGTCATATCTTATGAAGTACAGACAAGAGACTTTCTACACATCGCTGTGAAATCAATCGGGCAGCCTTAACATACCCGCGTAGATGTTTAATATTCTATTCAATAATCACAACATTTGTTTGGTCTTAACCTACATTGATGTAAAATTAAATTGCA
Source organism: Magallana ariakensis (assembly GCA_020458035.1). NCBI lineage: Eukaryota > Metazoa > Mollusca > Bivalvia > Ostreida > Ostreidae > Magallana > Magallana ariakensis. The sequence continues at coordinate 39,056,231 of CM035817.1, forward strand.
ACTTAATATATTATTCAATAATTTGTAATTAAATTCACATATGTTCTTATCAAATATGTTTTTAATTTTATTAATGTATATGCTTTTCCAGTTTTCTTTTTGAAAGTTAAACATGTTCTTATAATAGGACTGATAAATAGGTTTTTGGAACTTAGTAATCAACACGTTTTCATAGAAGAATTTACATTTTTTGTCTGTTATCGTATATCATCCTAAATGAAATGTATAGCTTTTCACAACATTGGTTGTTGTGTATTGACTACATGTCATATCAAAATTCACACATTGTTGTCTTATAACGTTTCGTAAAATATTATATTCACATAACCAATTACATTTTTCCGACAATATATCAGATAATTCATTTAGTGTTTTCATTTTGCCATCTTTCTTGAAAAGATCTTTTACATATAATATTCCACTTTTTATCCATCTTAAAAAACACAACGTTTGAGTAAATAAAAAAATATTGGTGAAATATACTCCCAAAAACATTTATAAAATTCACAGGGGAGTCCGTCTAAACCAGGGGATTTGTTGTTTTTCATATTAAAAACCGCTTCTTTGCACTCGTCTAAAGTGGGTAAAGCATCACATATTAGCTTATCTTGTTCATTAAGGGTTGGGTATTTAATGTCATTAATATAATTAGAGATTTTATTGCCATCGATAGATTTCGTCGTGTAAAGATTCTCGTAAAAATTGCATATTTCTTTAATAATTTCTGAGTTTGTATTAATTATTTTGTTATTAACATCTCTTAATTCTTTAATGGTATTGTTCGTTTGATTTTTCTTTTCTAGCCCTAGGAAATAGCTTGTATTTTTTTCACCTTCATTTATCCATCTCTCTTTTGATCTTATTTGCGCGCCTTTTGCGATTTCGTTTTGTAGTTTATCAAGTTCTGATTCAAGATCACGTTTTTCTTTCATATTAATCATTTCACTTGGTAGAGTTTCTACTTCATCGATTTTCATTTCCAAATTTTGTATTTTTGATTTTATATTGTTTGATGACTTTTTTGCACAGTTAATTGAGAAGTCGCGTACTCTAAGTTTAAAAGTTTCCCATCTAGAAAAAACATCGAGTGAATTGTGTAGTCCTTTAAAAATATTTTTTATTCCTTCTCTATACTCATCGTTTTCAAAGTGTGATGTATTCAGTTTCCAATAGCCTGGGCCTCTTTTTAGTTTATCAATTTTTACTATAATTTTCAAAAAACGGTGATCGCACATTCTATTACCTTTACTATGAGTACATGGAATGCGTTTAACTTGTATTTTTCCACTAGTTCAGAGGCTAATTTACTTGTGAATATGAAATCAATTCTACTTTTTGGGTTGTTTTCCGAATCACACCAGGTATATCCCTCTGTATTAGAAGTTTTGTGCTTCCATATATCTACAAGATCTAAATAATTAATAATTTCTGCTAACTTTTTGTGCGATTTATCATTTTTTCTTTCAAAAGAACAATTAAAGTCGCCACATATATATTTATCGCTTTCTTGTAAAGAATGTAGTGCAATAAATATTTTCATCCTATCGAAAAAAAGCCGTACGTTTTGAATCATCAATTGGAGCATATATATTTACGAACGTGAAGTTTTTATCATCTATTTTTACGTTTACTAAAAGCTTTCTACCATCTTCCGAACGGTGGGTATTTTGAATTACAAAATTTAGTTCTTTACGAAAGAGAATAGTGACCCCTCTACTAAACTGAGAATTTGAAAATGCATGCACATATGTTCCATCCCAGTAAAAGTTATATTTGTTTTCAAACTTTTGAATAAAATGAGTTTCTTGAAGAAAAGCTACATCTACTTTTTTTTCTTTTAACCAGGTGTAAATCTTATATCTTTTTTCACTAGAATTTAATCATCTTACATTGACTGACAGTACATTTAATTCATTCATTTCTCAACGGTTTTGTATTATTTAGCGTTATATGTGTTTATATATAAATACCATAATTTAAGATATTCCAAAAAAGAAAAAAAAATACAAATAATAAAAATAACCGATACATTGACATATGTTTTCTTTAGTTCATTCATTTTCAACTATTTTTTTTTAGCTAAACTACAGTACATATCACAACCATAATGTTTGTCTGTAGTTAAACATACAGAATAACTAACCTATGTCTAATTCTCCGATTCCGAACTCTCGGAGTCAATGTTTGATATTGATGTAGACCATGCAGTATTTGATGTCTCCACATCAAACACTTTCTGCTTGGCCATCACATTGTCCTTGATGTTACCCAGTTCCCGAATTACTCTGGCCATCACATTGTCCTTGATGTAACCCAGTTCCCCAATTACTCTGTCCATCCTATAAATCAAAGAAAATCAATTGAAGCAAATTTTATTAAATTCTTTAACTAAAAGTCAGATTGTGTTTTTTAACTGGATATATATAATTTATTTAATAATATTTATGAGCAACACAAAAGATCACTCTCCCATAAATAAAAAAACCTAAATATTATCACTGAAGTTTTAACTGATTACATGTTTTATACTACTATCTGTCACTGTAAAGTAGGTTACCTTTCGGATGTTCTTTGCATTTTCCTGTCTATTTTGTCGTTTTCTAGGGAGACCAAAGAGTGCATGTACTCCTCCATCGCTCTGCGCTCAATCTTAGAAAGTTTATTGTGGTCCTCATTGTTAAGCTTCAGTTCTGAAACAATTAATAGGCAAATCTTAATACACAGATCCACACACAATACAGAGTACATACAAAACAGAACACATTAATTAATGCATTAGTATTTTGTCAATGCTGATGTACTAACGCATATATACCAGTCACCACTGTCACATTTTATAACATCCAGGAATGATTATTCAGTTTACAATGTACATACACATAGTTTGAAATTCTAAGAAAATATCACAGTAGAGAGTTCTCTAGCATATTTCCTCCACCTGTCATTCGAGACAGAGAGCAATGGTGTACCGTTAATTTTGAAAGAAAGCACTTCTAACTGGATGTCATTAAACAGTAATACCTGCACCAAGTGTTTGCCTCTAAATAACACTGTTTTGTACCAGTTTTAGTAAAAATGAAGGCCACATGCACATAAAACACATGAGCGGCCCTATATGTACAATTTGTGGTTGAACTGTTTGCATGGGGTTTTAAAGAATAAAGTAATGAAAATACATGCATGGTACAATTAAATGATCTTTGTCCGAAGTTATGTACACAACACTGGTCTACAGGTCGCATTTGTGGGTACTAGTTTTACCCAGCTCTTCAGTTAAATGGGTTTCACATGGTTTACATACTGGTATGTGTTTTCCATATTCACAATAAGATTAATTAAACGTTTCTTTTGTGATGATCAGCTAAAGAGATTTATATTGTGCTCTAATTGGATTATCATAAAGATGTTGACCAATATAGGTAAGCATAATACATGTACCTGGTAGAACTAGCACAATATTATGAGACACCGGCATACATAAGTATTACTTTCACTTACCAAATAAGTGATCTCCCTTTGCCAGCATACTGTATCATCATCTTTTAATATTTATTAATAAATTAGCTCATCATTGTTACCTATCCTATCACATTTGTACAGTTTCCGTCATTTTAACTGCAAAAGATATTTTTTCATTTGTCAGACTTACACTATTAAGTTGACCCATATTGACCCTGTGACATATTGTATTAAATTTGTGTATTACATGTAAATAAGTGTAGAGACTTATCATGTCTATATGAGTTATAATAGGGAGGAAGCGGTCTTTTTTTCTTAATGTTTTATGATGCATCAAATAAAATGTAGGCTATGACCCTATAGGATTATTGTATTTAAGGTCTTTCGATTGTCGCATGACGTCATTGTGAGCATTCCGGAATATTTTACCGTTATCGGTTATAATATTAGTGTTATGTGATGCATGGTTTTGCCAATATTTCTTGATTTATACTAGTGTTTAACACTTTTTAAGCTATGTAAAGTGATATGACACTAATGTTTAACAATTTATAGAGAGTAATATGAGTTGAAATCGCTGAATTCAATGAAAAACTGATAAAACCGTACATAGGCAAACTTGACAGAGACTACAATTCATAATTTTTTACCTGGCAAGGTAAACATTTCTTTGCAGATTTCGATAGGATATATAATGAATTACAAATGTACCAATTTTTAGTGAGTTTGAACCATTATTTCAAAAGTTATAGATTATTTATGTTGCTAAACTGTACTTATTCATGGTTGGAAAATTGTATTAAAATGTACTGTTAATGTGACAGCTTTCATACTGGGAAGTTTAAATGGCCTTAAAATGTTAAAATACATAAAATAAAGGATTGTGATTAATTTCTTTAAAAAAATTGCTTTATTATATAGAAATCAGTAAAATAAAATGTGATGTTGGAATTGAGAGCAGTCGTCGCTATAATTGCCATGATAGTGTACCTGTGTTAGCTCCTACAGCATAAACAAAATATTTGCAACATACCAATATTTAAGTTCAGTTTGAATGTTTACATATTAATCTTCAAAATTAAACAAAAATTACACGGATTAAACCATAAAAACATCGAGGGTGGAGAAACCTTAAACCACCACCACCACCCATCAACCCCCCCCCCCCCTCTGAAATAGGAAATGATGATATATATTTTGATAACTTTTAACTTTCAAGATCCCCCACCCTTTAACCATATTTATTCTTGCTCTTTGTGCGCATCAAATTGTATATAGGTTATGCCCCCTTGGAGACACCCTGACTTTCCAGAACTGGACATAATAAAGTATTTTATCCTATTTATATGTAGTGTTTGATCCATATGGGTAATTCATAGCTTAATGATGATCCTGCTTTGTTTAGGAGAATTTACAATTGGCCCGAATAGAATACATATAACATTTTGTTTATCTTATCGATAAAAATTAAAATGCAATTTCCAAAATCTTTATGTGCATCTAGAGAAAAATACCAATCAAGAAATGATTTAAAATTTGCTACTGTACACATGTAAGAATGTAAAAAGACTCTGAATCTGATGGGGTGTGTGGAGAATAAACATTTAATTTTAATCATTTATTGTTATTAATTTTAACTTGAATATTAGGCAGAAAATAAGAGATTCTGATCATATCTCAATAGATCATTTGTCAATGCAAGGTGTAATGTGATTTTTTTTTAAGAAAAACATTATTTACCAGTTTATAAAACTTTTTAGACCCCAAATTATATTCTAATTTTAATAGATCATTCGACAATTAAGAAGATTGTAAATGTAAGGTTTATTTTATTTAATTTTAAGCAAAAATAAATGCAAGGTTTTTTATTTTAAGAGAAAAAACCGTCATTTTATTTACAGTCTAAGGAGGGATACGTAACATGTGTCGATACAGAAAATTTTTCCAGGGGAAGGAGGAGGCAACAGTTATTTGAGTTGGGGGGAGGGGTTCCGAGGCATATTTTTGGCAAATTTAATAAATAAAATGTAATTTAAAGAAATTTGAATTTTGAAGGGGGGGATCTGGACCCCCGACCCCCCCCCCCCCCCCTAGATGCGCGCATGGGATAAATGTTAATTTAATGCTACTATTTGTCTACCAGGATTAAATTAAATTTTTCAAAATCTTATTGCACATCTATTGGACAGTCCCTATCATATCCAAAGATATAATGTTTCTATTCATTAAATCATAAGTGGAGTTCTGGGATCTAGGTTTTTTTAGGAGTTATAAACATTAATTTTCTGCAACTGTTTGACTACCAGGATTAAATTAAATTTTTCAAAACCTTACTGCACATCTATAAAACAGCCCCTATTTTATCCCAAGATATGATGTGTCTATTCATTAAATCATAAGAGGAGTTCTGGGATCTAGGTTTTTTTTTAGGAGTTATTAACATTGATTTTCTGCAACTGTTTGACTACCAGGATTAAATTTAATTTTTCAAAACCTTACTGCACATCTATAGAACAGCCCCTATTTTATCACAAGATATGATGTGTCTATTCATTAAATCATAAGAGGAGTTCTGGGATCTAGGTTATGTTTAGGAATGTTAAACGTCAATTCTCTGCTACTATTTGACTCTCTGGATGAAATGTAAATTTTCAAATTTTTTCAAAACCTTACTGCACATCTATAGAACAGCCCCTATCATATCCCAAGATATGATGTGTCTATTCATTAATTCATAAGAGGAGTTCTGGGATCTAGGTTATGTTTAGGAGTGATAAACGTCAATTTTCTGCTACTATTTGACTCTCTGGATGAAATTTAAATTTTTAAAACCTTACTGCTCATCTATAGGACAGCCCCTATCATATCCCAAGATATGATGTGTCTATTCATTAAATCATAAGAGGAGTTCTGGGATCTAGGTTATGTTTAGGAGTGATAAACGTCAATTTTCTGCTATTATTTGACTCCCTGGATGAAATTTGAATTTTTAAAACCTTTCTGCACATCTATAGGACAGCCCCTATCATATCCCAAGATATGATGTGTCTATTCATTAACTCATAAGAGGAGTTCTGGGATATAGGTTATGTTTATGAGTGATAAACGTCAATATTCTGCTATTAATTGACACCCTGGATGAAATTTAAATTTTTAAAACCTTATTGCACTTCTAGGGAGTCAAATAATAGCAGAAAATTGACGTTTATCACTCCTTAAAAAACCTAGATCTCAGAACTCCTCTTATTATTTAATGAATAGATACATCATATCTTGATATATAATAGGGACTGTCCTATAGATGTGATATAAGTTTTTGAAAAATTTAATTTAATCCTGGTTGAAAAATAGTAGTGTTGCCCCCCCCCCCCTTATCCTGGAAAAATTTTCTGGATCCACACATATACGTTTCTCTCCTTAGACTTTAAATAAAATGACATTTTTTTTCTCTTAAAATAAAAAAACCTTGCATTTATTTTTGCTTAAAATTTAAAAAAAAACCTTACATTAATTTTACACTTTTCTTAATTGTCGAATGATCTATTAAAATTAAAATATAATTTGGGGTCTAAAAGTTTTATAAACTGTTAAAAAATGTTTTTCTTTAAAAAAATCACATTACACCTTGCATAATTGACAAATAATCTATTGAGATATGATCAGAAGTCTTATTTTCTGCCTAATATTCAAGTTAAAATTAATAACAATAAATGATTAAAATTAAATGTTTATCCTCCACACCCCCATCAGATTCAGAGTCTTCTTTAATACATTCTAACATGTGTACAGTAGCAAATTTTAAATCATTTCTTGATTGGTATTTTTCTCTGGATGCACATTAAGATTTAGGAAATTGCTTTTTAATTTTTTTCGATAGGATAAACAAAATGTTATATGTATTCGGGGCAATTGTAATCCTAAACAAAGCCGCTAGGGTCATCATTAGGCTAGGAATTACCCACATGGACACTATCCATATGAATAAGATAAAATACTTTATTATATCCAGTTCTGGAAAGTCAAGGTGTCTCCATGGGGGCATAACCTATATACCATTTGATGCGCACAAAGAGCAAGAATAAATATGGTTTAGGGATGGGGGATCTCAAAAGTTAAAAATTATCAAAGTATATCATCATTTCCTATTTCAGAGGGGTGGGGGTGGTTTAAAGACAACTTCTGGGGGTCATGTACTCACACCATTTGATGCATCATAATGATAATAGAAACAAGAATATAGTTGGTTTAGTGGTGGGGATCTCAACAATTTCCAAGATATTTGGTATTTTCCTGTTTCATTGGGTCAGAACAATCCCATACGGTCATAGCCTCGGTTTTATTTGATGCATCATAATACATTAAGAAAAAAGACCCTTTCCTCCCTATTAAATAAAACTTATATAGACATTATAAGTCTCTACACTTGTTTAAATGTAATACACAAATTCAATATGAATTGTCACAGGGTCAATATGGGGTCAACATAATATTTTACGTCTGACAAATGAAAAAATAACTTTTGCAATAAAAATGACAGAAACTGTGCAAATGCGCTAAGATAGGTAACTGTAGTGTCTTTAACCCATCGCATAATGAAAAAAAATTCCATTAAGAGCTATGAAAATTTAAATCCATAGTTAAGATGAACACTTATCAATTAAAAGCAAGAACAATATTATCTCTAAAGCCAGCACACAGGTGCATGAATATATTAACAAATATTTCGTTACACTTGATTGCTTACCTAGAACACATTGCGAACCTTTCGTATTACTTACGTTGGCTTAACTTTCGATTGCGCATTTTTAAATCCTTTGTTTAAAGTGCATTTTCGTATGTTTATAATGCATTGACCTGTATATTTGATGCTACTCTGCTTGGAATAAATGGGTAAAATTTGATATATTCACTGCGACTGCATATGAGAAACATGACGATGTGAGATGTACAATCACACCATAGAGGCCAGTGTAACGACGAAAAGTGACCCCCGTAGAATATTGACCCGGGGGTCAAATTTCCAAGGAGAAAACTGACTCAGGGTCAGTATTCTATGACAAGTAGGGTCTTTTTACTTCAGTAGAAAACCATTCCAGACCTTTAGATCTACGACCCCCCCCCCCAAACACACACACACGTTGAAAACTGACCCCATAGAATTTTGACCTCGCTTATTAACTCCAAAGAAATTATAGAAATCAGAGGTGAGACGTGTACTATTCATGTTTGACGAGGGGGAAAACGGGCAGCAAAAGCATATAGTAAATTAAAAGAATGGATGCTCTTCCCGTTTTACCCTGTTACATATATAACATCAGTTTGAACAAAAGTATGTCCGTGTTTAACTTAAAGTACTCGTCAGCTTGCTTTATGGTGCCCCTTCGCTAAGCCATTTTAGGGTTGTGTCCTCCCCCTAAAGGTACATGCATGATGATGCACTCGCTTATGCTCCCTTTCTGCATAACTAAAGACGTTAATGATGCAACAGATCGCGTCTGCTCGTTCTGCTGAAAAGACCCCGCTATTTTAATAGATAATTTCATAGACAAACCTAAATAATGGGTATGTACATGTATTGCATATTTTTAGAAGAAAAAAGACCAGAAGACAGATATAAAATTTAAACGAATAAAGAGGATTTTTTAATATCAGTTGTATTTAGCTATAGTGAATGTCTGACAACCAAACAAAACACCGCTACACCGACAAAATTATGTTACAGGAACACATTCACTTTTTGTGAGTGTGGACTTTTTGTCTCAAATTTGGCTTGGAATCTACAAAAATTGTTTGCCTCAATTTAATTTTCATAGTTTTTTTTTAAATATTTGATAATTTTATTGCTCGTAAGTTCAATACACATGAAAAATCACATTAGATGGTTTTAAGAGTCTATAAGACTAAGACTATAGAGATAGTTTTATTGAACATGTTTATGACTACATAAATGAGTGATTGATTCTAATAGATTTTGATCAAGTCTGCTTTTGATTTGATTTGAGCATATTTTATTATGCAAATACATATTTACATAAATGGATAAGACAGCAGGCAATGCCTATGTAAGCCTCCTCCATAAGGTGCAAGTGAAAAAATGACAATAACAGTCAACCATCTCTATAGATTAGATTCAAACATCGTTTACATGTATAAGTATCGCGGTTGTATTAATTGGAATCAAAGTCAAAACTACATGTAAATCTCTTTTTAGTGACATGTATATACCGAAGTTTGCAAGTACATTGTAAATGCTAATTTTGATTACAATAGAGATCGATTTCAAACACAGAATCATCTATAAAGTATTCTGGGGTTTTTTTGTTCGATTCTGAATTCAAACTTTTGGAATTTGTGAAGTTTATATTGTTTTTAAATCAAGCATGTATTTGTTTATATATATATATATATATATATATATATATATATATATATATATATATATATATATATATATATATATATATTATTCATCGTAAACATGTTGTAACAAGAAAATAATAATTGTTGATAGATATATCCAAAAGGATGTTGCATGCAAGCGCGTATTTATGGAGTGGGGTAATTCAAACCTTTTGAGTTCACTTATCAAATTTACTGATAAAAGGCCTAGACACCCTTTGGCAAACATAATTATCCCTCGGATCCCCCTCCCATACCCATGGATAAAATTTTCTGGATTCATGCATTTGATTATATGTGCCTATTTCAGACCCATTGTGAAGGAATCTCATGGCGATATAGAGCGTGATGAATTATTTTCTCTTCCCCTGTTAATTAACTGGTATCAATTTCTGCATACAATTAGTGCGAGTTTTTTATTTATTTAGAATGATATATCCTATTCAGTCATAACATACGTTATATTATAAATCCCCCTCCCCGCCAACTCCCCTAATCTTTTTTTCCTAGATTCGCGCCTATATTAATCATCTATTTAAATTTCAGTTGTTATCTAAGGTATGTCTTTTTCTTCTGTTGTCAAGATGTAAGAAAGGGGAACATTTCATATTCAGTGTCCTTTATCTAATAAACAAACCATGACTTTATCTTTTATCTTTTATTTTTTAATTTGAAAAACTAAAAGACAGACTGAGATAATGAAAATAAGCATAACAGGTGATCAGAAAAGCGTACTCAAGCTGGTGATTCGAACAATCTAGGTAGCAAGCAGGCAACGTACCTCCCCCCTCCCAGCACCACCACCACCCCTAAATCTACCCTAAAGAAAATATTAATAATAATATATAGTCGATATTCTACAAGGTCATTTTTCTACAACCCACACGGTGGAAAATGACCCTTAGACTATAATTTCTACGATGTAATCCAAGTATTCTACAACCGAGTAGGTCTTTTTTCTACGTAGAAAAATGACAGTAGGTCATTTTTCTACGTAGAAAAATGACCCCGGTCAATATTCTACGGGGGTCACTTTTTGTCGTTACATCGGTGCAGCAAAATCTGAGAAATAGCTGTTAAGAAATCAGTGGCTTATACAAGAGTTGACAGGATAGTGGCAACTATATAAAAAGAAATATGGTTGACAATGCCTTTTACAAGTCGTGTCCAGCTTTAAGACACAATAAAAACTCACTGAAGCCGTTTCTGGTGTATATTCCATTGTCGCCGCACTTAGTACACTGCTTGATGGCCCGGTACATGAGATTCAGTATGATCAATGGTGGGACAAGAGTGGGTCTTTTACAGTATTCATGGACCAGGGAAAACCTGTGGAACCTCCACACCTTCTCAGAGTTATTCTGGACTCGTTTGAACGTGTCACTGTCAAAAGTTAAAATAAGGGATGTCAAATAGTACTCCACTATCGCTCGGTCACAACGATCATTGACAAAAATTTCCTTAGTCGATTACTCGTAATAAAGTCAGTAAAATTCTAATTATTCTATTTTTTATCGGTAAATTATACTCTTGTCATTGGTATCTCTGGTGTGTTTTTTTAAGCGGCTAATAATTAATCTCTTTTGATTTACTAAGGCAGACATGTACTTGAAGAGTCTTCTAATCAGTTATTTATTGGGTTAGATGTTCATATACTAAATATATTTTAATAATATTGATAATTATCGCAAGGCGTTTGTTTTTATAATCATTAATCTTTGATTGCTAATTAGGCACGAAAAATTACATGTACTTAACATGGAACAGTTAACATTTAATTTGCCTTAGATGACATGAAGCTATTATGCAATCGTTACCAGGAACAAGAGGCCCATGGGGCCACATCACTCACCTGAGCAACAATGGCTTTATATGGGTGTTCAAAGGATATTGTGCCATATGGCCCCTCGGTAGAATAACAAAAAAGAATGCCGTAAAGTATCCAAATTTTACACTTATTTTTGCATACACTTAATCTTTGACATTGTACCTTTATGAAATACCATTTTTACCGAAAACAAGATCTATGCAAGATATAAAACTAAATGTTTGGTAGGGGTACACTGTTAACTTCCAAGTACCTTTTTTCAGTTCTGCCACCTCCTCCCCACACTTTATAAAGCGATCAAAATATATGAGAGCATATAGGTACATTTTCTTCTTAAACTTCTTACTAGTTATTGTATTTTATTCAGAAAAATCCTATATGTGAAAGAAGAAAATTGTTCAAAAATTTAATTGGTCTTCCGCATTATAAACTAGTGTTGTTTACCTGGCGTGAATTCGTGCGATGTTTCATAACCTTACTTGATCAATGAGTAAACTCGAATGAAAAATGGTGCCCTGTGAAATGTTAAAGAGCTATTATAATCAATGCATAGGCGTCAGAACGGGGTGGGTGGGTGTTAAGCCCCCCACTTTTTTTTTGCAAAGTTAGACATAGCCATACTCAAAATCCTTTTTTTTTTTAGCTTGTCAAGGTTTCTGATAAGGTCTAGCCTCCCCCATCCAATTTCAATTCGCTTCTGACACCACTGCAATGTATTGACAGGCATATCACTCTATTGTACCACCGCCCACCCATTATTTTCATCTTTATTCAAAAACAACAAATGGCTACAAACCAATATGATTGTCCACTGTTATATTTTCTTAAAAGCGATAATACATTTATACCCGTAACAGTAATGTGTCATAACTATGGAAAATGTTTTAAAGCGATCGTTTATATTTGTGTCTGAAAACCATCAAGGTTGGTGTAGATTTCATATAATACATCGTATTAGGAGGGCCCCAAGAAAGTAGTTACAGCATATCTTCTTTTAATTTTTTTGTACAAGTATTTAACGTTTAGCTAGAAATTTCTAGTGATCAATCAAAATTTCAGCGTCAATCTGACATAAAATTATAAGCAAGATATAGAGCTTGCAATTCTGCTAGGTTTGAGTCAATTTTTTGTTCAAAAGAGTTTATTTCATTCAACTTTACATTTTTAAACTTGATATTTCCTATTCAGCATTTCAAATGTAAAAGAACAAAAGCATGGCCTCAGCTCTGTGTGCAAACAGAAAATTGTGAGCAAAGCTCTGTATCTTGCTTATTATTCGAAGCTTGACACTCAAATATGGAAAGTAAATAGAAAATTGTAAACAATTAAAACAGAAGAAACGTGCACTAAAACAAAGAAAGATCACAATTTATTTTTCATCACATATATACCTATATATTTCTAGCAGCGAAAACAATCTCCGTTTATACTGAAAATGCTGAGCATCTTTACAAAACACGTTGCATTAATCAACCATTCCGTAGAGATCGTACCGAATTACCAATAAAATGTATAGTATTTTATAATATGTTGTAAGTGCAAATGTCAACGCATTGAAATATTAAACCTTAATTTACTTCACAAAATCGGCACAAATCTATGTTGCATGTTTCAAATATTCTCTTCGCACGTAAAGTGTTGCACATCCAGCAAATTCATCTTTGTCAACCCGTGTGTCATGCGTTCAACATGGCTGCTTCAAATAGAGAACTTTCGTTTTAGAGTTTTGGAATACCGAACCCGAAGTTATAAACTGATTGACATCTATTTTTTCTTTATTATTAGTTACGTAAATTACTCAAATTTGAAACTGATTTAGATCATAATTTTTGCATATATATTTTCCTTTCCATAAAGATTATTTTTGCTAAATTACGTTGAATTTTACTCAGTAGTTTTTTAAAAATGCACCCCACTTTTTTACAGTTTCGAGGTTTTCTCCGTTTTGAAAAAGATCAGCCTTTCATTTCTGCAATTTATATTCACCTTCTTATAAGGATGCTTTTTGCCAAATTTGGTTGAATTTGGCCAAGTGGTTTAAGAGAAGAAGTTCAAAATGTAAAAAGTTTACAGACGGACGGACAGACGGACGACGTACAACGGATGAACGGATGATCAGAAAAGCTCACTTGAGCTTTCAGCTCAGGTGAGCTAAAAAGTAAAAGCATGGACATTTGCCAATAGATATAAAAAAAATGAAGTCATTTTAAATCAAATACATATAGTACATATTATCATAAGTTTTTAAATACTTTTAAGTTGAAGATAAGATGCATGTGACAGTAGCATTGTTTGATTTGAAAAGGACACACAGTTTCAAATAAATGAACGAGTACGCGACTATCGCTCGACTAAAGCCCCCGATTATAATTAATTGACTAAGCCAACCGAGCAAAATTGACATCCCTAGTTAAAATACAGGCTCATTTTTCACACAAATTAAAGAACATTTTAACTTCAACTGATTACAGTTCTGTTTATAAATTCATTCATCATGTTTATACCTATTAGTCAAACGCATTAATAATAACAATTTTTAAAAGTAACATGTGTATGTACATAAATGTACATTCATTATGTGTAGTTCAAATCAGTTTTTTTTACAATGGTTACATGTTAACCTTCAGAATAACATAAAATAAATGTTGAACCACGTTATTTTTTTCTCATTTACTTGACAAACGCTTATACATGTAGGTAATATAAATTTAAATCATGTATCAATGCCTATACATATATAGCATGTACATGTATGCACACAATTATATACAACTTTCAAAATTATATAGCAACATTTTAAGCTATGTTTTAAGAAATAATAATCATCTATCATTTGTTGCATAAATACAATTTAGACAATAAATTTATTTCTTTTTTTTTTTCTACATAAGAAAGTACCAGTTTTTTTTTTCATGCAAGTCCTGTGCATTTGAAAGCTTACCTGAACATAGCAATCAATAGGTTGACAAGAAGAATATTGGTCAATAGCATGTACACCACCATCAACAATACAACCATGGCGTTTTTCTCTGGACATCGATCCATCTCCCCCGACCTCCAGAGAGTCTCGTTATATGTACAGGTTTCTGCTTTCTCTGATGGGTCATTACCTACAACATGGAAGCAAACCACTAAAGTATACCCTCACATTGCAATATTGTATTTGTTAAACAATTTCCATTTTCATGCAAACAGTTCTCTTTGAAAATAACCTCTATAGAAGTAATTCAGTATACAGACATGAAATATTGTTAGATTTTATCACTACACTTAAAAAAAAAAACCAGGAGCATTTTTTCATATGCAAAGTAATCAATACGCAAGGAACATAAATGTACATGTAGGAACAGTTGTAAATGTATCCACAAATCAAAATAATAGTTTTAATTTAAAATTCATCTTGATTTTATGTTTGAATTCTGATATACAGTGTATTTACATTCTTAATTACTTTTTTGTAAAGGAAGTGAAAATTTAAAAAAAAACCAAAACCAAAAAACTTCAACGTTTTTGGAACAAGCAAAGTGTATTCCATGAATTATCAAAATAATCAAAGCACCTTCTTTGTTTTCCAGGAACAGTTCTCCATACATCTGCCAGTAAGGGTGGTACAACACATCCTTCAGAACTGACCACTGTTGGGGAGCGTTGGGGTACAAGTTGGCCTGGTAAGCTACCCCAAAACTCAGAATAAACACCAGCAGGATCAACAGGAAAAACATCAGATCTGTAATCTGCCAAAATTATACATTGTCTTTAATAAGTCACCGCACATGACTAGGTATATGTACATTTACCTTACAGAAGCAGAAACCAAATACTCTTGTCTTGATATTTAATAAAAGGCTAACTGAATAAATGTGAAATGTACCAGTGGTATGCAAAATGTACCAATTTTTTTTTATTTCATTCACAAAATCACAACAAGACACCGTAATTCAAGGAAAATGAAAATTTTAAAAGTATTTTTAATTTTTCACTAAATGCCGCCATTTCCCTCTTATTCTCGCTCGCGAGACACTAGAAAACATCGCCTGTGACCTTTGTGAGATTTTAACTTAAACATTTTCTAGAAACATTCTTTGTCCACTTAACCCACGAAAAGAACTTTTAAGTTCATCACATGTTCTTTAGATTTTGTATCTTGAGGAACTCTGTTTTGCGTTAAATTCATTTCACATCACTGCAAAATCTTACCATTTTGTAGATTATAATGACTTTAGGCCCAATGTTTTTCTCTGCATAGAAGTAGTGCATGAAGCGGATGAAGTGCATTCCCAATGTCAAGCTGTACAGCATGCGGGCCCAGATAAAGTCCTCCCCATACAGCGAAAACCGCAGAATGACCGAGGTAAAAAAGGAAAGATACATCAGGAAGTCTAAGCGGTTCCAGAGGCTGTCATACCAGCTCCGAATCTTGTACCAGAAGGATTGCTGATCCTTGGTTAAAACCTACACCAGAAAATGAAATGGAGACACCATAGTATCAGTATACACTTAATGATGCCTTCTAGACAAAACTATGGATCAATATTTAAAATATACATAAAACACACTTTTTATGATTGCAATGATAATGATAAAACATGAATTAATATTACAATATAAATATATTGATGTTATTTTAAATCAAACAGATTGATTTACAAATAGTAATTAATTTATATATATATATATATATATATATATATATATATATATATATATATATATATATATATATACAGGGTTCAACATTTTTGTTTAAGTTTGACTAACAAAATTAATCTGTGCCTTGTTAGTCCGTTTGAACTATAAAAAAAAGTTTATACATGTAATAAATGCTTTAAAGGTCAAGATTTAATCTGACACATTGCTTTCACTTGAGTATCTTATACAAACATACAAATGGCTTAGTAGGTTCAAGTATAAATTTCAATATTTTGGCTACAGTTTGTGCCCGTAAGGTTCAAGTCCACTTGATTTTGTCTTGCTTTTTGTATATGTTTTTTTAATTGCTGCAATGGAGAAACAAAGAATTCAAATGTGCTTTGATTGAATTTTTGATGGACAAATAAAATTACCTACAAACCATATAAAGTAAAGGACTGGACTAGAGTATAAAAAAGTTACTGTCCATCCCTGATACAGTAAATATAATATACAATTGTATATGCAACAAGATGTAATTATAATCGGAGCGATTATAAAGTCTACCAACCAAAGCAAGGCAACACTAGAATAGGGCTGACTTTCATAGGTTAGGATCTCGATATGAATTGATTGTATCTGACTTGAAAAGTATTGCACTAGTTAAAATATACTTTAGACCATAGACACTATGTATGAGCCAGATTGAACCAAGGGGAGAGATATTTTCCGGACAAGGATTTCATTAATAATTCTGCTATGACCTTAACCTTAAAACTAGAAACATGGTTCAAGGTCACTGCACACCCTTTACCCAAAGACACTCTGTGGGTGAGGTGTGAGCCTGATTGTGGCAAGGGGAGAGTAGATATGCTCCGGACAATCAATATCGGACGGACAGATGAACGCGCACGGAAGGATAGAAAGAAGGACGGACAAACAGACTGATCAATATATGGCGCCCGCAGAGCGGGACCCTATTTACTAGGGCATTTGATCCTGAATCTTGAAAACTGCGCGTTTAGTAATTATTGAAACATGCGTATTATTTTGATTTATGATAAAACTTAAACAAAAAACATTAAAATCTATTATTTTAAAGATAAAATCGTTGAACAAAACGCAATTAAGAAAAAAAAAATATTCGGCACTCGGGGAACGAACCCGGGTCGCCTGGGCACAAGTCCACCACTCTAACGACTGAGCTTCTCGGACCCTCGCTTCAGGACTTTGGAGCCCAAAATCTCGAGAATGCGTGGATCGATTTTAAAACGGATTTCATATTATAAAGTTTTGGAAGCGTCTCTATCGAATAAAGACATTAAAAAAATTTGAATCCAAAGAGTTGAAAAATGACTTTTTTTGTTTCCTTCCAGTGACGACCGGAAGTGACGGCGGACGTTCGGATATGCGAAGGGCACTGCGGCTGGAGACTCTCTACCATCCCAGAAAATTTGAAAGTTCCATCTTTTATAATTTTTTTGAAAAATGAGCCAAAAGCAAAAACATAGAATCCTAAATATCTCCGAACCGGAAGTGACGATAAAAAAAATGACGTGTAATTTGTCCTAAATTTGATCTGAAAATTTCATCAAAATCGACTGAAGCGTTTTTGAGAAAACGTGACAGATAAAACATTAACTAGATATCGTTACGAGTAACGAGTAGGTCCTCCGTCCGATTTGTTTTATATGATACGATGAAATATCGATACTCTCTGCCAAATCTGAGATCTCGTCGAATCGAGGTTTTTCGTCTCGGGACCGGAAACGGATGAACGGAAGTGATTAATGAAAATAAAAGCTGGTATTTCTTGTACATATGCCTAGTGTATATCACTGTTTATCAGGCTAGATGAAACACAAAAGAAAGTCTGTTAAACTTGTTAAAAACATGAATTCTTTGAATTCTTTCGGTGAATACCGGAAGTGACGGTGGACATAATAAAACCCGTTAAACACATCTTCAATCAAATGTCTATCATTCATAGAAGTTTCGTGTCTCAATCACTAACAGTGACTAAAATATCGCGGGTATCAATTTGATATATCTCAGTATAAGTAGAATATGTTTGCTTATTTAACATTGTATAGATAACGTACAAATGTATATAAGATTTTATAATGATATATTCATTCCATGTAAAATTAAAAAAAATAAGAAAATAATAATAATTTTCGAAGTGCTTCCGGTGACGACCTGAAGTTACGACGATTCAAACAAAATTATGTAAACACAGATACATACTAAGGGCTATCATCCCACAAAGTTTGGTTGTTCAAGACGTCACCGTTCTTGAGATCTCATGGAGTCAATGTTTTTTGTCTCTTGACAGGAAACGGACAAACGAAAGTGCTCAGTGAAAATAAAAGTTCGTATTTCTTGAACATTAGACAACTGTACTTTACTGTTTATCAATTTTACTGAAATTGTCAAAGAAAAACAGTTAAACTTTCAAACAACTTGATTTGTTTGAACCCTTCCGGTGAAGACCGGAAGTGACGGTTGACAAAATGAAAGCGGTTAAACTCATTTCCTACCAAATGTCTATAATCCTTGTAAGTTTCGTGTCTTGATCACTTGCACTTTCTGAGATCTCGTGGGTAAATCATTTGTTTAAAAAAGGTTTTCTGAGATATTTGAGATACCTCACCGGAAGTAGAATTTTTTTGTTTATTTAACATTGGATGGATGACATATATTGGGATTTATACTTATATATCAATTCTTTGTGAAATAAATTAAATGTGTAAAAATAATTTTTGAAGTGCTTCCGGTGACGACCGGAAGTTATGACGAACAAAACAAAATAGCTTCATGACATCTAAAACAATAGGTCTATAATCCTACAAAGTTTGAATGCTCAAGTCCTTATCATTTTTGAGAAATCGATGTCACAAACTTTTTGTCGCGGGACAGGAAGCGGACGACAGGAAATGAATTTTGAAAACATGAAAAAAACTTCCTCGAGATATAATTATTCTAAATCATGCCTGCAAATTTCAAGAAAATCTATCAAGCCATCTCTGAAATATCTTGTGGACAAAAAAGGGGGGGGGGAAATTTCAAAATTCGTACCCAATTTTCGCGCTTAGGCAGCTCCAAGAAATGGTGCCACTGGCGTAAAACAACATAATAGTGCACAACTTCAAACTATAGTCTACATATCCTGAAAATTTCGTAGTCATATCTTTGATAGTTTCTGAGATCAGCTCTGCACAAATTCGGTCGTAAAAATTACAAAATCGGCCGTAACTCGGAACTGGAAGTGATCATGGCAAAAATTTTAAACACAAAATGACTTCAGATCATGTTCAATCATCTGTGGAAAAAATGGTTGAGATCGGAACAGTAGTTTACGAGAAATCGCGTGCACAAAATTTGTGGAAAAACAGACTAATAATACATGTAACTAGATACGATCTCGTTACAAGTAACGAGTAGGTCTTCCGTTCGATTTTTTAAAATGATATGATGAATTATCGATAAAACGTTAGATACAAATGGTTGAATATTTTAGGGGCCACACCAGTGATCCTAAATGTGGAAAGACATTGGTGTTTTAATTAGTGGAATCGATTAGAATCATCAATGCAGACAATTTTTCTTCTACAATGCTTAACAAAATATGTCTCCTTTTTTAGATATATTGCGTCAAAGTTTAAGGACTTAAAGCCTAATTTCGTCATAAATGGGCGTGGCAATGAGTTTGTCAAACATAAGTTGTTACGATTAACAACTTTGTTCCTATAATACATTACAAAGTCTTTATCGTTTTTAAGTTATTTGTAATAGACTTTACGAGTCTATTGGCCCCTAATTGAAAAGGTCAGCCCCTTTTTGTTCATTACATACATCTTAAATTGTTGTTCATTTTTAAGATACAAATGATTGAATATTTTAGGGTCCAGCCCTGTAGATCCTTAATGGAGACAGACATTGATGTTTTGATTAAATTATCAATACAAGCATTTTCTCTTCTACAATGCTTAACAAAATATGTCTAGTTCTCTAGATATATTGTGTCAAAGTTTGAGAACTTTGGCCCCTAAAAATCACTAATTACGTCATAAATGGGCGTGGCAATGAGTTTTTCAAATACATATTGTTACGATCAACAACTTTGCTTCTATAATGCATTTCAAAATCTTTATCGTTTTTAAGTTATTTGTAATAGACTTTACGAGTCTATTGGTCCCTAAATAAAGGGGCCATCATCCTTTTTGTTCATTTCATACGAAAGATCTCTCAAATACTTACATTTTTGGTTCTTACACCTATCTCAAATTATTGTTCATTTTTGAGATACAAGTGATTGAATATATTAGGGGCCAGCCCTGTAGATCCCTAATGGGGACAGACATTGGTGTTTCAAATAATGGAATCGATTATAATTATCAATACAAGCATTTTCCTTCTACTATACTTAACAAAATATGTCTCGTTCTCTAGATATATTGTGTCAAAGTTTGAGAACTTTGGCCCCTAAAAATCACTAATTACGTCATTAATGGGCGTGGCAATGAGTTTTTCAAATAAATATTGTTACGATCAACAACTTTGCTTCTATAATGCATTTCAAAATCTTTATCGTTTTTAAGTTATTTGTAATAGACTTTACGAGTCTATTGGTCCCTAAATAAAGGGGCCATCCTTTTTGTTCATTTCATACGAAAGATCTCTCAAATACTTACATTTTTGGTTCTTACACCTTTCTCAAATTATTGTTCATTTTTGAGATACAAGTGATTGAATATATTAGGGGCCAGCCCTGTAGATCCCTAATGGGGACAGACATTGGTGTTTCAAATAATGGAATCGATTATAATTATCAATACAAGCATTTTCCTTCTACTATACTTAACAAAATATGTCTCGTTCTCTAGATATATTGTGTCAAAGTTTGAGAACTTTGGGCCCTAAAAATCCCTAATTACGTCATAAATGGGCGTGGCAATGAGTTTTTCAAATAAATATTGTTACGATCAACAACTTTGCTTCTATAATGCATTACAAAATCTTTATCGTTTTTAAGTTATTTGTAATAGACTTTTCGAGTCTATTGGCCCCTAATTAAAAGGGCCAGCTCCTTTGTCTTGATTTTGTTGGAAAGAACTTTTAATACTCCACCACTTTTGTTATATATGTCTTAAAAATATATCAACTGATAAAAATATATAGATCAAAACGTGTGAAAATTTTGATTCAAAATTCGTACCCAATTTTCGTGCCTAGGCGAGCTCCAAAAAATGGCGCCACTTGCGTAAAACGAAAACAATAGGGACAACTTCAAACTATGGACTACCTATCCTGAAAGTTTCATATTCATATCTCTGATAGTCTCCGAGATCAACTGTTCACAAAATGGGTCGTAAAAGTTTACAAAATTAGCAATAAATCGGTACCGGAAGTGATGACGGCAAAAATTTTAAAAACAAAATAAATTCAGACCACTTGCAATCATCTGTGAAAAAATGGTCGAAATCGGTCAAACAGTTTTCGAGAAAACGCTTGCACAAAATTTGTGGGAAAAAAAAGAAGAAGAAGAAGAAACTGTACAAAAACTATAAGGTCTTCCGTTGGAAACGGAATACCTTAATAAGAAACAGTACGAAAACAATAAGGTCTTCTGTTAGAAACGGAAGACCTTAATAATAATAATAGAGGAAAAGAAACAAAGCAATAACAATAAGGTCTTCCGTTGGAAATAAATTTAAAAAAAATGAAGAAAAAAAACATTAAAATATTATCATTCTCTTTCATTCCTGAAAATTTCAAGAAAATCTATCCAGCCATCTTTGAGAAATCTTATGGACAAAAAAATAATAAGAAACATTACAATTAAATTAAATCAAATTACAATCACAATAAAGTCTTCCATTGCTAACGGAAAACCTTAATTACAGTAAATTGACGATTTCCATTTTAAGGGGGCCATTTTAGGCTCAAACCATATATAGTCCTTTTGGTGTACTTCCTGTGACGACCGGAAGTTTCGCTGGATAAAACAAAAAAGTGTTAACACATGAACATACATAGGTCTATCAATCCACAAAGTTTGGTTGTTTAAGTCGTAACTACGAGGGTCAATCAAAAAATACGAAGACAATGTGGCTGTCTACCATATATTTTTCATTAAAGTCGAAACTAACATATTATTTTATGCAACAATGCTTATTTTATTGATATACGAAGTTGAAAAGGTATTTTTGTAACCCGATATTAATATCAACATGTTTTGTCACCACGGCGCAGGGTAACGTTGAAAACATAACGTCAAAATAACGCAAGCACAGTTAATAGAAATATCCAATCTTTATATCACCCTGAGTCTTTTGTGCTTTTCAACATACAATTTAAATCGGCACTATATCAATTGACATCTAATTTGTACACAATTGTTCGAAAATCATAAATTTGTTCCTCGAAGTTTTTTTTTTTACCGCATGTCTCTTCATTTACAGTAAGACAATCCCTAAATGTCAGATGACGTTGTTTATTTTTTGATCAAATATTTACAGATATTCTATTCTCTTTCGTACTGATACTGACTGATGTTCAAAATACATTTACCATAACTCCCACAAAATGTGTTAAAGTTAAACACAAATGTGAAAATAATTTTGGACTTATTTTTTCCACCACTGAGCATTTTCACAGTTTTATCGGCTTTTTCCCGAGTGTTTATACTTTTCGTTGCGCCGTGACGTCCGGCGACGTCAATGTTTTTAGTCAATTTTAAAGAGGACTATATGTCTTTAGTTACTGACATCTGTTCAACAAATCTATATATGTATTGGAATATTTATTCACTCCGGCTGCTGTTCCTTGCATCTTCAAGTTCAAGCCAGTGTAAATCGCCTTTACGTAACGAGCCACCTGTTGACTCGTCGCGTGGTCAATGTTTGTTTTTCCTGTGTCAGAGACATACACTGACCTGTCGGACTTCACAGTTTATATGAGTATAGGAAGCAATAATTATGATTTAATTAGAAAAATTATTTACTTGATGTCTTGTTATGCCGTAATTGGTTTGCATACTGATGGCCACTTTAAAATAGGCCGATCATTTGTACGACTTGATAATGACGATAAACAGTATAAACAGACGTTTCTGCACAATGTTTATTTTACAATAACAGCGGGTTGTTTTTTTTCAGCATAATATAAACTGGTACGTGCTACAACTGAAACTTTACGGTAGTCTAAAATCTTTCCAAACTGGCATTGTCATGACTGGCCTATTTTCAAAACAGGCTTATTTTTGAGTAATTTTCAGTGCAAGAAATAGGTGGCTTATTTTCAAAACCGGCTTATTATTAAATCCGGCTAATTATCAAGGTTTTAGGGTATCCCGTCATTTTTTTGTACATAGATAACCATATCAATTTTTAATTTTAGGTTTCAATTTTAGTTCGTTTTAAGCCTAATTTATGGAGATATTACTTTCAACATAATACCGTTTATTGTTTACGGAATACAAAGTTTGACCTTGTGCCGTGACCTCATTTTTGCAGGATAAGATTCTAAATAATTCTTAGAAATGAAGGAATAAATGAACTTTTTTACTTTAAATTGTTTGAAACAGTTGCTTAATTATGTCTACTAAATTTAGTTACAATATGACGTTAAATAACATAGCTATGGCAGAAGTCTTCGTATTTTTTTATTGACCCTCGTAGTTTTGAGATCTCATCGAAAACGTTTTTTTTTTGTCTCGGGACAGTAAATGACAAACGGAACGCAGCACTTTTAAGGTCTACCTTATGGTCGCGCCGACCAGAAAGTAGGGGAAATGTTAACTATGACATCACATAAAACAATAAGTTATCAAAAATGCTAAATAATAAAGTAATTCCCGATTGTCCTGGGTACGAACACAATAAACAACATTAAAATTACCTCTGTGTTGAACTTTGTAGTCAATAAGTCCAACAACGTTAAGTTATAAACAACTGACCGATCGCGATGCACTTGTCAATGTGACATCATACTGTAAATTTAGACGCATAGTGTGTGTAGAGAGAGGCGGATCAATCAATTTTTTAACATTAGGGAAAATGCATTTCATAAATGAACGGAGAATAATCTTAAAACAATTATTATACCATTAAATCCCAGTTATTATGCTTGTTTTAATCCAGCATGTATTTATTTTTTAGAGCGTGTATTATTTATTTTCTATAGAGTTTAATGTGCAAGTTCGATGTGTTTGACATTGGGAAGCCTATCTAAATCCGCTTTTTACAAGGGCATACACTTAACAGATTATTACGATCTTTAAGTTAAAAATTAAGGGAATGTTTAATTTTTTGAAAAGTGCTCCTGCTATGATGAAATCTGTAGAGAGAATTAATAAATACGTAAAGTATTAAGCGAAGCTCATATAAATTTCAACAGGAGCTCATTTCTTTGATATCTACTCTTAAAATAAAAGATGAACTCTATACAAAGCAGCAGCACTTTTTAGAATCTACTAGTATAATTTAATTATCATTTAAATTTTTAATTCAAATAAGGGTATACCCTTGTAATATTGAAATGTGTTTATGACCTCCATTCGGGAGAATCATCAACGCATATCACGTGACTGTCCATTCAGGGAACTACACTAAGTGTCATACAAAGTGGCATTTACTATGCTGTTTCATTTAATATTAAATTTATATCATGATAAAATGACTTTACATAAATATTTTGTAAAAAATATATGCATCTTTTATGATCGTTTAAATCCGTTGATATTTTCATAGTAAGCCTTAAAAGTGCTGCGAAGTGCTCAATGAAAATTAAATCTTATATTTCCTGTATACGACAATCGTACATAACTGTTTATTGAGCTAGATAAAATTATCAAAGGAAAGCAATTAAACTGATGAACAGCTTGATTTGTTTGAACTCTTTCGGTGTGAACCGGAAGTGATGGTCGACAAAATGAAACGTTTAAACACATCTACAGTCAAATGTCTATCATCCATGTAAGTTTCGTGTCTTGATCAATTAAAGTTTCTAAGATCTAGCGGATACAAAATGAATTTTGAAAAAATGAAGAAAAAAAAGCCACCTCGAGATATTATCATTCTCTATCACTCTTAAAAATTTCAGGAAAATCTATCCAGCCATCTCTGAGAAATTCTGCCGACAAAAAATGGGGAAAATAAGAAGAAAGAAAGAAAAAACCAAGCAATCACTAGGTCTTCCGTTGGAAACGGAAGACAATTATAATAATAACTAGACTCTTGTTGCTATAGCAACAAAAACGTCTTCCGTTCCTCATGTATTTATTTGTAAAAAAAAATGCATTTACTTTAAAAAAAGAAGAAGGATATAATAGATACTGTGATGGAATTTTTAGAAATTATTTCTATGTGAAACAAAACAAAACGAGAAAAAGTCATTTTTTAATATTTGCTCTAACGACCGAAAGTTACGCCGGATCAAACAGAACATGGTAAACATATCTTCATACATTGTTCTATTTTTCCTTAAAGTTTGGATGCTCACGTTTTTGTCAGTTATGAGATCTCGTTTAGAAAATGTTTATGGTCTCGGGACAGGAAACGGACAAACAGAATTGCTTAATGAAAAAAAAAATGTTAATATATCTTATACATTTTCCTCTCGTACATTACTGTTTATCAAGCTTACTGAAACAGTGTAAAAAAACTGTTAAACTAATCAACAATGTTATTTGTTTGAACCCTTTCGGTGAGGACCGGAAGTGACGGCTGACAAAAGTTTTGTGTTTTGACCACTAACAGTTTCTAATTAACGGCGGGTACTAAATTTAGTATAAAAAAAGCTTCTAAAGATATTTGGGATATCTCACCGGAAATGGATCTTTTTTGTTTATTTAACATCGCATATTTGCCTTATGTAATGATTCATAATAATATAATGATTCTATGTAAAGTAACTAAAAAAGGTAAAAAAATAATTTTAGAAGTGCTTCCGGTGACGACCGGAAGTTACACCGAACAAAACAAAAAAGTGTAAACACATCTACATACATAGGTCTATCATCCCGCAAAGTTTGATTGTTCCACTCATTACCATATTTGAGATCTCGATGAGTCAATGTTTTTTGTCTCTGGACAGGAAACGGACAAAGTGCTAAGTGTAAATTGAAAGATAGTGGTTCTTAAGCATTTGACAACATGACTTTTTTGCCTATCAATTTATCTAACATTGGCAATGAAAAACAGTTAAACTTATAAACAACTTGATTTGTTTGAACTCTTCCGGTGTGGACCGGAAGTGACGGCCGACAAAATGAAAGCAGTTAAACACATTTTCTATCAAATGTCTATTATCCATGAAAGTTTCGTGTCTTAATCACATATAGTTTTTTAGATCTCGTGGGAACAAAATTTATTTTTTTAAAAGCTACCTGAGATAATTGAGATATCTCACCGGAAGTGGAATTTTTTTTATTCAACATCGCATAGAAGACATATGTATTGATTTATACTTAAATATTTATTCTGTGGAAAATTAATTAAAGAAGTGAAAAAAAAAAATAATTTTTGAAGTACTTCCGGTGACCACCAGAAGTTACGACGAACAAAACAACAAACAAAACAAAATAGTTTAAACACATCTACAACTATAGGTCTATCATCCCACAAAGTTTGGATGTTCAAGTGTTTGCCGATATTGAGATCTCGAGGGAACAATGTTTTTTGACGCGGGACAGGAAACGGACGATCGAAAATGAAGTTTGAGAAAATGAAAAAAAAAAACACCTCGAGATATTGTTTTTCTCTATCATTCCTGAAAATTTCAAGAAAATCTATCCAGCCATCTCTGAGAAATCTTGTGGACAAAAAACGGCAACAAAAATAAGAAGAAACATTACAATCACTATAAGGTCTTCCGTTGGAAACGGAAGACCTTAATAATAATAATAAGAACCGTACAAAAACAATATCTCCAAACTTCGTGTGGGAGACTTAAATATCTCCGGCTGATTTTCACTTTATACCTGTCTGAATTCTTCCATTGCACTAGTTATTGTGTATATCCATGAGAAGATCTCCACGAGAGAGGGGGCACCATTCTCACCAATAGGATGCAGGTCAGTCAAAACAAAGAAAGAAAACAGCCCCAGAAACACAATGTCGGCAAACTGTATAAGGTAAAAATATCTTCCATCTTAAAAAACGAACTTTAAAGGTTATGAAATACAGCTGCTTTAAATTTTGATGCAAGGACATGTTTTAAGTCTCCGTAATTACAAATCATATAAACAACTAAATAAGAATATGGTTGGATAATATTTTTGTTGTACCGTTGAAGTAATACATTACCATTGCTGTTGTAAACTTCGTTACTGGTGCAGTGTAAAATAAGAAAATGGCACGGAAAAGGTTCAAGTCCCCACTCCAATTATTGTCACCTCCACACACGGTGACAGTCTTTCCATTTGAACCTGTTAAATTCTTATTAACACTGTCTTGTTCAAGCATTAAATCCTCTTCAGTGGAATAAAGTGGTAATAGATCATCGTATTTACCACTTGACGCTTTTTTTTTGTCGAAAAATCTTATGAAAGGTATGAGGAAAGGTATTATTATGGATGCCACAATCTGAAAACAAATGAAGGAATTAAAAACGGTTCTATGATTATTCAAAATCATATAGAAATATGTTGATCCTGAATATACGCTGAACAAGAGGCCCATGGGCCACAACGCTCACATGAGGAACAATAGGTATGATAAAATCAGTTGAATGGAGTCAAAATACAAACTATCTGAACAATGTAGTATAATACATGTAGATCCTGTATAAATGAAAATTCATTTTCCCCCCTGGATATTCTTAATTTTATTATCATTAGTCCCCTTTTCTAACAGGATGATTTTATAGTCATCACACATGTTGAGCATTGCAGTTCTCAAAAAGATCCTAAACAATTGTTTATGTATGGGATATAAACCTACATCAAACTCTGAACCCCTTGTGAGGCCCAAGAATCGTCAAGGGTCCAAAGTCTTAACAGTTTTAAAGAATCACCTGGCTGATTAGTTTCTGAGAAGAAGATTTTTAAAGTTTTACTCTATATATTCCTATGTAGAAATTTGACCTTCAATTGTGGCCCCACCCTACCCCTGGGGATCATGATTTTCTCAACTTTGAATTTACACTACCAGAGGATGCTTCCACACAAGTTTCAGCTTTCCCAGCTGATTAGTTTCTGAGAAGAAGATTTTTTAAGATTTACTCTATATATTCTTATGTATGAATTCGACCCCCCATTGTGGCCTCACCCTACCCCTGGGGGTCATAATTTTCACAACTTTAAATCTACACTACCAGAGGATGCTTCACACAAGTTTCTTCTTTCCAGGCTAATTAGTTTCTAAAAAGAAGATTTTTAAAGATTTACTCTTGATATTCCTATGAAAAAATTCGACCCCCCATTGTGGCCCCCTCCTTCCCTCGGGGGTCATGATTTTCACAACTTTAAATCTACATTACCAGAGGATGATCCAACACAAGTTTCAGCTTTCTCGGCCGATTAGTTATTGAGAAGAAGATTTTTTAAGATTAACTCTATACATTTCTATGTAAAAATTCGACCCCCCCCCCGTTGCGGCCCCACCCTACCCCCGGGGGTCTTCATTTTCACAACTTTGAATCTACGCTACCTGAGGATGCTTCCACGCAAGTTTGAGCTTTCCTGGCCAAATGTTTCTTGAGAAGAAGCTAAGATTTTTGAAAATTTCTCAAAAATTTTCAAAAAATTCTAATTAACTCCCTTTAAATGGGCGTGGTCCTTATCTTTCACAACTTTGAATCTCCTTTGCCTAAGGGTGCTTTGTGCCAAGTTTGGTTGAAATTGGCCCAGTAGTTCTTGAGAAGATTTCGAAAATGTGAAAAGTTTACGGACAGACAGACGGACAGACAGACAGACGGACGACAGACAAAATGTGATCAGAAAAGCTCACTTGAGTTTTCAGCTCAGGTGAGCTAATAAAAAAAAGGACAATAACAAACCGTCAACCATTTAAAAAATCCAGAAAACGAAATACAAATTCAATGCAGAGCAACACGGACCTCCAAAAAGATAGAGGTAAGATCAGGTGCCATGGAGGAGTGAGCATTCTCTGCTGACCGGTCACACCCGCCGTGTGCTCTTTGTCGTAATCCGGGAAAAACGGAAAAGTCCGTAAACAATTAGGTGATTAATTATGGTCTAACAATTAGTATGAAAACGTCAGTCAGCATGCGACCCAGTGGGAGATTTGTATTTGCTGACAAGGTCGTTGTATCGACCATAGAAAATTAATTGTATTCAAAATCAATTATTATCACCAATGATATCCTCCGTCATAATAATTGATGGAAAATAAACATTCATTTAATGCTTGACCTCTTACAATTGAAGCATTCATTGTATTTCGTACCAATAACTCACAGCAATTATCATAACAATCAATAAACGAAGTCAAAGTCTACTTAATTAAAAATTTTGACAACATTAGTTATAGTTTAAATGCAGTGAAGTCCTATTGTAACAACCGTTAATGATACAACGGCGCTTAATGAGACAAATAGCATGTCCAACTGTTAATGATAATTGGCCGCTTAATGATAGAATTGTATTATTAAGCGTCATAAATGCACAGCAGTCTTAACGCTTAATGAAACAGGCAAATATCGACACCCTCAACCACTAATGATCCAAACTTTATATCATTAAGCGTTGGAATGGCACCCTTTAATGATACAAAATTGTAAAAATGCATGAAATAACACTGTTGTTAATAAAGCAATAAGATGTTTATCTTAAGCAAATAAAGAATAGCAATAAATGACTTAGTTGTGTATCCATACGTACTAGTAAAAGAAAATCATGTATGTAGACATTGTATAATCTAATCATTTTACGTAATGCGTTAAACAAGAATGTTCTAATATTTCAACAAACATTTCTGTTATATTTACATGAAAAAGTAAATTATAATTTTAGCTGAAATACTAGTACCCTTATTTATTAATCTATATTTTAAACATTTTTTAACAAATTGTTTTATAATATTGATACCATATGTACATTAAACAAACTTTTAAATAAAAAAAGCAAATGGTACTGTGATCAAATAACAGAAGCGAATGCATACACACTTTCACATTATTGTCTTTATACACAAGAAAATAAGCGCATTAAAACCTTGAACATGTAGATTTTTTAACAACTGCCTGATATTTGCGGGATTCCCTATGGGAGAGTGGCTGCTTAAAGGAAGCAGAATGAAAAGTGCTACAGACAGGGCTTTCCTCGTCATATAACTCACGGACTTATCAGTATTCTTTTATATATAAACTTAAGAACTAATTTTATGGATCGTGTGTTATCAAGAAGGAGTACTAAATGTTAGATTTTAGTCTTTGTTTATTGATTTCTCATTTTATTTATTTATCTTTTTTCGGGGGGCGGGGGGGGGACTACATCCACGCAGGCAATAAGATAAGGTCATTGTAAGTGTTTACTGTTGTGCGAGATCTATGTTTTGGGCTTTTAGCCACAGGCGGTTTGATGGAGGGAAGGGTGGGGTTCTACCTGTGTGTAACAACCGTTAATGATACAACGCCGCTTAATGATATAAATAGCATTAAACGTTGCAATTGCAACGCTTAGACGGAGGCATCATTTCTGAAACAAATAAAAATATATGTTTTTTTTTAAATGTTAAGGTAAAGAAGGTTTGAAGTATGAAGACTTTGTTATGCCAAATACTACAGGATTGAAACAACTTTGAGACTATTACGTATTCGATTATTCGTGCAAAAAACAAATATTTTACAAAACAGAAAAATATTTGATCGATAATAGATACAATTATGATCAATGATTCACAATATATACTAACTATTGCGTTAAAATAATCAAAACGAACTCTCGAACAGCGAACTAGTTTCACTCTCGTCCCTGCTTCAAAACCCCTATTGTGTTAGGTAATATGATCTTAATCTCGCAATCAAAGAAGTCGCTCGTTTTTATTTACAGAATGTATGATTCGATTGTTAAGAGTGATCAAATATATTTTTAAGAGTTTCCAAAAAATTACGAGATAAAATATCTATTAATAGTAAAGAGACGCTACAGCTCATCTTGCGCAAACACTATGAAATAACAATGTTCCCATAACTTATGTGAATTAAAAGAATGAACTTTGCAAAAATAAAGCTTTGTAAAACTTAAAAGTTCTCAATTTACCGTTAAATTAATAATTTGAGACGGTCAAAACCGTAAATATTGCAGCCTTTTGATCAACGGCGTAGCGCATCGATTGTAACTATTTCAGCGTGGCTTTCTGCAACAGAACAGAAACGAATGCATACACACTTTTACATGATTGTCTTTATACACAAGTAAATCAGCGCATAAAAAATCTTGAATATGTAGATTTCTCGAAACAACTGCGTGATTTTTGCGGGATTGCCTATGGGAGACCATCTGTTTAAAGGAAGCGGAATGAAAGGTGCTACAGAAAGGGTTTTCTCGTCATATAACTCACGGGCTTATCAATATTCTATTATCTATAAACTAAAGAACTAATTTTATGGATCATGTGTTATGAAGAAGTAGTGAATGTTACCGTTAAGTCATTGTTTATCTATTTATCTTTCTATTCATTTATTTTCCTGTTTTTTCGGAAGGGGGGTCTACATCCACGTAGGCAATTAGGCTAATGTAAGTGTTTCTGTTCTTCGAGATTTATGTTTTAGGATTTCAACCACAGGCAGTTTGATGGAGGGAGGGGTGGGGTTCTATCCGTTGTTCTACACGGACTTATTATGCACTTCTATATCATTAAAATAACAATATATTTTTGTTTCTTATTGTAAATTTTGAAATTACTATAGGTGGGTTAAAATTGAAAATTTACAATAT
The DNA here is from genome assembly GCA_020458035.1 of Magallana ariakensis. Taxonomy (NCBI): domain Eukaryota; kingdom Metazoa; phylum Mollusca; class Bivalvia; order Ostreida; family Ostreidae; genus Magallana; species Magallana ariakensis. Next base: position 39,088,450 of record CM035817.1, read on the forward strand.
GACAACTGGATAAAAATTTAATTCAAACAAAGATTAAGGTATTTAGTTTGGGGGGGGGGTAACTACGCGGCTTTTTGTGAAGTGTGGAATGTCCATTTTACTACTTGTTTTTCGTAAAACAATTTGTTTAGTAAAACAACTTTGAGTCTGTTGAGAGTTCTGTCGTGTTTTCACCCGGTAAGTTTAAAAATTACAATATAATTGTTCTATGTATGAATGAAATTGATGGATGAAGATAGGCATTGTATATGACGATCATGAATTGTCATATACATGTACATATATACATGTGTGCGACGTAGGTAATGTTTGGAAATTTCATAAGAAGACATTTAGTTCTGTACACATGCCGTCAACAGTAAAAAAATTGATTCCCCTTTAAGATTTAATTAGGATTTCTGTCATGCATATTAACCATTATACGTATGAACACCATGATAGACAAATCAAACGGTTATTCAGTTTCATGCAATAACTTCATTATACAAAACAAAAATATTAAGACTGTGCAATCAAATAATTGAGCTTTTGTCACCAAAGACCCCCCCCCCCCCACACACACACACACACACACACACACACTGCAATGCTGAATTGGTCTTTGAACGCCGTTCGAAATCGCAAAACAAAAGTGAACTAAATTTTCATTATTGTTTGCATGTAATGGTGATCATGGACGGATATACACTGTACATGCAATGGACATATATTATAAGGTATAGTTATTAGAGTAGCTAGGGAAATACTTCTACACATTTATTTTGAATTAATGTTTAATTATAACAGATGAACATATTTTCTTTGGCGTTCACACTGGCTTTAGAATTAATGATCTTTGCAACAAGTATTCCATAAATAGTACACTACTGCGGGTCATTACCATTTGTATATTTAAAGGGACATGGTACGGTGGCTGCCATAGGACATATGCTTGAGATATTTTTTTTAAATTCGTGGCCACGAAATAAAAGTCGTTCCCACGAAATAAAAGTCGTGGCCACGAAATAAATGTCGTTCCCACGAAATAAAATTCGTGGCCACGAAATAAAAGTCGTTCCCACGAAATAAAAGTCGTGGCCACGAAATAAATTTCGTTCCTACGAAATAAAATTCGTGGCCACGAAATAAAAGTCGTTCCCACGAAATAAAATTCGTGGCCACGAAATAAATTTCGTTCCCACGAAATAAAAGTCGTGGCCACGAAATAAAATTCGTTCCCAGAACTTTGCTTGTTGTAACAAAATACTTGAGATTTGTCGAATAATACGTCTAATGTTACATCTTTAATTCTTAATTATTACCTCAAATAAACATTGTATCTCTAAAGGCAACACATTTTTGTAAAAAAAAAAAAAAAGAACCTTTAATCTACATTAACTAATTGTAAAGAATTTAACACTAGATAATAGCCAAATAAAAATGAAACAGTTGTACTCATGATTTCAGTTACATTTTACAGTCTTGCCAATACCTTACATTTTATGTAGTGCTTTCTTAATATCAATTCAATTAGGGTAGTAAAAGTAAACAAGAATTAATTGATTTTGATGTGTTTTACGGGTCATTTCAAATGTGGATTTGAATAAAATGAAAAGATTTATTTCAAAATATTTCTCAACAAACTTTTTATTACAATCTGAAGTTCGAAAAGTAATAAATGCAAGTCATAATAAACAAATAATATGCAGATTCATAGAAAGAGTTAACTTGTCTACTGACCATCTAAAAAGATGAAATATATTAAAGTAGTATATAACACGTAGTACTTATAGTACTTCTAGAAACCATTCCATTCTTATTTTGTTACAACAAGCAAAGTTCGTGGGAACGAATTTTATTTCGTGGCCACGAATTTTATTTCGTGGCCACGAATTTTATTTCGTGGGAACGACTTTTATTTCGTGGGAACGAAATTTATTTCGTGGGAACGAAATTTATTTCGTGGGAACAACTTTTATTTCGTGGCCACGAATTTTATTTTGTGGCCACGAATTTTATTTCGTGGTAACGAAATTTATTTCGTGGCCACGACTTTTATTTCGTGGGATCGACTTTTATTTCGTGGCCACGAATTTAAAAAAAATATCTCAAGCATATGTCCTATGGCAGCCACCGTAACATGGTCACGATTTTGGTGAAATTTTATTTTTTTGTTTTTATTATTTACAATGCTTTAGGAATGCATTTCTAATAATCAAATGAAATTTTAGAGTCAATCGTAGAGTTAAGCATAAATAAACAGTTTCTAACGTTTAATATATTAATTTAAGGCCTAAAACTGGCATCTTCACTTCAACATTCAAAACTTATACAAAAGCTTTGTTTACATAGCAAATAATTGTAAGCTCTGTAACTTGCTTATAACTCAACGAATGACGCTAAAATTTTCGCTGCCTATTAAAAAAAATGCCTTACTGTAGCATTGTAAACATTAAAATCGGAGAAATAAATTTTGACCAAAATCGTGATCATGCCCCTTTAAGGTTTCTAAAGTAGATATTTTACTTGATGCCTCAGTAAATACAAATGATAGTCATCTTGAAGAATATATACACGTGTATAGCGAAATCACTAGATTCATTACGAATTCGTTATACGATTATAACGATGTGAATCCATTGGTCCCTGATACTTTGCTATAACCGAGTTTTTCTGTTGTATAATTATGCAAGTATTATCTTGCATGCATATTTTCATTTTAAAATCACTTGTATTTATTTAGGACGGTGTCATTTAATGACATGATGAACAAATATTTTTCTCTCAAAACATTATTCATTCTACTGATCCTGTTTATTCTTTTCATTAAATATGTCGTTTTGTTTTCCAAGTGTGGATCAAAATTCGGTAAATGTATTTAAGGTCTATAAATTAACTATATTACAATAAAAAGGGCATTTTGAAATTTTGTTTCAAAAAAGTGGTAAACACACTTTTAACTGGTCCAGCTTTCAGTGCGCTCAATATGTTGTTAAATTAAAGGTTGAACTGTGACTAAGCATTCAATTGCGTTATTGTTTTAGTTAAATGACATAAAGCGTTCAGCGCATATGATAACCGGTTAAAAAGCGAAATATTTATATTTCCGGTGATGCATATACTGTAAACAAACATATATTCGCGTTCAAGAAATTTTCGCGAGGTCATGAGTGCCTCGTAGTCACGAATACATGTATTTTGCGCCACGAACCATTCCTTTTCGTGTGTTTGTAACATGAATAACAACACGGGTCTGGATAAGGCTTGGTCGCTAATATTAGTCGTCGCGAAATAGTTTATCGGAAGTTAATCGCGAAATAAAATCCTTGCGTCTATGATCATGTGGAGTCGCAAGGTGTGAATCATCATATCAAACGAGACGCGAAGCGAAGCTGCATGTAATACCATCAACTTCTGAACCTAATAACGTTGTACACAATACATATTTTTACTTGCGTGTTTAAAGTGTTTATTTGGAATAATTTGTGTTTAATAAATATAATGGTTTTGTGGGTTTGGGTTTTTTTTTTATATTGTGGAAAGAAAATAAGTTTATCATTATACAGGATCATAATCTAATAATCAGATGACGTTCCGTTGCAAGGCGAAGATCATTAAGTTCAAACTCGATGCAATGCATTACTTCTGATCTGATGATTTGCACCTGGCAACTCCGACCCTTTTGAGAAAGTTACCATTTTAATGATCTTTTTTGATATGTCAATCACAAAGTAATTCATTCCTTTATTTCTTAATAAAAAATCCATACAGACCAAGAAGTCTTGTTAGACAAAATACATTTAGCTGTTACTAAAATTGAAATAATTAATTTAATTTTGGTCATTAAAAAAGTGCTCGGTAGTAAAAAAAAAATTACCTCTTTCATAATCTAAGCTCTTCATTTTTTTTGTGTCCATGACATTATTATATTACGGCGGCGTGGAGGGCAAGATAAAAACATAAATAAATCTTATATGTTCGGATGAATACTAGTAAGTTATTTATTCGGACAAATTAGAATTTTTTCGGATGAATAAATTATTCGTTCAGACGAATGAAAAATTACAATAACAAACTGCCAACCATCTCAAAAATCCATAAAGCGAAATACAAATTTAAAGCTGAGCAACAGAGAGCCCCTCAAAAAGATACAAATGGAATGAGGCTCCGATGTTTTACCTAATTTTAATCTCAAATTCGATTTCACAAAAAAAACTTGAATCAAATCTCAGACTTAAGTCTGAGTTATTTCTCAAATGTTTGAGATTTGAGAAAACTCAAATCTCTGCATTTCCCCCCAAAAAAATCTTAGTCTTGTTTTTTACTCAATTTGAGAAAAAACTTAAGTTACCTCCATAGCAGACTTAATGAAGTCAAATTTCAAATAATTATGCATGTGTCATAAACATTATTAATACAGTATTATATTGTCTGAAATATTTATTTCTTAGATCAATTCCACTCAGTTATCAACAAAACGTTATATGCAATATTTCATGGAGGATTGATAAATATTTTTTTTATTAAAAACAATAATTTTGGGGCAGTTATCTCCCTTGACAAAATGTAAACAAAGGGAACTAATTCATTTGTTTGTGTTAAATGGAATAACTGTGCAGTGAATCTACTTTCAAATGATCTTAAGGTAACCATAATGTTATTAAAGTGGGTTTTTTTTTATATATAATATATAAGATCATGTATATATGTACTCTATATTTATAGTCTGTCCCAAATTATTGCTTCCATCACTTTTTGATGATTTTTAATAAAAATACACATACCTGTGCAAGAAATACTGTTGAAATCGATAAAAGGGAAAATATCAAAGATATCTTCATTGACAAATTGTCATTTTTCAGTCATAAAAGTTCACAGGAACGAAAACAAATTTCTTACGGAGATTTATAATGGGAAATATTTACATCTTTTCTCCATTCGGAAGTAATCGGGACACCTCGCACATTAATTTAACGTTATCATCCGGGCTTAATGATGGCTGACGCAATGCAAAATTCCCGTAGACTTTCTATTTTGGGATGTGTATTGAAACCTGAAACGGTAGAGGGGGCGTTTAAAAACAGATAATCTGTACATTTTTCATATTAGTGGATGAACGTAGTTTGCGCACAAAGGTATTTATGATTATCGAAATATCAAGCAAAAAGTGGTGGAAGCAAAACCTCGGGACAGAGTATAGCATAACAAAGTGTAAATTTCATGACTGATTAACATTTTATGACTCTTGTTTACTTAATCCGATTTTCCTCTGATTAAAACATAAGCAGACGATTGTTTTTATTGAGGAAAAATTAAAAAAAAAAACCAAAGAGAAGTTATTAAGGGCCACTTGTGACAATGAAAATTCTTGATTCAGCTAAGTAAAAAATTCAACTCAGCTGAGAATTGACTAAGTTTGTTTTGAGAAATGCAATTTGAGAAAAATCTCAGCCTAGTAAAATTCTCAGGATTTGAGATAAAATTTAGGTAAAAACTTAAGTTTGTTTTGTGAAATCGAGAAGTAAGCATCCTCTGTTGAACGGTCTCACCCGCCGTGAGCTCCTTTTCACAACTGGGTATGTGTCATGATCGAGGTCAATGTCAAAATCTGGTAAATGTCATAATAGGGAAAAAACGAAACGGTGATGATTTGGTTTGTTTGTGATGGTCAAAATACAAACCTAGAGCAAACACGGACCTCCATTACAGTGTACATTGGAGGTGAGACGAATTAACTAATTGTGCGGACGAATTAGGGTTAGTTCGGACAAATAAGTTATTGTCTATATGAGAAGTAATTTAGGCTCTATTCTGGTAATGATGTAGATGAAAGGGGGAGGGGGTCTCTGATCAAGCGAGTACTCTCATTCAAATGATAAATTGCTACTCGTAAGTGTTATATTAACTGACATTTATACAATACTAGTATCTGACAAATTTGATGTCATGCTCAATCTTAAAATCTATCATAATTTTATATGTTTTTCAAATATAAAGTAATATCAATATTACAGAACTTGTGCAGAAACATTACAGGTACATGTAATAGTTAAGATTTATTCTCTGTTAATAGTATTGGTATATAAAGATGCAAGACAACCTTGAACTTTTGCCACGGAGACCAGTTATCATGATAACAGAGGCAAAAGATTGATAATTGGCCGTTTTAAGCGATTTTGGAGACATATAACATTAATAATTGAATGACCAACCATGTTCTCAACTTTCATGTAATATCAGTTGAAGCTGCATTTTAGCAATATAAATGGCAGTTGCTATGACGTTTTAAACAATAAAGAATTTCTGAATTATTTTCTTAAGTTCACATCTTTCCTTAGCAATGGCAATTTAACGATGTTCAATAATGCTTGATTATTTACGGAAGCCCATTGGTGCCAGGTGAAAAAAATATTTTATCTGGCGGCCGCCAGATATTTAATAGCGGCCGCCATATAATTATCTGGCTGCCGCCATAAAATTTATTTTGCAGAAATGTGTGTGTTGTTGTATTTATATTTGGTTGAGAAGATGGATGTTGACAGAGCCGCTGTTTAACAGTTTAACAACACAGATTTAATACAGTCCTCTAGCTAAAGTTAAGGTTTTTTATTATTAAGAAGCTTAATGTTCAACAAATTAACCATCAGATTTACCTAAAATTTTAAGAATGATTTGTTTTGCTATTATCTATTATCAAGAAAAGAAAAATCCATATATTTTACTTTTTTAATTTCATGGGAATTTCCAATTTTTTTTTATTTGGAGCTCTTTTTCTAAAGGAGATCAATACAGTCTCTTAAAATGTCCACGACCATCGAGCCCTCTTTAGACTTCCTGAACGGGTATTTAGTTCAGTATTAAAAGTTTGTAATTAACTCTGAAATACAGTGTTTTACAACAAAAAATACAAGGCACAAAGTAACATCTAAATCATTCTAGATTTGAATAAAGTATAATGTACATTCCACTCCACCCGTGTTTCAAAATTTAAGCTTTCCATTGTTAATATAACTACTAGATTAGAGTGTATCCACTACTCTCTAAAAGCTCCCATTATAACATGCGCGCGCATCAGGAAGCCAGGTTTTATCTGGCGGTCGCCAGATAATTATGTGGCGGCCGCTAGAAAATTATGTGGCGGCCGCCAGAAAATTATATGGCGGCCGCCAAATAATTATGTGGCGGCCCCCAGATAATAAGTGGCGGCCGCCAGATAATATATGGCGGCCGCCAGATAATTATGTGGCGGCCGCCAAATAATTATGGCCGCCAGATAAAATAGTTTTCTTAGTGGCACCAACGAGCGTAATTATTTGATACAAAAGTTAACATGTTTACCACAAATGGTAATAAAGAATGGTTCTAAATTGTATTTAAAACAATCATTTTCGCTTTACAGACACACTATGGTTTTCTTTTTTTTTTAATGTTTAACCTTGTTTCCATAATAACATGTTTTAATTTTTTATATGACGTGTATATTTTAAATACAGCTATACATCTATCAGTTTGCTTTAATAATAACTTCTATGGTATTTAAAAAATACAAAAGTTTGTTTTCAAAAATAATTTTTGCTTTCCATAGAAACATTCCTTAGATGTTGATTTGCCCACCAATGTTTTTCTATAATTTGAAAATTGACCAAATAGTACTAGTTAATTCAAAATTTTACATTTCAAAATTTAGATAAGCTGAAATTACTTTCTATATTGCTTTAAAGTTGATAAGATTTGCTATTTTTGTATCCTTTACTATGGCAACGGTAGCTCTTAGCAACAAATTTGTTATCTAGCTTGTTATTACATCAATATGTATCATTGTATACAATATAAAGATAATTGGTGACTATGCGTGTCGGAACTCCTATATACAATTTTGATTTTTTCATAGAATTTATCTTAAAATCTTAAATTTTGGATTGTTGAGCAAATTGAAGAAAATAAAAAGATTTAATTTCATTCATTTATACAATTTTGTATCATTAAAGGGTGCAACTGTAAGGCTTAATGATATAAAGTTTGTATCATTAGCGGTTGAGGGTGTCGATATTTGTGTCATTTAAGCGTTAAGGCTGCTGTGTATTTGTGATGCTTAATGATACAATTCTATAAAACATGTCAAATGTTAATGTAAGAATTTATAGCATTAAGCGTTGCAATTACAACGCTTAATACTATTAATAGCATTGAGCGACGTTGTATCATTAACGGTTGTTACAGTGCTACCTTTCTACTGGAGGTGTACAGTGCCATGTGTCCTTTCCAGATAGCATTAAGCTTCGTCTGACAACAGGTCTGGCCCATGAAGTCCATCAAGTTGTTTTTGCCAGCAAGATAGAAGGGGGTGGTGTTGCCAAACTCGCTCAGCTGCCTGATTAACAACTGGTGGGACATATTGCGGCTCTGTAGGTAGCAAATGCTAAGGATCTCTGAGGCCAGCTTCTCAAACTCCCTGAAATCAGTCAGGCCAGTATAGCAAATGCAACATAAGGAGACAAGATTAATAAATGTATTTTCTTTAAACAAATGATAAGTTAAGTAGAAATGTTTCCTTGATAGCCGAGATGGTGACCACCTCCAAGGGCCAAGATTAAACTATGGACAATAAGATGATACTTTGCTATGACCTTAACGTATGACTTCGAAATTTACCAGTTAATTCAACTAATTTAAATTCATTTAATTCAATGACAACATCATTGCAAATCCCAAATTTACAAGCATTATTTTGCTTTAATCTGAGCAAGATTAAGTCAATTGGAAATAATATATGGTCCAAAACTGGATTTTTAAGAGATATGGTATGACTCTTACACTTCATCTAGAAATATTGATCAAGGTCACTGCACACCCTTTACCTACAAGCCCTGTTTATGTGAAGTACCATTCAAAAAAATAGAGCTAAGGGAAGAAAATATACGCTCTGGACAAAGATTTTAAAACTTGGTGTGATATGACCTTGACCCTTGTCCTAGAAAATCTGTTCAAGGTCAAGGTTCAACTAGGTACTCTGTGGGTGAAATATAAGCCAGATTGGACAAAGGGAATACCAAGGGAAGAGAATATATGATCCGAACAAATATTTTCTACATAATTCTAATATTACCATAACTTTTGAAACTTGGTTTTAGGTCAATTCACACCCTTAACTGAAAGGCAACCTATGGATTGTGGATAAAGGACCAAGAGGAGAAAAAATATGCCCAGGACTAGTGATCTCTGATGGATTGACCTACAGAGAGACAGACTGACTGATCACCAACAAGTGCACAAAGAGCAGGGTCCTAATCATAAAAGCAAACTGAAGGAGGAAACCAAATTTTGAAAACAAAAGATTATTCTCTAGGAAATTAATTTTATTATCTAACAAGAGGACCACATACATTGACAGTCATCTGAGTAATATAGCCTGAAAATGGATGTATCTGGGAGTCTCATGTTCATTTTGGAATCTTAACTCCTCTGACTGTTACACCGACTTTTATTATTTGATGTTTGCAATCATCAGATGGCTTCATAAAAGGGGGACCAAGAATCGAAGGAGTCTCAGATTATCAATACCCTAGCTCTAGGGGCCGAACATTGTAAAGTCTTGGTAAAAAGAGTCCTGAAGGCCTTGAATGGTAACTTGTCAATGAGTCAAATATGTGTGTACCTGAGAATGCTGTGAGAATTAATAGCCTTAGTGCAGTTGTGTGATTAAAGTTGTACTTTCTAATCCTCTTCTGCTATCAAAGTATTGTGAAGGTAAAGAAATTCAATGCATTTCTTTGAGCTACTGTATACAATTAATTACAAAGGCTACATTTTAGAAGAGAACATTAAAGACAAAATAACAATGCATTTAGTTTATTTCCCAAGACTATGAAATTACAGAAAAAAATATCATAAACTTTAATCATGTGGGCTTATTAACCCTACCAAGGAGCCTGAAACCCCTGACCAAGGGGTCATGAATATCACAATTTAGGTAGAAGGCTTACTGGACATCATAACAATGCATTATTTATATCTTCTCTTTCTGTGGAAGAACAAAAGATTTGGCCATGCCCAAGTGCTGAACTCTTGACCTAGGGGCTTCAGAGCCATGCATTTATTTTTTTCACATGTGTGGAGAAAGAGAATAAGATTTTTGAAAATTTGACCTTATTTGCATACCAAGCCATGAAGCCCAGGGGATGGTAGGTAATAAATTTCACAATTTAGGCTCCATTAATCCTAGAGATGCTTCAAACCAAAAATGGTAACAACTTGCCATGTAGCGTTCAATAAAAAGTTAATAATGTAAAATTGTTAATGGATGATAAATGACAAAAAGCAATGGCTATAGCTCACCTAGGTGACTCAGGTGACCCCAAAATTAATTATCTTTGAACTTACGAGGAGTTATGTTTCAATGTAAGACTGAGTTCTATCTCTTCTTCAGCTACATCAGACAACTTCTGCAGCAAACAACTAGCGAACAAAGCAGCTCCTAAAAGATGGAGATACATGTATATTGATGAGACACTAGCCCTTGGATTTTACTTTACATTTCATATTAGGGAGAATATAAGATTTTATTCAATTATTAATTATTATGAGAAAAAGAAAATGGCATAATATATATACAACAAAAGACCATCTTAATGCGGAGTGAGAAACTAAACATAATAGTATACACATCAGTGATACAAGATCCGTATTGTTAATGGAGGACATTTACAGTAGGAATTTCTTGAGGTCAAGTGGTCTAAATATCAAGTTCTCATCCCTAAATTCGACTTATTTTGAGGCATATTTCAAGTATTAGATAAAGAGTCAGAACCCCCCCCCCCCAAAAAAAAAACACCATTATCAGTCCTAAATTTAAGTAAATTTTAGTAAATCCAAACAGTATAGATTTTTGTATTCACACTTTTTTTCGTGGTTGTGGTGCAGATGTAGCCGATTTTAGTTCCAACGTAAAGCAGTAATCATTAAAATAACATTTTTTTACAACATTAAAGAAAAAATCCTACCAATATGATCACTTCCAACCCTGCAGAAGAATTTAGCAAGGCTCATGCGGTTCATCAAGACAGCCCAAATAAACAAGTGCTTGGCAGGGTTCTTCAACAGATCCCGACAATGCATTTTGGATTTCTCTTCTTTTCCCGCTATATATTAAACAACAAAATAATGACATCTAAAAAAAAGAATGTAATAAAATAGCAAACAAACAAAATACTCTGAACTATGTCTACTTTGATCTAGACCGGACTGAATACTTACAGTAATCATGAGAGCACTGCATCTCTGATCTTGGAATATACCCAAACACAACGGCTTCCTTATTACAGACAACAAACTTATCTCCTGTCAACATTACAGCCAACATACATGATATCAAAAAAGTTCATTGTGGACAAAAACTTTCATTTTGATAAACCAGCAATTTAAAATAAATTTTAAATAAAAAATAATGATATTTACAATAATAAATTTGATATATAATTAGGGCTTTTCGACTTTCGACTGAAAAGACCTATTGTTTTCGCTCTGTTTTATTATTATTATTATTATTCTCCACTGTTTTCTCTTACTGTTTTCGAGATATCAGGCTTCAAACTTTGAACAAAAGGGGGGAGGGAGTAAAAATTGAAATAACCACCAAATTTTTAAAGTGAGCCATTGAAAATGTTAAAACTGTTATCATTATCATATATTTTAATATTTTTTTTTAAACAATTGAGAACTTCCGGTTTTATAAGTTGATAAAAATTCGTCTTTGGGAGTTTGAATGTTAAACTAGATTTACGCGTGGCACGTTTTTTTAAACAGTTTTCAAGTAAATATTTTCATATTTGATATTAATAATGAGAGACCTGATACGCAGATCAAGTTGTCTGTCCAATATATAAATACTTCATTTTTTTATGTAAATTTACTTTTAAAGTTCTGAAGTTATATTTCTTTTACATTGCATTACTTTTAGTTCTTATTTAAGCAACTGATTATTTCAAATCGTTGAAGAATTTGTAAAAACCAATAGATATGATTTTTCCTGACATTTTAAATAAAAAAGAAAAAAAGAAGATATCGAAAAGCCCTTACTTTTTGTTGAAGACAAAAAATGTTCTAGTTTAGAATAGATTTTTTTCTCTTTAACAATGATAAAATACAATTTTTATAAATTTAGTTAACTTCATTATAATTATAACTCTCTCTCAAAATCAATTTATTACATTTTTTTTTGGTAATGTTGTATTAATGTTGGTGTACTTTAACATGTTCACCAACATCAAAACTTACCTTGGTACATATTCATGTCCTTATAACGAAGGATATTACTTATGACCATTCCAATGTCGTTTAAAAGGTCAGTTTTACCTCCATTATCCTTTACATCTTTACAACACAAATATTCAGCCCATGTTTGCTACAAAAAATGATTGTTACATACTATATTGATGTATACATGAAGTAATTTTCAAGTAAAAATCATACACACTTATCTTCACTAGACACAAAATATGCAAAATCGAATGGATAATTTCTGATTTGTCAAATTAACTAGGTATAAACAAACTTAAGACCTGACTGAGATAAAGACAGCTAGATTCCTAAAGAGCTTATTTTTTTTTGTCTCCTCATAAAAATTCTATGAGAATAGGTTTATTTATCACTACTGATATCAATTTATAATTCTATTTTAATCAATATTTAATACTATTATGCAGGTATATGACACTTGAAAAACACAGAACTCAATTCAACAGATAAAGGACTATATATGGTTTGAGCCTAAAATGGCCCCTAAAATGAACATCATCATTTTACTGTAATTCTTTGTTTTCTTTGTACAGATATACATTTGAAGTTTATTCATAATTTTCATTTTGAGTAAAGTGCCCACAATTTAAAAATACGACATCATAAAGTTGACCTTTTCCCGCCATTTTTGCATTTTTAGCGTAAAACGGCTGGTTTTCAAGCAGATTTTCTTTAAGAAAACATTTAGCGATTGCTTGAACAAACAAAATATTTTCACCAAAGATGTATCTAGTCAGTACTTATAAGTGACAAAAATTTTGTTCTTGTTCAAAGCGTCGCTCTATATTTCCCATTCGAAAAAAAGATAGGAAAAATGTCAAATAATGACCGATTTTTATTGAATTATAAAAATAGCGTCACTTCTGACGTCATATACTGCCAGTGCGTGCAAATTAATCAAATAAATAGGTGAAAAATATAGTTTATATCAACTCTTCTAAAAAAATAACATAACAATTTAATGTACCTGAAACACTTTAAAAAATGGCGAATTATGGGGGCCAAATTTGACTAATATCATATATAGTTCTTTGGTAAGATATTGCTGAATTAAAGGATTGTCAGTTACAAACACAGGTTTTTAAGACAACGCGCAATGTGATGATTTTTATTGAAAATCAAAGTAAAGAAGTACTGACAGGAGTATAATTTATTTTTTTTTTATTATATTATTTATTTTAAAATCCTCGATAAGTAATTTTGCATGGCAAGTAGTTTCTCAAGTGTATTTGAATAATAACGCAATTTGTTTTAATAGTCTACGCCAGTACTGGTTCTATCTTCAGATTGGATAGTCTGCCCTTGATTCCATACGCTACCGCTGTAGAAATAAAGCACAGTCTTATTGAACACTGGCATAGGAATACATACGACTATAAAATATCTAAATTGTTCCTATCATTTAAAATATGCCTTTTTTCAAGGTATTTAAAATTAACTTTCCATAAAAAACAATGCTTCTAAATACATTTTACGAATTTATCGATTATTTTCAAGTACTAAGTCTTGTTAACGGTGATGATTTGTGCTTTGATCCAAACACTGTTTCACTTCCGGTTTGCCTATGTAGCTGCATAGGAGAGTTGATTAAAATCAACTCCCCAAAAAAATATGTTACAAGTGAGGATATTTTTGTTGAAAAAAAAATGTTTTTCACTATCGACAGTTGATTTCCACTTTTGTTGATAATTCTACAGATTTAATCTTTACCAAATTAAGATAAAAAGAATTGTGTTTCCTGTGTATTTTTATAAAATTTATTCTAAAAAATCAATATAAAACATGAAATTAAAGATAAAATTTAGTAAAAAAAAAATCATTGTAATAAATTGACAATTAATAGTTTAAAATATCATATACTATATAATTAACTCCATGGGCTTTATGGGGAATACTTGATCACAGGACTGACCAATACTATATCGTCATAAAAGTCAAACATTTAAGAATGATTCGTTATACCTTAATTGTTAAAATAACTTCCATCCCCATCAATTTAAAATATCAATGATACTACCATATACATGTATTTTTACCTATGTTTTATTTTAATATTCTCCTTAAGATATTATTATTATTCCATTTGTCAAAAGAATATATTGATCCATAGGTTTGTTATCAACACTCAAGTGAGTTAGATTGGGTAGGCTTCATAAACTGGACTAATATAAGTCAACATGGAAAGTTGTGCATCGTTGTCAAGGTGAGCACATGAGCATTACATAATTTAAAACCCAAAAATTTGGATGCAATACAATATATGTACCAGTGGAGTCGGAAGCAATTGAAAATGGGGGGGGGGGCTAAAATATCAATATGGAGAAGCAAAAAATAAAAAGGTTATGGTTTAGAGTTAAGTCTAACTTTGCAAAAAAAGTTGGGGGAGGGGAGCCCCCCCCCCCTTGGTTTCGACGCCTTTGCGTACCTTTATCCTTCCCTGATTAAATCAAAACATAGATAAACCATAAATGATATGAATTTCTATAATGTATAAATTGACTTGATAAAATAATGCAACCATAATTGAAAACATCAAATTGATATCCTTGCAGCTTTCAGTATCAATTTGTTACATCAAGCACATGTATGCATGTAAAATTTGGTTGCATAATACTACATACTGGTAGTACATAACCTTCACTCAATCATTGAAAAACCAAGGTCGGTCATTTCAAATCATTGAATTTTACTCATTATCTTTAATAATCACCATACTCTATTCTGAGGTAATATCACCAATCTCATTTATGCTTCCACATGCATTTAGCAAACATGTTTCACAACATTATTTTCACATTCTAACTTCCAAAAACTAAAGAGTTTGACTTTCTAATTGGTGAATTGAGAATAATTATGAAACAGAGGTTATCACAGATTACAAAGCTCACCGAGATGAGGCATCACCTTTATGAAGCATCATCTTTATGTGACCACCTTTATTATATTAAATGAAATCACAGTTAATGATCTTGGATATCCATGGATACTGTAGTGTGGTTTGACACAATATCGTATATCATACATGTATGTTAAAAATTGTTTGATAATCATATGTTAATTTCATACGGTATTGTAAGATACAATGTTTATCAATAAACTAATATAAAATACGATATTGCATCCTATGATACAATACAATATTGTGTAAAATGATATATCCTATGATACAAAATAATACTGTAACATATAATGATACAATATGGTATTGTAACATATGATATGACATTTATCAAGAACTGATATGTATCATATGATACATATTTGTATTGTTATACATTAATGAATTTGATCACATAATACAACATCATAATATAATAAATGAAACAATTAGAATCATATGATACATATCACAAAATACATCACAGTTTTGAAACAAATAATATTATATTGTATGATATAGTTTGATATCGTTTTATAAATTATGATATTTATAATATATTACAATATTGTACCGTATGAAACAACATTATGTGATACAATAATATATAATACAGTATCACGTGATACAATAATTTATTTTGTAAAACAATATCATGACAATAACAAACCGTCAACCATCTTAAAAATCCATCAAACGAAATACAAATTCAAAGCAGAGCATCACGCACCTCCAAAAAGATAGAGGTAGGATCAGGTGCCTAGGAGGAGTGAGCATCCTCTGCTGACCGGTCACACTCGCCGTGTGCTCTTTGTCGTAATCGGGAAAAATAAGGAAAAGTCCAATTAGGTGATTAATTATGGTCTAACAATAAGTATGAAAAGCGTCAGTCAGCATGCGATCCAGTGGAAGATTGTATTTGCTGACAAGGTCGTTGTATCGACCATAGAACTTACGAAAAGATGACTTCTTCAAACGAGACTGTTGTTAGTCCTGTTTTATCAACTTGTTTGTCAGTAGCTTGCCTCGTCTTAGAAACTGTTCATACGAAGAGCATGCCCTTGCCTATCGAATTAACTGTGAGACAAAAACACCATATGCAGGTGATTAAGGCATATTGCTACATAAGTAAGGAAAGTTGACCATAGAAAAATTGAACTCATCGCGTTTATCATAGAGTTTTGTTGTTAGGTTACCATCAATGTCCGTTTCCAGTAAATATCCAAATATGAAACAGATGACGCAGACTCTGTGGTAGCTTTTATTTCAAGTTCCCTGTATATATCAAGTCGACGTAAGTATGGAATTATACAATATTGTTTCATTATATACAATATCATATTATTAGATACATGGTTTGTAGTTGACGTAATATGGTTTATACATGGTCGATAAATTTCATATGGAATTAACCGACCATGAGTTGACCTAATAAGGCTTATACAGGAATTTACCGGCCATGTATAAACCATATTAGGTTAACTACAAACCACGTACCGATTATATCTTATCGACTGCCTTTGTTTTAATGATAAAAAGTATATAAAACAATGAAAATCAAGCTTTTATGATAGTTTTACAAGTTTCAATTTGAGTTCGAAACCTGGCGTCATAATAATCTTAGAATGTTGTCATATTGCACAAGGGAGTAATATTCCGTACTGACTATGTATGGAATATACATGGTCTCCACGTGACTGCTGTAAACCAATGATTTTCTAACAATTTAGAAGGAGGTAAGATATATATCAAATCATATGATACAAAATTATATCATAATATACAAAAACTTGATACAATGTTATATTGTATCATATAATTTTACCATATAAAATTATAATATAATATTGTATCATATAATACTATAATGTACGATATCATACAATACTATATCATACGAATCATGTTATATCATTGAACAACAAACACATCTATCTTCCACTGGGTCGCATGCTGACTAATGTCTTTCATACTAATTGTTATACCATAATTAATCACCTAATTATCTACGGACTTTTCAGAGTTTTTTCCCGATTACGACAAAGAGCAGGCGGCGGGTATGACCGGTCAGCAGAGGATGCTCACAACTCCATGGCACCTGATCCTACCTCTATCCCTTTTGAGGTCCGTGTTGCTCTGCTTTGAATTTGTATTTCTTTTTATGGATTTTTGAGATGGTTGACGGTTTGCTATTGTCATTTTTTCATCTGTCAAGCATGTTTGAGTGAGGTAGCAGTTTTTTAGCATTCTTGATAAAAGAGATCAGGCTCTGTTTCTGAAGCTACCTCTGCGATTTATGTATATTATAGTTACGTGCATACCAACCATGCAAGATTGAAATAGTACTATTATCTATTAAATAGATGACCTGATCAAAACAACTAAACCACTACACCTCCCCCAGCATCTGAAACCTATGGCTCTGATTCAGCATCCATACCTGTGGAGTGGATCAGAATCACAAGATGCATCATCTAATCAAATTTGATAAAGATTGAACCAATAATACCAAAGATTTGTCTATCAAAGCACCTGCTAGCATCCGAAACTAATGGCTCAGATTCAGCATTCAAGCCTTTCATATGCATAAGTAACATACAACGCACCATTCATGCAAGTTTGGTGAAGTTAGGACCAGGATAAACTAATATATAATCATGAGAGGGCACCTGATCCAAAAACTTTAACCAGGTCAAAAAACCTCAACCTCCTCCAGCATCCAAAACCTATGGCTTACGACAGCATTCAAGTCTGTCAAGTGCATTATTATCATAAGACGCACTATCCATGCAAGTTTGGTGAAGTTAGGACCAGAAATAACTTAGAAATGGCTGTCAAAGGGACCCTGCTCCAAAACCTTTAACCTGCTCCAAAAACCTTAACCCCTTCAGCATCTGAAATTTATGGCCCAGATTTAGCATCCAAGTCTTTTATGTCCATAAGTAGGCCCAGATGCATCATCAATGCAAATTTGGTGAAGATAGGACAAGCAATAACTTAGATACAGGACCTGCACAAAAACTTGAACCAGGTTTGGACGCCGACACAAGGGGTATATCATAAGCTCCCCCTGACTCGTCTCGGTGAGCTAAAAAGCGAAAAGTTTCAATGAGCTTACCCACTGTCAGCAAATGCAAGACTGGCCATGGGTTTTGAATGATTGCTTTCCTCACCTGTAACCATTATGTGAACTACCAGTACTCACCTTTAAATAGTTTATCTTGTTCCATAGCAACTGTGCAAAAGGATCAGGAGGATCTGTTTTGTCGTTAAAACACTGAAAATAAAACCAGTCATTTTTAATTTGTTTATTTTTTTACTAATTACCGTGTTTTCAAAACCGTTGGAAGCGAAAATTACCAAAACAAAAACTGAGACATTGGTATACAAAAATATAAAGTTGAGAATGCATTTTGTAAAAGTAAATATTTGTCTGTCCTGTTCATGTCACAAATCCATGGCGAAAACAATACATAGCGTTATTTCATGTTAACATGATTAATTTACAGAACATAAAAACCTTAGCTCAGAAGTCTTACATTTGAGTAGAGGTTCCATAGATTGCGGATGTCCAGGAACTTGGACAGTTCTATTCCATTCTCCAGGAAGAGTTTGACAAACTCCAGACGGTCTTGTATCAGTGCCGTCATCATAAAATCATCCAGCTTCAACAACTCCTATCAAAGTTAATTTAACAAAAACACCATATAAATCTAAATAATTCACCTCTCTTTCATTAGTTAAAACCAAAATAACACATCTAAGACTTTTAAAAAATTCATTTAGTAATAGTGATGATACAATACAGGTATTATGTCCATTAGGTTTGGCTTTGATTTGCAGGGGAAAAAATGACACAGAAAACATCTGATTTAAGTAATCTTTTCATGCATGAACAGTAGCCTTGTATATGTACATGAAATTTGTTGTAATAAAATTAAGGTAACTTTTAAGTATGAATTACATCACAACACCTTATGTATGTAGCAAACAACGTATCGCAAATTAATATGGTATTTTATCATTAAACAAGAGGCCCATGGACATGATAAAATCGGCTATATGGAGTCATATACAAAATATCTGAACAATGTTGTATAATAGATCCTGTATATAAAAAAATTCCCCTGCATATTCTTATGTTTATCATTGACCCTCTCTGTAACAGGATGATTTTACAGTCATATTGCATATTGAGCATTGCAGTCTTTGAGAAAATGATCAGACTTAAACAACAGTTTATATATGGAATATAAACCTACATCAAACTTTGAACCCCTTGTGAGGCTCAAAAATTGTCCAGGGGCCAAAGACTAAATAATTTTAAAGAATCAACAATAATTCAAAATGCTTGCATATAAGTAAAACCATATATAATAACATTTGAGTTTTTGTGGATAATTTAAATGTTTTCTTTGAAAAATTGGAACCACCACCCCCCCCCCCTCCATGTGGCGCAACCCTACTCCTGAAGATTATGATTTTGACAAATATTAATCTACACTATCTGAACTAACTTTTCTAGGCAAATGATTTTTAAAGATATTTCCCTTTATATTCCTACTTAAAAGTTTGACCCAGCCCCCATTGTGGCCCCACCCAGTATCATGATTTGAACAAACTTGAATCTTCCATACCTGGGGATGCTTCCACACAAGTTACCCCTTTCCTGCCCAATGGGTTTCTGAGAAGAAGATTTTTAAAGATTTTTCTCTAAATATTCTAATGTGAAAATTTGACCCCCCCCCCCCACTGTAGTCCCACCCTACCCCTTGGGATCATGATTTTATCAACCATGAATCTACCTTAACCGAGGATGCTTTCATACAAGTTTCAGTTTTTTTGGCTGATCGGTTTTTGAGAAGTAGATTTTTAAAGATTTCTCTCTATATATTCCTATGTAAAAATTGGACCCACCATTGTGGCCCTATCCTACCACTAGGCATCATTATTTAAACAAACTTTAAACTACACTGTACCCTACCTGAGGATAATTCCACACGAGTAATAGCTTTTCTGGCATTTCGGTTTTTGAGAAGATTTTTAAAGGTTTTTCTCTATATATTCCTATGTAAAAATTGACCCCTACCCCAATTGTGGCCCCACCCTACCGCCGGGGATCGATATTTGAACAAATTTAAATCTACACTACCTGAGGATGCTTCCACACAAGTTACAGCTTTTCTGGCTGATCCGTTTAAGAGAAGAAGATTTTTAAAGATTTACTATATATATTCCCATGTAAATATTCAACCCCCATTGCTGGCCCACCCTACCCCCGGGGATCATGATTTGAACAAACTTCAATCTACACTACCTTAGGATGCTTCAACATAAGTTTCAGCTTTTCTGGCCAAATTGTTTTTGAGAAGAGTTTTGAAAGTGCCAACGAATTTTCAATGAATTTTTATTATCTCCCCTTGAAAAAAGGCGTAGTCCTTCATTTTAACAAACTTGAATCCCCTTTATCTAAGGATGCTTTCTGCCAAGTTTGGTTGAAATAGGCCCAGTGGTTCTGGAGAAGAATTAGAAAATGTAAACAGTTTATGGACAGACAGAAAGACGGACGGACAGACAGACGGACGCCGGACAAAAAATGATCAGAAAAGATCACTTGAGCTTTTAGCTCAGGTTAGCTAAAAATGAAAATATATCCCTTATATATATAAAATTGTTTTTAAAATCCTTTATGAAAATATCAGACACAAAGTCACAAAATTTAAAAGAATGACGAGTGTGTTGAATGGCAACCGCTGCTTCGTTTACGTAGCACCCCTTCCTCCGGGAACATCTCTTGCGAGAGTACATCACTGCACTGGGCTAAGATGCCTCAACTTTCACTTTGGGCAGCCAAAACATGAAAAGAAATTTATGTGCACCAACTGCTGGGGTACAGATCACACCAGGACCACTTGTTAAAACAACCCTAAATGCAAGGTGTGTTTGGAGCAAGATCATTCTCCTGGTGACCCGAAATGCAAATTCTATGAGCCCCAACAGCATGTGATCGCGTTCAACGGAGAAGATAATGTGCTGTCAAATTTCTTCCCGTGCGAGATCAACCTCTATGGAGTTTGTCACAAATAGGCAGAGCATGCCTTCCAATATGCTAAGGCAATGCGGTGTGGTGACCTCGATGCAGCCAAAACCACCCAAACAGCTGATGATGCCCTTTCTGCCAAACGACTCGGTGACAAGGTCAGGATCAACGATCAGTGGTTTACTACATGTAAGCCGTCATGACCGAAGTGATCGAAAATAAATGCGCCCAAGTTCAGCAGTTCCGGGAAAAACTAAGATCGGTCAAAAGAAACGTGGTTCTAGCTGAATCTTTTTACAACGACACTTGGGGGACCGATCTCAACAAGACCAGAACGGGAAAAACCAAGCAGCAAGCATAGTCGGGTAAAAACCTCTTAGGGCAAAACCTAAGCAAAATAGGAAAAAAGATACGTAAGCGCAAAAAAGTGATTAATGGAGCAGTCCACAACAGAGGCAGAATTCAAAACAGAGCAGCAAGCAATGCAACATAGCGGTTATGCTCAGTGAAATACGAGCCCGTCAGCCCGTTTCCGATTCCGCATCCGGACCTGACCCCTCATCCGAGTCGGATGGAGATGACGATGAAACATATATGCTCTTAAGGACTGACTCTTTTGAAACTCATGATTACGATATCGGGTATGTTTATACTTGAATTCCACTAATTATATTGTATTCCATTAGAGTATTCCAGTATAGTTATTATGGAAAAATTACAAATCCTTTCAATTAATGTAAGGAGGCTTAACTCTGATGAAAAGCGTCAAAAATGATATGAATGGCTCAAATTATCTCATTGTGATGTTTTCTTATTACAAGAAACAAATTTTATTGAAAAAAATGAACTTAAATATAATACCGGATGGCATGAGAAAATTTTTCATTCATTTAGCGTTTCTTCACACAGTAAAGGTGTTTCAGTGCTTTTTCGAAAGAATTTGAATGTCGAAATATTAAATGTTAAAAAAACAATTGATGGTAGAAAAATATTATTGAATGTTGAATTTGATGGTGAAATTTTTTACAATTGTCAATATATATGCACCTAACGATATTAACAAAAGGATTGATTGTTTTAAAAGAGTGCATACATTTATTACAAAAAATTGTTAAAAATGAGAACATAAGTGTGTGTGGAGATTTTTACTGTCGATTCAATGATAAACAAGATAAAAGTAGGAAAGCTCAAGATATCCCTTTTAGCAGAATAGACTATATTTTTATGAGTAACAATTTCTGTTTTCAAGTAGGTAATTATTATAGTGAGAAAGTTGCCGGGTACTTATTCCCGCGGCACAAGAATGAGTGATCATAGATATTTAAAAATGTATTTTAATATCTCTAAAAATTCCAGAGGTCCGAACTATTGGAAATTAAATATTTCATATTAAGAAAATAAGGAATATAAAGATTTTATTGCAAATCTAGTTGATGAAGTAGATCATGTGCAAAATTCAATTGATAAATGGGAACTTTTTAAACGTAAAGTTAAGGAATTTTCAATACTTTATGCAAAAATAAACGAAAGAATATGAGACAAAAATCATCTTAATTGAAAAAGAGATAGAAACTATTGAAAGTAACCAGTATAACAATATTGATTATGGTAAACTTAAATCATTTTATACCACATTAAATGAGCTTTACGATAACAAAAATAAAGGGAGTACAAATACGATCAAAATCAAAATGAATAGAAAGTGGCGAACAAAACACAAAATATTTCTTAAATCTTGAAAAACAAAACCAAACATCTAACTTAAAGAACTAAACACACCAAATGGAAATTTGATAAATACCACAAATTCAATAATCCGAGAAATGATAAATCAGAATACGAATCTGTTTAAAACTACAAATATTACAACCGATAAGATTTCGACTTATCAAGACAATATAGAGGGACCGATGTTAAACGAGAAGGACAAATTAATGTTAGATGAATTCCCTACTTTCGAAGAATGCAAAAACGCTGTACTTGAAATGAAAGAAAAAAAAGTCTCCTGGCTTAGATGGTATACCTTGTGAATTCTACCAATGTTTTTGTAACATTATTGGACAATTTTTTTTCGCCGCACTTAAAGAAGTTTTTTAACCAAAAAAAATGTCTGAATCTCAAAAGCTCTATGTGATATCTCTTATACACAACAAAGGCTAAAAAGAATTGTTAAAAATTATAGATCAATTAGCTTAACAAATACAGATTATAAACTTATAGCTTGTGCTTTAGCCATAAGATTACAAAAAATATTATCATATACAATTAATAAGAATCAAACGGCGTATGTTAAAGGCAGATACATTGGGTAAAAATGCTCGACTAATCTTTGATATACATGTATTTGAATATTGCAATTCTGAGAACAAAGATGGCATATTATTATTTCTTGACTTTGAAAAGGCTTTTATTTCTGTAGAATGGAACTTTCTTTTTGAAACACTGAAAAAATTAACATTGGTGACCAATTTCTCAAATGGGTAGAGATATTATATAAAAACCCTAAATTTAAAATAAAAAACAATGGATGGTTATCTAAAACATGTAGTATGACAAGAGGGATTAGACAGGGATGTCCAATATCTGGTTTATTACACTTATTTGTTGCCGAAATTTTGTCCATAAAAATTAAAAACGAACCAAATATATCGGGAATCAGTATAAATGATAAAGAAATCATTAACATACAACATGCGGATGACTTGACAGTTGCTCTAAAAGACAAGAATTCTCTCGATTTGAGCTTGAAAATTATAAACGAGTTTTGCGATCATGCCGGATCAAAATTCAACATAAACAAGACCGAATGTATTCTATTGAGGGGACTTAAAGATATGTATGATGAAATCAACGGTGTTAAAGCAACAAATAAAGCTGTCAGGTGTTTAGGTATCTATATAGGACATCATTAAGAAGAATGTTACAATAAAAATTGGATGAAAATATATCTCGACATTGAAAAGCTATTTGAATCGCGGAAACGTAGAAAACTGACGGTGTTTGGCAAATCGTGTATAATCAAAACATTAGCAACTTCAAAACTAGTTTATATTGCATCTATATTATGTTTACCAGATAAAAAATATATCTGTAATGTCCAAAGACTTTTATTTAATTTCATATGGGACAAATCTGAAAAAATCAAACGAAATACCTTGATATGAGATATGTCAGATGGAGGTGTATCAATTATAGATATTGAGAGTAAGTTCAAGGCTCTGAAAGCAGCGTGGATATCGCAATTGGTATCTTCTAAGGGTACTTTATTTGAAATCTTCGAATGTTTCTTGGAAAAAGCGAATCTAAATCTTCATTATGTCTTACAATTTTCTGAAACTAATTTTAATGCACTGGATAGAATAAGCAAACTTCCGCTTTTCTACAAACAAACTCTAAGCTCATTTAACGAACGTAAACAAAGGTGTGACTTCGATAACATATTACCTAATGAAATTTTAAAACAACTCATTTGGAATAATTACAATATCAAAATAAAAGGAGAAACATTTTTTTTAACAACTGGGTTAACAGTTATATACTTTACTTAAAAGACCTAATTGATGATAACTGGAATATAAAAACACTGCAATTGCTTTCCACTGCTCTTAAGAGAAAGCCTAACTGGCTATGTGAATATAAAACTTTACTATTTGTAATATAACCATTGTGTAAAAAATATGATTTTTCAAATGCTAAATATTTGAACATTAAAAATAAAATGAAATTTCATTTCGCAACAGGGGTGTCATGTCTAAATGGTATCAAATGCCAATTCTTTTATAAAAATTTAATACACAAGAAATTTGTTAAACCGTGTTATCAAAATAAACTTTCAAAAGAGTTTGCAATACCGGTAAATGACTCAAATCTATGGAAAAGTATATATATGAGAAAAATCAAAGATATAAATGATAATAAAATAGCTACTGAATTTAATTATAAAATGCTACATAATATTCTCTGCAACAATGCATATTTACGTAAATGGATAAAAGACAAGGGTGATAACTGTAATCTATGTAAAACAACTGAAAACACAAAACATTTATTATTTAAATGTAAAAATGTTGAACATATTTGGAAAACACTAGGATCCTTTTTAGTTATCGATATAAATTGGAAGCATATTATTTTAGGCTTTTATCTAGAAAAAAAATTACCAGATTGAATTTTTGAATTTTTTGATATCCTCTATTGCTTAGAAAATATATAAATACAAAATGTACTGCAGAGTTGAATCTCTGCAAGAGACTGAAATAGATGTGCTAAAAAGTGTAAAATTTCTCTTATTCAATATTCTGCTATATTACGTCTTATAAAATGTGATAAACAACGTCTTTTTTTTAAATTTGCTGACACATTGTGAATATATATGTACATGTTTTGTTTAATTCGTAAATCTATAAATTAATCAGCTACTTTGAGAGAACAGTTTCAAGTAGCATCGTCCACTGGGAAATGTTTGGACTTGTTGTGTTGTAAGGACCCTGGTGGACCATATTTTCTAATCATATCTCAGTACTTATATTTTATACTTATACAATGCATTACTTTGTTTAAAATATAATTCATTCAATATAATTATGTTTATTTACTGCTTGAAAAAAAATTCTACAAACTATTTATGTATTCCTCGACAAAATTTAGATTTATGTTTTCCTATAGTTATTCCTTTATTGTTTATGTATTATTGTTATCTGTATAATAACTGAATTATATATATATATATAATTGTTTTTAATAAGGAGATTATCCTTTGTACTATAAAAATAACAAGGTTTATTTCTGGTTTTATCATATGCGAAGCAATCGACTGAATTTGAGCATAATTTTAAAAAAAAGGAGCGGTTGTTTTGTTAATTCATATGGATAATGCACAAGAATACAAATGAAAGTAGTAAGTGGAGAAAGGATATTTTTGTCTCTTTTAATTTTGCATGTATTGCGGTTAGGAATTGTGACAGATGAGCCAGTCTAACAAATTCAAAACGGCGACTGTGATGAACCTAATTATTAAAGTACAAAGGAAAAGAAATATTTTTAATCTAAGGCACTCGTAACATATCCCGATTATTAAATACCAATAAACATGCTTTTAATAAAATGACACTAAGCATGACTGGACACGCAGGCATAATACATTAAAATACAAATTCAAGAAGATGTTATGAATCTCCACAGTCCAGATTCCTATGTTTTGATGAATTTCGCAATATAAAGAGATGTTATAATACGAATATAATGACATCTATGCCATATAAGTAATCTGCTTTTTAATGTCAATATCATGCTTTAAATGTGGATAACAGAATACTATATAAATGAAGATTATTTGTAAATATAATCTTGCCTCTGTGTGTGGAAAACATAGACTAAGATTTGAGTAAATATACATGTACCGGTACATTTTCTTTTATAAATGCTAAATTTGCAAGTGTATTGCAATATACATCACCCAAATTATCTTGAAATTAGAGGTTCTCTGACTTCATACACTATAATTTAAATCACAAGTATCATTTCTTTAAAATATCAATTCTCCAGAAATGCTACATTAAGTTGAAGCTTAATAAGGACATGTTTACAAAATAAAATCATCTTAAAAGCCCTTGTAAGGGAAGTTATGAAAGATATGCATGCATATACATGTATAGTACATCTAAGAGTCTCTGTGTTATATAAGTACATGCACAGGCAACGCTATATAAAGAGATCTGACTAATCCTGCTGTGTTTGGACTTACTTTGTATAATTCACTTGATTTCCTCTGTAATCATATCAATGGTATTCGTATCATCATAATTCATTATGTTCAAAATCTAGATAATTTGAAGTGACCACCAATTGGAAAAGTAAAACTGTATTCTTACTATTCTGAACATGTAAATTATGCATGCATTATTGATGATCACACCTTATTTCACTGAAAGAAATGTACATGTAATTTAATTTTCTTTCCGCTACTTTTCATAAATTTAGACTGCTACCTACATTCATCGATTGTTAGTAAACACAGGTGTATGTACACTGAAAAGTCCTTCAAAGTACCCGGTATATAGTCACAGTGACTTACCATATTTTCTTTTTTTTCAATCGTCTACACAACTAATCAAACTCTATACTTAAGATTTGCAATGATTACAAGTCAAAAATTAATGGTACAGTAATGCATTGTGGATGATAGTACTACCTGATTGTTCTTGTTCGAGGCTGTGAAGATCTCATTCTCGGCAATGTCTGACCTGTTCCAGGCCAGAGCCAGACTTAGCTGGGCATTGGTGTTAGATTTCTTGGCTGTAAGTTTAACATGATACATGTAGTATATGTTCAAGTAAATGTATCATGCCTTGCAATTGATTCAATCAGATACTAGTGTATACCAAATCATTCATGTATATGTATATAACAGCATCATTGGATGATATACAGTTTTGGAAAAAGGCCTTAAAATTGTTTTTGGATTTTATAGATAAGGCAAAGTTCTTTTTTAATAAATACCAATAATAATAATAATAATAATAACTAGAGCAAAGCTCGTTGCAAAGCAACGAGTGGGTCTTCCGTTAATGTCGAGAATGAAGCTAAAAGTTCCTGTGAGAAGCAGAGTTCTTAAACCAATAACAAAAGTAACTAAAACAAAAAGAAAAGCTCGAATAATTCTTGGTACGACTTAACAAAATCCGAATGATGTTAAGTACGAATTAACAAAAACCTTTACAATTTCAAGAACGACTTAACAAAAAAACCCGAATGTGTTCAGGTACGACTTAACAATTTCCGAATTTTTTTTAGTACGAGTTAATTTCACTTTGAATATAACACTATTTTTTTTAACCAAGAACGCGAAATCAAAATTTCGGGAAAAATCAATTTTTAAACCCTAATAACTCTGTAACGCATCCTCTACTTAGCATACAAATTGCCACCGGATACGTTTTTTATATTTTTAAAATTGAAAAACATGAAAACATTAAAAAATTGGTTTTACTTCCGGTTTCTACCGAAAGTGTCCGAATTAAGTTTCCAGCCTTATGTCATAAGTGAAACGGTACTTCTACCTTTTCTAAAAATCTCGCAGCTCTATGTTTAAACAAAAATGAGAAAAGCTACGGACAAAATCACTTTTTAAGACGTGAAAAACGTCAATAAGTGACGAATGTGATGACGTCATCAGCTAATTTTTTTATATCATAGAGATCTTTTAAAGGCATAAAACACCTGTAAATTTCAAGACAATCGAAGCAAGTGTTTTTGAGTTATTTGAGTTGGAAAAAAAATAAAAAGCATAATAATAATAAGAATAAAAAGAAACCGTAGAAAAAAAAGGGTCTTCCGTTGGAAACGGAAGACCCTAATAATAATAATAATAATGATAATAATAAAACTATTTCTGATTCTCCCATGATATGCATTTTGAAGTTTGGTTATTGCAATTTTGAAAGCATTTTAATTACCTTTTAACAGAGCATTCAAGATGGCTTTGTCGAAATCCTTTGCTTGGTCATAGTCGTTTAAATCTAACACTGTCAACTAAAGTTTTAGAAAAAACATGCATCATTATTCTAATTCAAAATTCACTGAAAGTTCTGGATTTAATGAAAGCTGTCACAAGGCCTACCATTTCTCTATGTTTTAAAGCCTTTCTGAGTTCCTTTACACAGACGTCCTTTTCGGGCAAATCTTTCTCCTTCCACTCAAAGAGTCTGTTGGCTGTCTTCTCCATTTCTTCATTAAATCTTTTCTTTCCACTAAAGATAGAAAATTTTAAAACACATATCACGTTTTCCCCCTCCCCAAAAATTCCAGTCAAGTTCACTAATAGCCTGTTTCAAAATGTGTCGTACTCGAAGATTTCAACTTTCTTATTTTATCGATATTTCATTATAAATTTAGAGGGTCTAGTTTTAAATCCATTGCAAGTGTGATATACTTTTTCTCTGATTTGAGCTTGTTAGCGAAGTTGTAGCCGTGTGCGATGAAGTCTGCTGCTCTCCCAGAGGACTTGAGCACTAGCACTGGGATCCGGGCCTTCACAGACCTCCACACCGTCTCCATTGAATTGATTCCTCCCTCAACGATGATAGAAATCATCGGGATGGTTAGAGCTAAAAAGGCAGTTACCAATACTGTCCATCAAAATTATATACCGGGTATGCCTTTTTTCAAAAAATGATTAATATATTGTTTAAATTATGCATGCCCTTGATTGGTGAATAAACACATGCATTAGAGTTTTAAAAGAAATTTTCTTAATGATATTTACAAAACAAGTACATTTGTACAATTAATAGAAAGAGGGACTTGAATGGAAACACCAAATGTTTATGCAATGATGAAGTCAAGATTGACTTACATAAATATAGAGGGAAAAATTAATAAAAATACTAAACAGTTTGTTAATGAACAAAGAATAATACATGACAATCCACATGCACTAAACACTGTAACTTGTGAGTCGTCTGGGGGTGACACGTAAACATATAGCTGTGACACAGATGTATGTGTCATTCCCAACACCATCAAATATATTGCTTAATCAAATTGAAAAATAAAATATATTAAATATATTAAATAATGTGTCTGATTACATAATAGGGTTCTTCTTGCCAGAATAACTAATCTCTTATGTGAAATGTCTCAAAATCAAATTTTAATCATTAAAGTGTATCAAGTTCTCATATCTTGATTATCTGGTCACGGACTCCGATAAAACTTCAAAACAGCTTCATGGAGGTAAGGACTAGACATTTCATTGTTTTGTGGCAAATGAAGTGGTCGTGTCATCAGTAGTTTTTATACACAATATTCTCAGTTTGATTGACAGGAAAATTTGGACAACTTACTTTTATTATTATTATTAGAACTTAGAGCTGTAAAATCAGTAAGATAATTCAAATTAATGTCCTCCATTTGATGTTCAGTACGTGAATGGTAAAACACTATTCAGATTTTCATTCCTACAGAGCACAGAGACAGACTTGATAGTAATTCAAAGTTTTACCAAATTAAGTATACATGTATTGATATCCAAGTCTCTGCTGGAGTATATAATCACAGAAAAGGAAATTACCAGTAGTAAGAATATAAATGTATTTTAAAGATGGAGCTACCACATAATATAGGAATAATTCCATGTACAACATATATTATTATACTTTCATGTTAAATACTGAAATCTGATTGGTTCAGACGCAGTTGACAACCCGTTCTCTTACCCTCAGCGTTAGCAACACGTTTGGCAACGGACTGACAGAACGAATTGTTAAATGCGCGTAAATTATGCGCGTACGGTTCGCCGTTTAATTTACGTCATTTCTTAATAAAAGCAGTAAAATTTTCTCGTAATATAAGCCATTCAGTATAGT
The DNA here is from genome assembly GCA_020458035.1 of Magallana ariakensis. Taxonomy (NCBI): domain Eukaryota; kingdom Metazoa; phylum Mollusca; class Bivalvia; order Ostreida; family Ostreidae; genus Magallana; species Magallana ariakensis. The sequence goes on from CM035817.1 coordinate 39,119,006, forward strand.
TAAACAAATAGTGCCTGTTTGGGAGGGTAACAGTTGAAATTGACACCCCTCGAAAACTATGAATTGAAAAATAACAAGTTGATATTTTGTGGTATATAAACCTATTAACGGTAGGAAACTAACGTTTTATGATTATAGGGATTTAAAAGGATATTCAAAGTAAAAATTAAAGCGGGCAGTTGATTTAATTCAGAGTATTTCTATCGTAACAGCCGGTCGAAGTTGAGGCCTATTTTTCCGAATCACTTTGTGTTGCACTGGTCTGAGATTCGGAAGAGACGTCTGTCAAAATTTTTCAGTCCGACGAATCTCGTTGAGATTAGGTATGCCCAGTTGCATGTTCCAGCGATATGCGATCTAACTCACATTAAAACCAGTTTTAACGAATTTTGCTGCACAGCAAATAGTATCATAACCATCGCATGTATTTTCCGTTCGTTTTCATTTCAGCCGGTTCAGATTTCAACTCTCTATTTGTGTTTAATCCATTAAATTCAGCTCAATAGCCCTGTATCAGCTGAAGGCGCATCCATTTTGAATATTGTAGTGATTGTGGACTTATTCCATTACGGGCTGTTTATAGCCCGTGACGTAACCAAGCGGGAGTTCTAGCACGAGATGCTTTTACCGCCAGTTAGAAGTCTGCAGTCGCCGAGTCTAGACGCAGGACGATGCGACCGGCGAGTCCCGCGGTACCGGACACACGGATTGTGTTATCGTAATACATAGACTTAATAAATACTACATTGGCGCCCAACTCGAGGCCCTGGACCTGCCGTATTATCCGAGGAAAAAAAAAATTCCGTACAGAAAGCTGTAAACTTGTTGATAGTTTGAAAAAGTCGCGTTGTTGCCGCCATTTTGGAGGCCACCGCGTGGTTGAATAACTGGCAAAGAACTGTGAATTTATCAATTTCTGCAAAGTTAAATCCTGATTAGACTGACATTCCAGTGTTTTGTGCGAAATTTCGTCGGAAAGTTGCATTTGTATTTCTACTGGTTTTTATGTATTGACCACGTGCTATTAAGTGCGCCATTTTGCAATGAACAATACGATAGAAAACTTAAGGTTAAGCAATAGTGATAGCGATGACATGCTTATGCCCGTAGGGGAGCCTTTTGCTACAATTGGGCGCGTTTCGCAGGCATAGTTCAGAGTACCCCTACCCTTCTGATAGGCTTAGCGAGGTCGTGCATTTTGACAGTGTTGTTGATACCCGACAGCCCCTACCCACGGCCAATGGTGTACTGGCAGTTAAGACCCCACCCACTCAAGGTCACCTGCCCCACCTCTCCACACCCGCAGGGCCTGCACCCCAGTCCGCAGGAAGTCAACATGCCAGTCCAAGGGGGGCCTCTTTAGGGACTACGCACCCAGATCAGGAGGACGATCATGTTGCCCCACGCTCTGCTCAGTCGTCTGATTTGCAGTCACAGGGCTCTGCGACCACCCAGGGGCATGATGTTGCATTGTCAAGCGAGGGGACCCCCTCTGCAGCGCAGTTATACCAGCCACATGTGAACATGTTATGCTCAGACCACACACTATCCCTTCCCCCCGGGCTGTCAACCTGTAATTAGCCCTAGTGGAACCCCGCTAGGTTTGTTCGTACCTCAAGCCAGTAACTTTGGTTACCCTGCACCTGTGGTGCTACTCCCAACCTTACTATTTTAGAAAGGAGGGGGGGGGGGAGAGTAGCTCAAGTTCAATCACAAATGTACGAGCCCAGGGAAACCCAGGTACACTTCTTGACCCCCACTCCACATATCGAGCATCACCTCGCCCCAGTCGCCTCGGGGGACCTAGGAGGCATACTTCCCTCAGTTATGGTAGGGACCCACAAGGGCCTCTTAGCAAGCTGAAGTACAAGTACCTGCGATATGATGGCAAATCTAGCTGAAAAGCATTCCTGCACAAGTTTGTAAGGCTCTCGCATAACCAGCAGTGGACCAAGACGGAACAACATGACCAGTTTTGCTTATCTCTGGAGGGCTCGGCCAGTGACTACTACACTCTTTTATGTCCCCGTCTAAGTTTCCGTGACATCCTGAAGAAGTTTGACAAGCGATTCGGCACTTCCTGAGGGAGTGGGCAGATCGTGTACTTGTATTAGCCACCAGTGCTTTCCCCTAGCTGCCAGATATTCACACCCAAGCCATACCCCGCCTGTGTTATGGTGCGGAGGATGTGGATGCCGGCCTGTACGCCATGGTAATCCGAAGACTGGAGGAGGCGCTGGAATGGATGCAGTTTTACCAGCATTCGCGGGGGAGAATACCCTCTCAGCATGTGACAGTGAGGCAGGTGGCGGAGGACGATGACCGGATAGTGGAATCTAGGAGAGACACAGACAAGGAAATGCAAGAGATGCACAGACGTATTAGTCAGTTAGAGGAAGCTCTAGAAAAGAGAAGAACTCCAGCTAAGCCGGGGAATAGTGAGATACAGGACTTGTCGAGCCGGATTCATGATTTGGAGATAGCTCTCAAGAGAACGAGCAGAGGATCAGGGATTCCTCCGCCTTCTACCAGAGAGGACGCAGGCCTTTGCTTCCAGTGCTGTGAGATGGGACAGTTCTGCAGGGATTGCCCTCTGGATGTCATACGGAAGTCGTAAGGAAGCGTAGGTGGGGACTGCGAGAACCCCCTGTCCAACCGAGGTGCCTGTCCGTCAAAGTGATAGAGCAGAGGACCCCAGTTCAGGAACAGAGCCGCTAGCGAGAGTCAGCATATTAGTATGGTACGCATGCCGACAGCCGATAGATGTGCCAGAACAGAAATACCCCCGGTTGATGGTTCTACCACGGAGCAGACTATCCCGAAGTCAGGTTCCGACCCGCTGGTGGTGGAACTGCGTTCCTGCATGAAGAGCAAGAGGAAAAATAGTGGACTTAAGGTGCGATTCGAGATGTCACCTTCGCCTGATCTGTTCTCCACTGAAGAACCTGAGGTTCCAGAGAGTGGAGTGTCAACCCCTGCAGACTGGAGTGCAGAGCACAAGGTGCAGCAAAGTGAGGAACTTGCTGTCGAATCTGGATGTCCTGACGTCATGGACGACAATGTAGGGGACTCGAGGGCGGTTGTTAAAAGTGAGGAAGATGGAAAAGCTGAGAACGAGATACGAGAGTTGAGGGGCAAAGTGAAGCAGTTATAAAGGACACTAAAGGAAGTACTTGACTCAACTCGGCTTAGGACCCAGATGACTAGTCTCCCTAGGAGGCACCCTGGCCCAAGGACAGGCAACTGTTTCAAGTGTGAAAAGACTGACCATTTCCGGAGAGACTGTCGCACTTATGCCAGACGGAAAACGGAAGACAGCGATAGAGAAGAGCGTCTTCTGCCTTACCGTAGTGCCCGTCGAGCAGTTGAAGTTAAAAAGACGCGGATGGGCAGTCTATAGCCCATGGAGAGAGGGCAGCTTCGCACTGTATGCTTGATGACCCGGGATAAGATGAATAATTTGAGGAAGCACCCTGCATGTGACCGGTGTGTTGATCAGGAGTTGGACAACCCTTGTTCCATCATCAGGTGCATGAAGCGTGGTAGGCGGGGGGTGCGGCGCAGGAGGCCAACTTAGCTTAAAGCATTATCAAGGCATTCTGTGGTCCTTGTAGATGGAGAAGTTACCCAAGTAGACAGTAATCTGGGGCAACAGGTGCAGCGCAGTAAGGAGATCCCTACAAAATCCAGATGCCCTAAGGCTATGGTGGACTTGGTGGAAGATTCAGTGACCAAGATCCAAGGGGCAGTCCCGCATGATAAAGATCTGCATGTCATGGCCGTCCAGACTGCTAGTACAGTTAAGCTGAAAATTCAGGAGAGCAGCCCTGAGACAGCAGAGGAGAATTTCAAAGTTCCTGCCTGATGACAGCATCCAGGAGCAGCAACAATTTCGGAGTATCCCAGTTCTGGTGACCTGACAGAAGTGATGGATGTACCGCCAATTCCATCTTCGACCTCAGGATTGCGTACGACATGTCTCGTTGGCCAGACGTAGTGAAGCTACCCTTCCCGGACTGGGCCAGCAACCCGGAACAACGACTTGGACTGTCCCTGGATTTTCCTTTGTGTGTGTGGAGGCCCTTGTCATTTCCCTTGTGACTTGGTACCCCGGCTGTTGCCGGGTTGGCTTTGCCACTACCTAGTTATTCGGTGGTCCTGTTAGTACCTACTAACGTAGAAAAATAGCCGGAAAACTTGAGTCTTGGTAAAATGGGTAGGCAAATCCGGGCCGGGGAAAATAAAAGCCGGAGCAGATCGAGTTTTTTTTTTAATTTTCTTCGTTACTATTCTGCCAATATCATTGGAATTTTCAGGATATGTTACGGACCGGTATATTTGTATTCGCTGTAAATATTGCTACACAATAATTCGTATTAATGATTTTATTGACGATTGTTGATTTAATAGTTGGTAAAATGGGTAGGCAAACCCGGGTCGATATTTTACGGGTTTGTGAACTTATTTAAGAAGAAACTTAAAAATTCATGTTATATTCCGTTAAAACATATGATATACTTTTCAAAAATAAAGATTTCTTTATGGAATTTGAATATTTCTGCGATTAATAACCAGTTTTAATAACAAGAGGCCCATGGGCCACATCGCTCACCTGAGCAACAATAGGCATGATAAAATCAGCTTAATGGAGATCGACATAATACAAAATATCTGGACAATGTAGTTATACATGTAGATATTCTTATGTTTATAATCAAGTCCCTTTTTTGACAGGATGATTTTATATTCATATCACATGTTGAGCATCGCAGTTCTCAACAAGATCCTAGACAATTGTTTATACATGGGATATAAACCTACATCAAACTCTGAACCCCTTGTGAGGCCCAAGAATCGTCCAGGGGCAAAAGTCTTAACAATTTTAAAGAATCTCAAATTGGCAAAATGTTTGCATATAAGTAAAACCATATATAATATAACATTTCAGTTTTTGTGAATTAAAAATGTTTTCCTTTGTAAAATTGGATCCTGAATGTGGCCCCACCCTACTCCTCAAGATTTTTATTTTAACGAATTTGAATCTACACTACCCAAGGTTGCTTTTACTAAAGTTACAGATTTTCTAGACAAATGGTTTTGTAGAAGATATTTCTCCATATATTCCTATGTCAAAAATTTGTCTCCCTCCCCCCTCCCCGTTGTGACCCCATCCTACCCCTGGGGGTCATGATTTGAACAAACTTAAATCTACCTAGTCCTTACCTGAGGATACTTCCACATAAGTTTCACCTTTCCTAGCTACTTAGTTTTAGAGATTTTAAAGATTTACTCTATATATTCCTATGTAAAAATTCGATCCCCATTGTGACCCCACCCTACCCCCAGGGGTCATGAATTTCACATCTTGATTCTACACTAGCTGAGGGTGCTTCCACATAAGTTTCAGCTTTCCTGGCTGATTAGTTTCTGAAAGGAAGATTTTTAAAGATTTACTCTATAAATTCCTATGTAAAAATTTGACCCCCCCCCCCCCATTGTGGCACCACCCTACACCCGGGGGTCATGCTTTTCACAACTTTAAATCTACACTAGCTGAGGATGCTTCCACATAAGTTTCAGCTTTCCTGGCTGATTAGTTTCTGAGAAGAAGATTTCTTAAGATTTACTCTATATATTCCTATGTAAAAATTTGACCCCCCCCCCCCTCATTGTGGCACCACCCTACTCCCAGGGGTCATGATTTTCACAACTTTGATTCTACACTAGCTGAGGGTGCTTCCACATAAGTTTCAGCTTTCCTGGCTGATTAGTTTCTGAGAAGAAGATTTTAAAAGATTTACTCTATATATTCCTATGTAAAAATTCAACCCCCCATTGTGGCCCCATCCCACCCCCGGGGGTCATGATTTTCACAACTTTGATTCTACACTAGCTGAGGATGCTTCCACATAAGTTTCAGCTTTCCTGGCTGATTAGTTTCTGAGAAGAAGATTTTTAAAGATTTACTCTATATATTCCTATGTAAAAATTCAACCCTTATTGTGGCCCCATCCAACCCCCGGGGATCATGATTTTCACAACTTTGATTCTACACTAGCTGAGGATGCTTCCACAAAAGTTTCAGCTTTCCTTGCTGATTAGTTTCTGAGAAGAAGATTTTTAAAGATTTACTCTATATATTCCTATGTAAAAATTTGAGCCCTCATTGTGGCAGCACCCTACTCCCTGGGGTCATGATTTTCACAACTTTGATTCTACACTAGCTGAGGGTGCTTCCACATAAGTTTCAGCTTTCCTGGCTGATTAGTTTCTGAGAAGAAGATTTTTAAAGATTTACTCTATATATTCCTATGTAAAAATTCAACCCCCCATTGTGGCCCCATCCCACCCCCGGGGGTCATGATTTTCACAACTTTGATTCTACACTAGCTAAGTATGCTTCCACAAAAGTTTCAGCTTTCCTGGCAGATTAGTTTCTGAGAAGAAGATTTTTAAAGATTTACTCTATATATTCCTATGTAAAAATTCAACCCCCCATTGTGGCCCCATCCAACCCCCGGGGGTCATGATTTTCACAACTTTGATTCTACACTAGCTGAGGGTGCTTCCACATAAGTTTCAGCTTTCCTGGCTGATTAGTTTCTGAGAAGAAGAATTTAAAATATTTACTCTATATATTCCTATGTAAAAATTCAACCCCCCATTGTGGCCCCATCCCACCCCCGGGGGTCATGATTTTCACAACCTTGATTCTACACTAGCTGAGGATGCTTCCACATAAGTTTCAGCTTTCCTGGCTGATTAGTTTCTGAGAAGAAGATTTTTAAAGATTTACTCTATATATTCCTATGTAAAAATTCAACCCTTATTGTGGCCCCATCCAACCCCCGGGGGTCATGATTTTCACAACTTTGATTCTACACTAGCTGAGGATGCTTCCACAAAAGTTTCAGCTTTCCTTGCTGATTAGTTTCTGAGAAGAAGATTTTAAAAGATTTACTCTATATATTCCTATGTAAAAATTTGAGCCCTCATTGTGGCACCACCCTACTCCCTGGGGTCATGATTTTCACAACTTTGATTCTTCCCTAGCTGAGGATGCTTCCACATAAGTTTCAGCTTTCCTGGATGATTAGTTTCTGAGAACAAGATTTTTAAAGATTTACTCAATATATTCCTATGTTTAAATTCAACCCCCCATTGTGGCCCCATCCCACCCCCGGGAGTCATGATTTTCACAACTTTGATTCTACACTAGCTGAGGATGCTTCCACATATGTTTCAGCTTTCCTGGCAGATTAGTTTCTGAGAAGAAGATTTTTAAAGATTTACTCTATATATTCCTATGTAAAAATTTGACCCCCCATTGTGGCACCACTCTACCCCCGGGGATCATGATTTTCACAATTTTGAATCTACACTAGCTGAGGATGCTTCCACATAAGTTTCAGCTTTCCTGGCTGATTAGTTTCTGAGAAGAAGATTTTTAAAGATTTACTCTATATATTCCTATGTAAAAATTCAACCCCCATTGTGGCCCCATCCAACCCCCGGGGGTCATGATTTTCACAACTTTGATTCTACACTAGCTAAGTATGCTTCCACAAAAGTTTCAGCTTTCCTGGCAGATTAGTTTCTGAGAAGAAGATTTTTAAAGATTTACTCTATATATTCCTATGTAAAAATTCAACCCCCCATTGTGGCCCCATCCCACCCCCGGGGGTCATGATTTTCACAACTTTGATTCTACACTAGCTGAGGATGCTTCCACATAAGTTTCAGCTTTCCTGGCTGATTAGTTTCTGAGAAGAAGATTTTTAAAGATTTACTCTATATATTCCTATGTAAAAATTCAACCCTTATTGTGGCCCCATCCAACCCCCGGGGGTCATGATTTTCACAACTTTGATTCTACACTAGCTGAGGATGCTTCCACAAAAGTTTCACCTTTCCTTGCTGATTAGTTTCTGAGAAGAAGATTTTTAAAGATTTACTCTATATATTCCTATGTAAAAATTTGAGCCCTCATTGTGGCAGCACCCTACTCCCTGGGGTCATGATTTTCACAACTTTGATTCTACACTAGCTGAGGGTGCTTCCACATAAGTTTCAGCTTTCCTGGCTGATTAGTTTCTGAGAAGAAGATTTTTAAAGATTTACTCTATATATTCCTATGTAAAAATTCAACCCCCCATTGTGGCCCCATCCCACCCCCGGGGATCATGATTTTCACAACTTTGATTCTACACTAGCTGAGTATGCTTCCACATAAGTTTCAGCTTTCCTGGCTGATTAGTTTCTGAGAAGAAGATTTTTAAAGATTTACTCTATATATTCCTATGTAAAAATTCAACCCCCATTGTGGCCCCATCCAACCCCCGGGGGTCATGATTTTCACAACTTTGATTCTACACTAGCTAAGTATGCTTCCACAAAAGTTTCAGCTTTCCTGGCAGATTAGTTTCTGAGAAGAAGATTTTTAAAGATTTACTCTATATATTCCTATGTAAAAATTCAACCCCCCATTGTGGCCCCATCCCACCCCCGGGGGTCATGATTTTCACAACTTTGATTCTACACTAGCTGAGGATGCTTCCACATAAGTTTCAGCTTTCCTGGCTGATTAGTTTCTGAGAAGAAGATTTTTAAAGATTTACTCTATATATTCCTATGTAAAAATTCAACCCTTATTGTGGCCCCATCCAACCCCCGGGGGTCATGATTTTCACAACTTTGATTCTACACTAGCTGAGGATGCTTCCACAAAAGTTTCACCTTTCCTTGCTGATTAGTTTCTGAGAAGAAGATTTTTAAAGATTTACTCTATATATTCCTATGTAAAAATTTGAGCCCTCATTGTGGCAGCACCCTACTCCCTGGGGTCATGATTTTCACAACTTTGATTCTACACTAGCTGAGGGTGCTTCCACATAAGTTTCAGCTTTCCTGGCTGATTAGTTTCTGAGAAGAAGATTTTTAAAGATTTACTCTATATATTCCTATGTAAAAATTCAACCCCCCATTGTGGCCCCATCCCACCCCCGGGGGTCATGATTTTCACAACTTTGATTCTACACTAGCTAAGTATGCTTCCACAAAAGTTTCAGCTTTCCTGGCAGATTAGTTTCTGAGAAGAAGATTTTTAAAGATTTACTCTATATATTCCTATGTAAAAATTCAACCCCCCATTGTGGCCCCATCCAACCCCCGGGGGTCATGATTTTCACAACTTTGATTCTACACTAGCTGAGGGTGCTTCCACATAAGTTTCAGCTTTCCTGGCTGATAAGTTTCTGAGAAGAAGATTTTAAAAGATTTACTCTATATATTCCTATGTTTAAATTCAACCCCCCATTGTGGCCCCATCCCACCCCCGGGGGTCATGATTTTCACAACTTTGATTCTACACTAGCTGAGGATGCTTCCACATATGTTTCAGCTTTCCTGGCTGATTAGTTTCTGAGAAGAAGATTTTTAAAGATTTACTCTATATATTCCTATGTAAAAATTCAACCCCCCATTGTGGCCCCATCCCACCCCCGGGGGTCATGATTTTCACAACTTTGATTCTACACTAGCTGAGGATGCTTCCACATATGTTTCAGCTTTCCTGGCTGATTAGTTTCTGAGAAGAAGATTTTTAAAGATTTACTCTATATATTCCTATGTAAAAATTCAACCCCCCATTGTGGCCCCATCCCACCCCCGGGGGTCATGATTTTCACAACTTTGATTCTACACTAGCTAAGTATGCTTCCACAAAAGTTTCAGCTTTCCTGGCAGATTAGTTTCTGAGAAGAAGATTTTTAAAGATTTACTCTATATATTCCTATGTAAAAATTCAACCCCCCATTGTGGCCCCATCCAACCCCCGGGGGTCATGATTTTCACAACTTTGATTCTACACTAGCTGAGGGTGCTTCCACATAAGTTTCAGCTTTCCTGGCTGATAAGTTTCTGAGAAGAAGATTTTAAAAGATTTACTCTATATATTCCTATGTTTAAATTCAACCCCCCATTGTGGCCCCATCCCACCCCCGGGGGTCATGATTTTCACAACTTTGATTCTACACTAGCTGAGGATGCTTCCACATATGTTTCAGCTTTCCTGGCTGATTAGTTTCTGAGAAAAAGATTTTTAAAGATTTACTCTTTATATTCCTATGTAAAAATTCAACCCCCCATTGTGGCCCCATCCCACCCCCGGGGGTCATGATTTTCACAACTTTGATTCTACACTAGCTAAGTATGCTTCCACAAAAGTTTCAGCTTTCCTGGCAGATTAGTTTCTGAGAAGAAGATTTTTAAAGATTTACTCTATATATTCCTATGTAAAAATTCAACCCTTATTGTGGCCCCATCCAACCCCCGGGGGTCATGATTTTCACAACTTTGATTCTACACTAGCTGAGGATGCTTTCACAAAAGTTTCACCTTTCCTTGCTGATTAGTTTCTGAGAAGAAGATTTTTAAAGATTTACTCTATATATTCCTATGTAAAAATTTGAGCCCTCATTGTGGCAGCACCCTACTCCCTGGGGTCATGAT